>VZTF01000153.1:513675-723695 GCA_013397755.1 Cnemophilus loriae
TTTTTTTTAGGATCAAATCTATTTGGACTAGTCTATAAATTCTCAGATTCTCAATTGTTCTTGCATTTTATAAAGACAGGTGTTGTGTCTGCCCTCTTCCAGCCCTCTGGGATTCTCACCCTTCTTCAGTTCACAATAACGTTGTAGGGATTGCTTTAGGTGCTTACTTAGTGTAGGGTGAGTTAAATCCACTGCACTGGGCTGGGCCTTTTGTCCTTATGATTAATCTGGTTGCGTAGTAGTACTACATGATTTATTGGTCTTACAAATACTCTCTTTTGGTTCAAGTCTCCTTGAGTCATGAAGATCTCCTTAAGGCAGTTACATTGTGTCCCTAATACCACAATGTCTTTCGACCACATCAGGTTAGTTTTTCAGGAATGTTCCTTTCTAGCAACTTTCATCCTTGCCTGATGTCTGTGGTTTTCTCAGCAACCCTGTTTTGTAAAACTATGCCACGATGTTCCTCCTGAAGCTGTCTCCAGTGCTGTGCTTTTGCCTCTGGTGATATTTGAATGAATTCCCACACAGTGGAGCAATCTGAGTCTGCAGCATGTAATGCAGTGCAGCATAATGGTTTGCAGAAGGAAACAGTAGGTGCTGAAGAGCCAAAATCTGGACTGTTACTATTAAAGGAGTTACTGAGTACTGATTTGGGCTGGACCTTAAAGATCATCTAGTTCCAAGCTCCCTGCCATAGACGGGGACACCTCCCATTACGCTAGGTTGCTCAATGCCCCATCCAACCTGGCCTTGAACACTGCCTGGGATGGGGCATCCACAACTTCTCTGAGCAACCTGTCACAGTGTCTCATCACCCTCACAGTAAAGAATTAAAAATTACTTAACCAGTCCTCTTTTACACTAGGTATGTGCAAAAGAAGAAAGTGAAAAAAATGTTGATGGTATTTCTCATTGTCTTGATGTAGGAATAGAGATTTAAAAAGTTGTTGGGCTGAGGGCGTAAACGGAAAAAAAAATTGCACTTTATCCTATGAAGTATAATTGCAACATGGAACTCATTCTTTGAAGATGCTATGGATGTGCAAAAATGTCATTAGGTGAGGTCATACTGATCAGATTTATTGTTTACTGAGAAAGATTATAGTCCAGATGCAATTTTGCTTATCGTTCCACCATAGCTATGGAAGCATTACTGTGCAGGGATTGCTGTATTCCCAGCTGTTTCCTTCTGATACTCTGCTACTGAGCAATGGAGGAAGTGTTGCAGTGCACCATAACACTTTCCTCTGGTCATGAGTTGGAGTAGTTTTGCCTTCAGTGAAACCTGGATGAAAGTGAGCCAGATCTGATGGCCACAGATGGCCACACCCATCTGAGGTATCAGGACTGGCGTTTCGGCACTGCAGTCAGGCACTTGTTGGACTCTCCAGAAAGGCTTGGAAACACCAAAATCTAAAGTAAGTTTGTAACATGTTTCTACCCAAATTCGCCCATTTGCTATGTGACAGAAGCAATTCAAATTTCCCTAACAGGAACTATTTTTATGGTATAGGCGATCGGTCTGCTTGAGTAGCACCAGACTTAATTTTCTTAGGAGTTGAGGTAAAAGGATTACGTTCTAGCAAACGGATAGTTTGTTTACTGATCTATTTGGTGTTTAGAAAGGTTGAACATGTAGGTGAATGTATTTTTGCTGTTAAATGATTCTATACTGCTTTTAAGAGGTCTTGTATGAATAGCTAACACTTCATTTATACTTCCACTGAAACTTTGCAATGGCAACGTCAATATACATGGTGTACATGGTGTTGTACACATCATAGACAAAAAAAATTGTTGAGTCTTTAGTTATAGGTATAAAATGGTTTTCCACACTTGAAATGTGTCCTAATAGACCTATAGAATGTTTTTATTGCTTTCCCTCCACCCCCACTGCTCAATTCATGTATAGTTGTTAGTGGTGACATTGTACATGCTCTAGTATTTATTATAGTGCAGAAGACCTTTTTGCATGCTGTAGGAAGAAAACCATACTCTTCTTTTGGTTTAAATGAAACATGAATGCCTCAAAGAGGGACAAACATAGCATATTGATGCTGAAGTCATGCTGCCTTCAAAACATCTTAATATGTCTAGAACTCTTTAGTTCTAAAAGTATTTCCTACAGAAGATAGGTAAGAGATTCCACCAGTGCAGTCTTACAGCTATTATTTTTTGACTCTGTTCAGGAGGACCATTAACTTTGATTGTAATTCATCTCTCATAAACAATTTTCCCAATTAAGAGACAAAAATACGTCGATATCGTATAGCTATAGTAACTTCTCATAATCAATAATACCATTAGATTATATAAACTTACTTACCATAACCTATAGTGATATTACAGTGATGTAAGCAGGGTCTTTTGCATCAGGCAAGCCAACCATAAGCTGCAGAATATGTTCTCAGTTCTGAATTCAAAATAATGTCCCAACTGATGGTAAATTTTTATCCTTTAAAGTGACATAGAAAAAATATTAATTCCGTGTTATTTAGCAGGTTAATGCAATTGTTACTATTTTCCCATAGTGTTGATTTCCAGATATATTAATTATGGAAAGAAATGCTTTAGTCTTGCCTTCCAGATGTAGTCTAAGTCCACGTGAAAATCCATCCCAGATTACTGTAATTTAGCCAACTATGCACTATTCTATATATTTATTCAATGTGCTTTGATGTTGTTTGCTTTGTTTCAGCTTTCCCTCAACAAATCTGTTGAGAAATAGGCCTCATTCAAAGGGGTTTGGGACACAACTACAGTAAACAGAAATCCATGAAGTTGCCTCTTACTGTAATTGTTTCATGTTCCCAATCCTCTTGAGATTATTTTGCTTGTGCATTTGTCATAGTCACAAATTTGATTATTCTACTACAGTGATTTACTCTAAGAAAATTAATATAATCTCTTCAAAACTCTCAGCTGTGAGCCATAACTCCCTGAACTGCTGTTTTACTTTCCAAGCTTTATAAATGCATTTCCCTAGTTGCTCCATGTGGAAGTCATCTCACAGCAAAGTGTCATTTTCCCAGTGGATTGATGGCATAAATAATAATAAGTGCAAATAGTAAATATTTTTTAAGACTTCCAGTACAACAGTCACAGAATGCCACCTCATTTATGAGAAATATTCAAATAGGAGCTTTGTAGTTTAAACTTTGTAACTTAAAATTCTGAGTGTGAGGTGTTGTGTGTCAAAAGGGTTCAGAGCTATGTAACCTGCTGATAGAACATCATAAATATAAACTCTGTAACTTTGTGGATAGCTTTTTGGACCATAAAATTCAGTAGTGAAGATGTAGGAAAAGTGTAAGAGATGCGCACTGCGTTAGAGAATATTCCAAATTTTAATGAATGGTACAGCTGTGTTACATACTTTTAAGTGCAAAAGACAAACAGCAGGCTGAAAATGTATACTTATTTTGCTGTATATACTTCATCGGATACTTAATGAATGCCTTTAAAGTGTTTTAAATAGCAGGTATTTCAAATATTACTTTGTAATTGCTTCAGATATTGTATTTTTGAACACTGCGTAGCTAACCTCAATTATTTGATTACAGTATTTACAATTTATATGCAGTCAGTTTTTTCATCATATGCATGGAGGATTCTTTACCCAACTCTCTAGAAAAACTCTGAATCATGATTTCCGGAGTGATAAAAATTCTCTGAAGGAGAAAATTTCTTACAAATGGTGAATATACACATGGGCACAGACACACAGGTGTATATTTTGCATGTCTGAAGGCCACGTCTTTTTTTATACCTATGCAGAAAAATATATTGTTTTCATTTTTCTTGGATTGAGTTTAAGCATCTTTAAATTAATTTGGTTTCTGTTACTAAGAAAAAAGTTAATATCTAGATGTGAGAACAAAGATGTTAAAGGATGAATGCTCTTTATAGTAGGAGGTACTGAGTTCTCATCACCTTGTTGTCATCCCTTGTCAATATAAACATTTTGAAGGTGGTTAAGGTAATAAATATATACAGGATTATATTTTGCTGAATGTTGCCTCCAAATTTGAATTGACAAAACAAATATGTAGCTTAGCTAGAAAAACAATGCATTTGTTCTCACCAGACCTGAAACGGAGACTCTCAAGAGGAGTTTCAGAAGGCTGTATGTTCTCTTGGAAGAGGAAGTCAAAAAGATAAAAAATTCTTTCATGTTTAAACAAAGTAGAAGGAAAAAAGTGTCATTTACCACATAGTTGAAGATTTTAGTTGCTATACAAAACTGTTTTACCAGACCTTAATTTAGGACTGCCATGCCAACAGATTTCTCACCACTACCATTGGGACAGTAAGGGGCAAAGAAGTTCTGGATCTAAAGTTTTGACCAGCTATAAGAGTCAAGACAGCATCCTTTGAATAGTCATGTCCAACTAAAGAGTAAAAAAGTTAGGTTAGACTGGTTCTCCAGTCTAGAACACTCTACTGATTTATTCTTGTACATTTTTCTTTGGCTACTGAGACTTGGAGAACAGCCTCATTACAGGTAACAAATTTGCAGAAGCAAGCACCACAAAACCATTGCCACCCGCGTTTCTTTCAAGGTTGCTTTGCTGTAGGCAGTGACAGTGATGTTATAATATATGTTCTCTAAGCTACTGCCTGAATTTGGTGAGAAATCTGTTGGCACTTGCAATCAGTAAGCAGCATTTTGTCCTTTTGTCTCCCTCTTTGTCACACTGAAGGCCTGAACCTGACTTCTCATGTTATGCTGCTTCATAGTTTCATGACAAAATTTAGGTTCATCCCAAGCAGGTTGTGTTTTATGTATCTTACTCCTTTTTATTACCTAGTGTACTCATCTTGTTAACATGTAGCATTACTCTTACCTAGTTTAGTTTTTATTTTCACTGTTCTTGAGGAGACATGTTTCTGTCAACTATGATTCCTAGTCCTTGCTGCTTCTAGCATGACTAGCCTCTGATTTCATATTACGTAATTCTTTCATGCACCTAGATGTGCCTACAGTACAAATTGTGGCACTAGGCTACAAATTGTATCAGTTGCATCTCGCTGACCTTGATGTCAAAGAGAAGCTCTAGGCTAGATGAACTCACTTAGTCTGTCAGCCTTGAACTGCTGCCTTTCGAGGCTGTACAGTATGGCAGGTGAGGGAAACAGAAGGTGTTGGGTGAGACTTAGGAAAAAGAACAATGATACTGTACAAGCTGAAGCTGGGAACCCTGAAGATAGGTCGGAATAAGACAGAAGGGAGAAAGGGCTGTTAGGTAACTGATGTCAGCATCCTTTGCAGATCTAAATTAAGTTATCCTTAATAACTTACATGCTGAGCATTTAAATGATGTTCACAATTGAGATGTCCTGAAAACTTCCTTTGGGTTTTAGTGTTCTTAGAAAAAGAACTTAGAAAAGTTTGCAGGGTCCAAGAAAATGCAAGGATTGGCCATTCAAGTTGAGAACAAAATAATTATAGGCCTGCTTTGAGGCCCTTATTAAGTGAATTGCATAAATGTCCATGGTGGAATCATATTGCAATTAAGATTTAACCATTGTTATAATTTTACTGTTTCAGGGTATAAATGCAAACGCTAAATGAACTTTCACTGCACGTACCTGCATCTTCTCAGGATATGTTAATGCAGAATGGTTAGTGCTAAGTTTTTCACTCTCCACCTACTGTTTATGTGTATTCTGGGAGCATTAAAGCAATCGATAATTTTGCTGCTGTGTACTGTTTTTGTGGATAGGTTGCTCAGCTGCATCAGATATTTATTAAATAATACAGTGATTATTTAATTTGAAATTTTTAAGCTGTTATGTTAGCCACATAAATTGTAGTTCGATGCATATGAGTTCGTGAATAATTAGGTACTGTAGGAGCTGCCTGAAAATGTGGGTGAGCAGTCTGTGTTGTTCCTTTAAACATACGCAGCTTGAAAAGCAGATGGAATTGTGTTCTCATGATGTTTAAGGACTTTTAGAGCACTGCATATCACCAGCATCTGGAGACCAATTACTGAAGAGTCTCCATAGGGGTGCTGCCTCAGGGTTTTTAGTTGGATGAATAATATATAAACTCTATAGTTTCCCACAGAGAGCAACTGGAGCAGTATCAGAAGGAAATAAGCCTTTTAGGAGTTGAGCTGAAAATGAAAAAGCACTGGATTTTAAATGAAGCAGTTTTGCTTTTACATGCAAAGTTGAACGTTGTGTATTGGTTACATGAATTCTGATTTTTTTTTTTTAGCCTTTATCATTTTGGAATCTTGCTTTTTCTAATTTTAGTACACATCTATTTGAAAGCCTTAGCAAAACACTGTAAGGCTTATGCAATTACTTCAAGAATTAAATTTCCTTATGAAAAAGCAGTGGAAATTAATATGTACGTCATTCATTTTATAATACAAGTTCAGCATTATTGTACTCTAACAACAATCAGATTTTATCTTACTTGTTATTGTGTTTCATTCTAGGTTTACTCAGTTTGCTTTTTACAACTAGAAACAGTTGCAAAATGGCATATCCACTACTATTCAAAACCCTCTTTCAACTCATGATATATCCCTTAAAATTCTTATCTCTGTCCTCTGTTTAAATTTACTTGAAAGCAGAATACATTTGAAAAGGAAATAAAAATATCTGAATGGAGATACTTGGCTCTGAGAAGAAATTTGTCTTTTTTCTTAATTATAATAGAAATTCTTCTCAACTGATTTGTTTCAATACAGATACCAGTCAAAATTCACTAAGTAGGCACTTTAGAGCTGAAGAATACATTACTTGAAGAACACTACTGAAACCTATGCAGAAGAAAACAAATGAGAGTGTACCTTTTATTTAAAAAAAACCAAAAAGAGCCCCAAACCAACCAACCAGAAAAACGCCCACTATTGTCATTGGTACTATGATTGTTTTAGTTAGAACTTCCACCAGATATTTTGGGTAAATTTGAAAGCTCAGTGCCCTGAATTTTTAACTGTGGTAGTAATCTTCATGGGACAAATGTTCTACCAGCTTCAGCGTAACTACTCAGCTGAATATGCATTAGAATCACAGAATGGGTCAGGTTGGAAGGGACCACTGGAGGTCATCTGGTCCAGCCTCTCTGCTCAAGCAGGGACATCCTAGAGCACGTGGAACAGGATTGTGTCCAAATAGTTTTCAAAAATCTCCAGTGAGGGAGACTCCACAATCTCTCTGGACAGTCTGTTCTGGTGCTCAGTCACTCTCACAGTAAAGAAGTTCTTCCTCATGTTCAGGTGGAGCTTCCTGTGCATCAGTTTCTGCCTGTTGCTTCTTGTCCTATTGCTTGGTACTAGCAAGCAGAGCCTGGCTCCATCCTCTTGGCACTCACCCTTCAGATAATAACAGACATTTCAGTCTTCTCCAGGCTAAACAGGGCCAGCTCCTTCAGTCTTTTCTTTTATGTGAGGAAATAAACTGAAGCGTTTACAGGTTTGATCATGACACCAAAATCTCCTATGTGAAATCAGAATTGAAGGGAAAAAGGTAGCAGTAGAATCATGTTCTGAGAGAAAAAGATCAGGATGTATCTGGAAGCTGTGTGTTTTATTATGTTGATCAATTTGATGTGTAGAGCTTCAGGAAAACAAATTCAGCTTGCCCTCCAAAGGAATAGAAAGTGCTATATTATAAATATTGGCGTGCAGTGGAATGCTAGAGGCACAATAAAAGTCAGGGTATAGTTGTGTCAGCTTACTAATCCATCTATATTGAAGGTATTTAAATTATCCTGCTTTTTTGTCGTGAGAAACTACCCACGTTGTAAAGGGAAACGAAAGTAGCTACCAGGGCTAAGTTTCAGGTTAAACTGAACCTGGCTAACATCACAGAGTTTAAGTTGCACTTAAATGAGATTAAAACAGTCCCTTGACTTTGACTGTTCCAAAACCTGTATACTTATTTGAATAGACTCAAGCTGTTCATGTGCATCGTTGCTCTCTAGGGCTGGTACTCTGATTCTGATGATGTTTGAAAAAGTCATTCACCATCTCTCGTCAGTTCCCTGTTTTAATTTGCAGCCTCTGTTTTCAGTCATGAACATTGTATCTAGTCTGAGTGGTACCAAATCATCCTTGCTCTGGTCATAGTTGGTGCACTGGGATACTGCTTCTTTGTGAAAACCATCTCAAGGTAATTGACCTTGAAGTGTAATGTATAATGCTAAACTTTGTGCTTCCAAGTTTACTGGGAGAGTTTAAAAGGCAGGAAAAAAGTTTGGTTGGTCATAGCAAAAGAAGTGAAAAAGTATTTAGACTGCATAGAGTAACAGGGGAAAAAAATGATGGTATGTGTTGGAGGAGGGTACTGAAAAATGGTGAAAAAGAGAGGAGGCTTCCAGGTGTCACCTCAAAAAAATTATTTTTTTTTTTAAAGTCATGCTTCCATTACAAAGATAGCCTGAGGAGTATAGGTCAGTCTCCAATTTATTTTTTTTTAATCCTGTCTGTTCTTCAGCTCTTAGTTCTGAGTGTCCAATATTGGTTGACATCTGAGCTATAGAAACCATTACGAACTGGCTGAGATGTCTAAGATTACTCAGGAAAACTGAATGGACCAACAATTAATTGCAAAGTCATTTAAGATATCATAGCTATCGCTATGAGGGAATAAAAACAAGTCAAGGAGGGAATTTTGGGGGTCTTGATGATGTGTTTTTGTTGTTGGGTTGTGTTTTGTTGATTTTATTGTAACTGAGAAAACGGAAGACTTTAAAATAACCAAAACTTGATTTATGTAGAAATAGCATATCTTGGTAACTTCTAATATGCTTCCAGAACACGCAGGCGAACTGAATTGAAATCCCTGAGAGCACAGAAGTGTGTGATTCAGGTATAAACTGTCTCCATGATGTCACTCCTGAGCCTGCAATCTCGAGTGATGCTGCTTCAGAGCAATACAACAGCGTAGGAGCATTTCTGCTTCTATGGATGCTATAAAGAACACAGAGAATGCAAATGGTCCCTGTAAGACGATCACTATTCAGTGTCTGTGCAGAGTGCTGGCTTGGATCAGGCCAGGAGTGGGGGAGCTGCTGGTTTCTGCCACCTGCATACAGGGACTTAGCACTCCCTCTCAGGGAGGATTGTACCTAATACATTTCTTTTCCTTATCCATTGGTCATCCTCAGAGATTGCAGCCGAAAATGCCACTTTTCTTCTGAGCTGCTTAATAGCAAGATGAAAGCTTTGTGGGCTCAGCATAGCAAGTCCATAAAATGAGAAGTGTGTAAAAATAGTCAGTAATAAGGCATGTTTGATCCCTCAAGGCGCAAAGGCATAGGTCTCCTAAGCTGCTGGAATGAATCCTTCCACTCTTTGCTATAATATAGTTACATCTCTTGCGATGACTGTTGGATGGGATTCAGCTACGTGTGGGAATGGAAATGCATGCACCAAAATAAAAGTACACAATAAAAAGACAGAGCATATCATTTTGAATGCCTTTGTTTCTACTTATGCTGGCACTTTTACAGTGCCATTGCAATTCCTGAGGATAGGAGACGAACGTATAACTGGTTTAGCATGTCATCTTAATAGCTGTTTCTGTTCCCTGCCCTTCCATGTGTGAGAACTGGCTTACACCAGCTTTGCACAGCAGTTGAATATAAAAGATGTAAACTTTGCCTCAGCAACTTCGTGTGCTCTTTTTAGTGCCAGATAAACTTGAGAAACTATCAATTAAACATAATTCTTATCCTAATTTGTCAAATATGATTGCTTTGTTGTTCTCAGTTTCTACGTAATTGAAATGCATTTCCTACTTTTTGCAGAAAATCATACCTTACCAAATTTCTTTTCTCTAAAGCTGTACTTGGCTCCACTAATAAAACTACTAGTTAAGTTGCAAAAGCAAAAGCTTTTCTAAGTAGTAGGAAAAATAGAAGAAATGTAATTTGATTTCAGTTATGGACTTTGTAGCTTTGAAGATGACAAAAGCTACTTCTTGATTTGCGAATTAAACAACTTCACTAACGAACCCATTTGGAGAAAGTAGGTATCAATACTGGGGAAATCATTCTTTTTTTTTTTTTTCTTTTGTTAGAGAAACATAATTTGGTGTATTCCAGTAAGCTGAGAGATGTTTGTTTCATGTTCTGGCTCTCAGCCTCTGGAGAGCTTGCTTTGTCAGCAGCCTGTAGTGATAAGCAGAGCTGTCAAGACTCTGATTTTCATCTCCTTTCAGCTTCAGTCTGGATACTTTTTTGAAAGTTTCTCAAAACATTAAAAACTTGTTTCCTCTGGTATTTCTCAATATTTCTTCAACATGTCTGCACGCATTTCAAATAGATATCACTTTCTCAAATCCCTCTCTAAATTGTTTGGGTCTTTTAGGACTACTTTTGAGTAATCTCTAATGCTAAAAGTTCAAAATGCAAAGGCAGTCTGTAAATACTAATTTCAATGGATGTTGTTTGGGTTTTTTTATAAAGAACTGCATGATTTGGGGTTTTTTTTTCTGTTATGCATGCAAGAGTAATTTTTGAGTAAAAGAATTTGTATTTACGTGTGTGTATATAAATCACAATTTAGATTAGATATTAAGAATGAATTCTCCGCTGAAAGGGTTGCCAAGCATTGGAACCAGTTGTCTAGGGAAGGGGTTGAGTCACCATCCTTGGAGGAATTTAAAAGCCACTTTGATGTGGCACTTACAGGTATGGTTTACTCGTGGACTTGGCATTGCTGGGTTGGATTCAATGATCTTAGAGCTCTTTTCCAAACGAAATGATTCTTTAATCCTATTTTTTCATCTTTTGTAGTGGCCATAAGGTAGAATTAAGAATCATATCTTTGCTTTTCGTAGCATCAACTGCTATGTTCTAATTCAAACGACAGGTTGCTTGAAAAAATTATTCGGCAAATTTTTAATGACAAATTAGTTCTATTATTAAATATGCTGCAGTTTTACACCTTTAAGGTCTCCTTAGCTTTTTAAAGCTGGTTTAGCATCTTAAGGAAACGAGTGTTTCAGCTGCCATATGTAGCATATATATGATTGTACTCCACAGTCATGCAATGTTTACAAAATATAGTATTTTATTAAAATATCTATTAAATTCTTTTTTCTTTTCTGCCTATTGTTATGCCAAGAGATGTTTAGTCAAAAGCTGTCATCTTTCCAGCAAACTAGCTCTTTTGTCTGATTTATTCTTTGTTACATGAACGCGGCGTTGTGACTGCTCAGCCGTTTCCCAGGAGGCGAACTGTAATGTTTCATGCAATTGCACAGTTCTCTCCTTATTTTTGGTACCATGGTAAAGCAGGGTGGTCACAGAAGGAAAAACTTCTCTTTGACCAGAGATACCCTGCATGCTACTTTGATAAAGAAATTTTTTTTTTTTTTTTTAACAGTCTCCCACAGTGTGGCAGTAGTTCTTTTTGATTCCATGTGCTGGTCCTGCCCTCTGTTGCAAAGCTTAGGTATTTGCTATGCGAAATCCATCTGATACTTTTCAACAAATTCCAACTCTTGTGCCACTGATTTTGATGAGATTCCAGGAGCATTATAGTAGAGATATGATCTTTTAGCTTCCAGAGTATTTTCCTCCTTCCCTTTGAATGGGTATTCAATGCAAAATGTTCTTATTTATTAAATAGGAAACCAAGACCGAGATATCTCTGATAGGATTTTCTTGGGACACATGCCCCTGAAGTTCTACTAGACGTCACTAGTTTCAGGTTTCAGGTGCACCGCTCTATATTCTTCCTTCAGGCTCTTTGCTGTTGTTTCCATCATTTCATCATCTGTCTTGGTGGTGGCCACAATGGTTGTGCTATATCTCGCTCTACCAGCTGATTCAACTTTCCTTTTTTATTTACTTGTTCTAGCCTTATGCAAGTATGACCTCTAGATGGAGTATTACCGTTTTAAGGATATTGATGGAGGTAACGGGACTGTTTTGTCAGCAGCCATGAAGACATTAGTACTGCTTCATCTTCAGAATAGCCATGGAATATGATACTTGCAAGATTAGAAGATTTTGTGGGAGTTTTTCTTTTGGTTTGGACAGCTGGTATATGCACTGGGCCTGATGACCGAGTGTGTGCCGGCATTACTCGTTAAGTGAGGAAAGTTTATCAAGGGGATGCAGGTCTTCTTGTAGAAAATGCCTTAAGCCTCTGAATCCAGGGAGTGCACAGAAGCTGAATTGCAAAATTCATTAACAGAAAAACTAACTGGAAGTCAGCTGGAGGGTTATGATGGTTTCTCAAGCTATGTAATAGCTCAGGCACTGGAGGGTGAAGGGACAAGAGAATTTCTGATGTCTGGGTGATGTGAATGACATAGCACCTCAAGCTGTATTACCAGTGATTGAGGCAAATAATTTCAGCTACGTTGGTGGATAAGATTTGCTGACAGTTCCAGAAATTAAAGGTTTCTTAAAGGGAAAGCAGCAGTAAATTATCTCAGTAAATTTCTGCAAAGCTTTGAAAAGTTCCATAACTCTTCTCAAAGGGGAGAGAGAGAAGGAGGAGAGAATTGTTATCTAAGAAACTGGCACTGTACAGTAGTCAAAGATCTGATGGATACTCTTTGTCATCTCTCATTTTGGTGACTTCTTCAAAGAGAGACTGTAGTTATTTCTTAGATATAAAAAATGAACCAACTACAGAAAATAGATAGCATTTTAAAAATGCCCTCTGATGTTTTACTGACTAAAAGATGAAGCTATGCTGACTAAAATTAATCCTGTGCAGAGTGCCTAGAGTTTTAGTGCATGTGTAAAATTCTGATGTAGTCTTCATGTCTACATAGTATTTACCATAAGGATGAAGTTTCCCTCAATTCCTTGAGTTTTAACATCATAGTTTATGGATTTTAAGGTTTTTTCTTTCCTCCTCAATGTTGTTTAATGCACTACCATCTTAGACATATAGCTGAAAGCAGGTAATATGGACTGAAAGGTTAACTCTGAAGTAGTGGCCACAAAAGTAAATTAAGGAAGGAGTTGAGCAAACAAAATGGAGACATTGTTATGCCATTAATGTACCTTTGATCCAGCTGCAAGTTGAATCCTGTGTGGGATGCTCTTATTTGAAAAGTGGCAGTGCTGAATGGGAGTAGTTTTGTAGAAGAGTAGTGTGAACGCTCAACAATATGAAATTGCTTTGCTGCAAGTGTCACGGATGCTAAATGATTGTATTGATTTGCGAGACTGGAAAAAATTAAGGCAAATTCATTGAGGTTTCATAAATATGTAGGCAAGCCCTTCACCTCAGGACACTGAGATTCACACTTGTAGAAGCAGACAGAGGTATGGGAAGATACAATGGCAGATTCATCTGTTCTCTTATGCTTTACAAATTACCTGCTATCAATCTCTCAGAAGATTCTGGGCTAACTAAACCCACAGAGGACTTCTATTCCAAACTGATTCAAGATAAAAGTGAAGCTGAGAAATTACACACGTTAAAATTCCCTTTACAATAAAATAAAACTTGAATGATATACAATAAAATCCAGGTTTAGAAACTTTCACACAGCTGTGTTAGGCTGGGCATGCAACCCTGCCTTAGAGCACTTACACACCCTCTCTGAAGTAAACAAAATTTTCCCTAGTTTACAACTGATCAATTATTCAACGCTTTATTTTTCCAAGGAAAAGAATTTCTAAAGTTATGGTCTAAGTAGATAGAATATGGACCAGTGAGTAAGTCTTTAATGGAAGAGGAATATTTATGGTAAAAGAGATGCTGTTGTTTTAAGAAAGTGAAAGGGATTGATTTTAACAGAAAGCCATTTTTATGTTTTCCTACTGTGCTTGTGGTATCATGATGAAGATTTACTGTTAAATGACCATCATATTGATTCTTTAGGAGAATTCTTAATTATTTGGGACTGAATTCTGCTACTCACAAAATCTTTAAAAGATAAAAAAGCTCATATGCAGTGGGTTGTCTCAGTCTTTCATTGCCACCTTCTCCCTTTATTTCTGCAGCAGAAATCATAGACAAGTTAGTCTTCAGAAGTCTGGTTCCTTTCCAGTTCCATGAAATGTGGGATGTATCCCACTCGTGGGAAATTAGCAGTATTGTCATGATAATTTTTCCTTCTGGTCCAGGATCTGCTGCAAACAGATAATTTCACCAATGCCAGGGTTAAATGTTGAGACCAATTGTCATTTATTTATTGCTCCTTTTTAGTTTATACTGTAGTTGTGTACAGAACGTGTTAATCATGATAAAAGCGGAAAGACTGTTCTTGCCTCAGGAGTTTTCTGTTTGTCTTTCAGATCATGACTTGACTGACATTTACAGATTCTGCAACAAACCTGCTAATTTAATTTTTGATGTTTGTTAGCCGAGGGAAGGAAAATCATTTCTGCTGTGAAAATAACGTAAAAAGTCTTCATAAATTTTTAGCTAAGTGTTTCTGCTTTGAAAAATAAGGTTTCCTGAAAGTCAGTAACTTCTGTGAAGAATTGTAGCTTCCATTAAACACATCAACAGTGTAACAATAGAATATAAAAATAATAGAAAAAAGGAGAAAAGGTGAGAAGTGAACTCAAAACCATTTTCATTTTCACTTTCCTTTGCATCATAGTTTACTCTTGGACATGAAAATTGTTCTGACCTGTTCTCAGATTTCAGGATTGCAAATATTTTTAATTTTTTTTAGCTTTGATAAACACTTTTGAAGTTGTTCAAAGAACTCAGTCTGTAATTATCTCTACATCTCTTTTTTTTGTTGTTGTTGCTTTGCTTAGCTTCACTAAACAGGCAAATATAAATAAGAAAGTAATAAATTTTGAAGCATCTGAACAAACACTTGTACACAGCATAATGCCTTGAAAACTTTTAACAAAGACATATCAAAGAGTAGACCCATTGTTTTATTTTAAGACTTGGGAAATCTGAGGGGGTTTAAAAATATATTAATGGAAACCAAAGTTCCAACTATTTATTAAATTCGAAGTTTAAATAAAGTCTAATTAAAGTTTAACAAATGTAGAAAATTTTAATAAGTGTTGTGCTGTATATGTGTGCTGTGACAGAGCATGCTATTGTAAATTAGTTGGCAGAACATGCCCTTTTAGAGTTTGCACCCACAGCTTTCATAAAACTTTCTTTTGATTTTGCCAGTTTCGCATAACTTCGAAAAGCATGGGCAGGTTGAAATGAGAGCATTGTAATCTCGTGCCCAGACTGAAAAAACTGTTCTACTTTTAGTTGCAGTCCCTTGTTTCCTTTGTACATTCAGTATATTTGTAGCACCTTGAATCTGCAAATTAATTTTGCTGCAGAGGTTGCTCATAGTTTGCAGTTAATTTTAAACTCATGGCAGATCTAAAAATGTTGAACTATTAAGAACAAAAGCAGTACTTTATGAAGAATACTGCAGCTGTCCTGAGGGTACCTCCTAAAAGACTAAAAATGCCTTAAGATTCAGAAGGTAACCAGGGGCTCAGTTAAAGCTCACCTACGTGGTATCAAACCCCAACAGCTCTGCAGCTCCCTTTTACTTGTAAAACAATTAGTATCTTATAAAACCGTATTAAGTAGCTAAAAAAAAATCTGGAGGAAAAAATGGAATGGTTGTTTAGTTTTATTTACACATTTTATGGGTATTAGATACAATTCAAAAAGTTTAACATTTGTATTAATGACTAAAATATATAGCTATGACGTGTCTCTGTTCTCAAATGTACTTTATACAGGGATAAAAAGACATTTCAGGAATTTTTTAATCTCTTTTTACCTAAAGTGGCACTTGCCTTCACATTAATTACTCTTTCTGTCACACCACTGCAAACACTTCTTAGGCTTTTGAAGGACTGAATAACTCTACATTTAGAATTTGCATGGAAAAAAGCAATCTTTTAGCACGAACAGACCTTTGGCAGCTTTAGCACATCCGTAACAGCTGTTATAATTTGCCATAATTTTTTGTGCCACATCACAATGAAAAGGCCATAACTCCCATCTCTAAATGCAACTGGCATATTTCTTCCTGCTTCTGCCACTGTGGACTGCCAGTTATCAAGAGTGAGTAATGAAAGAGTGAAGTCTTTGGAGCAGCCAATTCTCAGAACCATTAGTTTTCTTTTATATTCAAGCCTAATTCCAGGAATGTGCTATATGAGAAATAAGACATATCATGTCGTTTCAGGATAATACCATGTAATTTTGGGGTAATAAAGAATTCATTTCTGGAGAGAGAAGTGATCTGATATGGAAAAGTTCAATTTTGTTCTCTCCAGAGAGCTTTATCTCTTCAGATGTGACCTCGTATAATTAAATACATTCCAAATATCAAAAGAAATGGCAGCAGAGCAGACAATAGAATTCTCTATTTTATGTAGAAATGAAATGAAATTATATGAAGCAGTCAGTGTAATATAAGATGAAGTAGATTGCTACTATTCATTGTTTCCAGTGGAATTCCTGCCATTTGATTTTATTCATTACAGCTTTGTGAGAAGGCAATCGTATTGTGTCTTTGTGACTAGCTTAAGACTCACACTTAATTGCTTTAATTCGGAAAGTACTGGCAAGAATCAGTACTTAATTGCTGTTATTACTTGAATATAAAAAAAGAGGTGGTGTCCACTATACAAGAAGTTACAGATTTCACACATGAAATATTAGGTGCCTGGGGGCTACGGTTCTGATCTTTAAAAGCATATGTGTTTAATGAAAGAGGATCTAAATACTTTTTTTTTTATTGCAACGAAAAATTGAAAATATTTCAAAACAAATACGATAATTTCCAAACCACCCATTTTTCCTAAAATCAAATGACCTCACTAACCTAAGTCAGAAAGTTTTGACTGTTAAGAGATCACAGGCTCAGACACACAAATTCCTAAGACAGGCTGGGATTAGCTCATCATGTTTTTAAATGTGGTTTTTAAGTGTTTTATTACAGTCCTTATAATGAAGGAAAGTGACAAAAAGATAATGGCTGGTCATGTGTTAACTGCTAAAAAGGAGCGAGAATGGCTGAAAATATTTTTCCTGAAACCCATATGCATCCTCTGTTGCATTTTCACATTTCACATTCAGTCTTTTCAAGCTGTTACTTAATTATAGTGGTTAATGGTGCTCAACAAATATTTTTTATTGGGGTATTTTGGGTTACTTTCAGAGTAGAGGCATGGGGTTCTTTCTTGAACTCCTCCAATTCAGGGGAGCATTGTAGCACATCAAGGGGGAAAGAACAAGCGTGCTGTGTCCTCACCCCGTGCCTCCCTTGCTTGCAGAGTGGCAGGCTTGCCCTTGGGCCACCCAGGCTTGCTGCTCCTGAATGAGCAGATACTTTGCAGGAGGCAGTGCGGATTCACAGAGTCTGTGTTACAGAATGCACTGAAGTTCAGCCTAGGCTCTGACATGCTCTCTGGAAGGCATGGCAAACATAAATTTTGAAAATGTTTCCTTTAGCTCTGATTTAACAGCTTGGGCACTGGTAATGTCAGATGGTATCTAGAAAATATGGGATAGATGAAACTCCTCGCAATGAATTGGCCCAAGAGCTTTCTTTATGAGTGGTGTCATTTTAAAGCAATAACATAAAGCAACATGGCAACTTTTATTCTGTAAGTTGAACCTGGTAGAAAATTAGATTTAGATTTCCATTCACTTAGGGCATTTGTGGTTAATGGCATTTCAATACTCACTGAAAGGCAGTTTTAGAAACTTGTGGTCTGAAGTATATTAATAATACAGCAAGGTGAGTCAGTATCGAGATTGTAGTTTCCTTCCCAGCATTTGAGATGTTAAGGAGTTTAAAGCTTGAGCATAACAATTTTTTAATTGTTTTCTGTATGATTTGCTGTAAGGAGAAGTGTGCCAGTTTCAGCATAAAGTGGGGTAGGGTTTTGGGTTGGTTTTGGGTTTTTTTTCCATTGTATTGATTATATATTGCCCTGCACTCTGGGGTAGGGGGAATAGTGTGTTGAAGAAATTCTGTCTCAGAACAGTGCCTTATATTTTAACGATAAATATAAACTCATGTTTTATGCCAAGCTGAAGGCAAGTTAGACCACATTCTTGTGGAAAGCAGCTTCTTGAAAGTCCACAGGAAGATGAACCACTAAAATCTCTTTGAAGAGAAAGGCTTCTACATATGCTCTACTCTGGCCCAGTGAGTTTATACTCTACAAAAAAAAAAGACAGTTTTTCCATGATGTTATTTATTTTGAGAAAGATAGAAGATTTTAGAGTGGAATGCAAAGGAGAGGCATTTTGAGCTGATTTATTTTGCTAGTGTCTCAGCTGTTGACTGATGCATCTGTGTTCAAACCAAAGTTTCTTGCATTGTTTCCTGCAAGTGTCCTTCTGTAGGTATGATCTAAACAAAGGTCAGAACAGGAAACAATTTCATTATCCAGCCCCAAATACACAGCTATCTTAATTCTCTCTTGTAATTTGAGAATCTAGTATGTTGAGAAGTCAAGGGGAGGAAGAGTTTTGAGGCAAGATAGGCATTTTTGATGTAACTTCAAAATTGATGTTGCATTCATTACCTTTTGAATTATAGTATTTTGTGAAAATCGTGATTCTCAGATGTCTTTGCCCATTTCAATGTACACTTTTGCTGGGTTTTTGTAACTGATGTACATCTCAATTCAGTTCATAAAAGTTTGTTGTCATTCTAACTCTAGTAAAAGTTAATTTTATTGCAGTTGCCAATTCATGTATTTTTGTACTGCTAAAATATTCATTTTTATTCTGTAAATTGCAGTTCTACATTTCAGTTGATTCTAAAATTATATGATTAATTTACTGTTTATTTTTTCAAAGTGCAAATTGCAACTGGGTATCTGAACATGAATTATGCAAATGCACATTCAGTTTAATATAAAAGCTCCTAGTTTAAGCTTATTAATTTCATTAAAATGATTCAGTATCAGCTACAGATATGAATTTGTTTGAAATGCTTTAAGACTTACTCATATTAAAGCTCCTAGGAATTTAAGTAGTATTTTTTGTTCCCCCAAGGATGCCGAATACATAGAATAAAAACATATGAGATGAATACATCAAGCCACTGTTATTTTGGTGGTTGGTAGTCAAATATTCAGGGATTGGAACTGAAGGGTTTCATACAGATACTTACATAGTTTAAATTTGTATATGATTTCTTCCAAAGGAAAGGTAGTTGATAATGTGACCCCAGACTTCTATAAAAGATAAGAGAAAAATAAAAATATTTTTGAATTATGGCTTAAATGCATGGCTGCTACGAGCAGGATAGGGATCTGATGGTGCATGTCATACATTTCCCCATTTTTTACTGTGTGTTGCCACAAAATGACTGGATAATGATAAAGAAGGACTTGCTAAGATGATGACCTGTATATTGTTTATTTTTAAATCATAGCAGGGCAAATATATACAAGAAATTGTAGTCGTCTTTGGCAGAACAACCTCACTACCTGACCTTTTTTAGCTTTTCATTCATACTTCTGTGTGAGCCTATTATGCCTTCTGTCATGTTAGTATTTGAATAAATTGCAATTATTTCTAAGAAGTTATACTGATAGCACTCAGATATAGTCCTGCACTATTATGTGCATGTGCAAAAGTAGAAAGAAAGGAACGTATTTCGTTAGAGAAGTTTTAAGGGATACTATTTTATAAATAAATGTTTAAAGTAAGAAAAAAAAAAACCTCACTAATTTTTGTGTTGCCACTATCTGAAATAAAGGTTTTCAATGGAAATATTACCTTCACTGTAAGTCTGCTAACATAAATCAAAACAGGTTTTTAGCTACTTACAATTCAGAAAGGTTATTTGCTTGTTCTCTCTTTCTCTTTTCCTGTTCATATTTTCTTTCCCAAACAAATGTGTGGGTATGGAGAACATTTTTATGTGTAATGGGGCAGTAAATCTCTAGACGTATGTATGTAGCTGTCACTGAGTTCCTTGTGAAGCGATTGCCCAAGAATTAAAGGCATGGAGACCACACATGTACGTGTCTAATATGTGCAGTATCTTCCATGAAAAGTCCTTTTCCAGATGAGTCCTAACACTAGTTTTACACTTTAGAAGTCCTCAAGGATGAGCACAATCGACACTTTAATGATCCAAGTGTGATCTTCTGTACGGGTTGATCCAAATATTATTCTTTGTTTTAGTAACTGTAAAATGGCACAATGTATGCTACAGACTAGATTTGTAAAATGCTTGTCTTGAGAAAGAATTTTTTGAATATTCACCAAAGCTGTGATCACAAGGAATATAAAGAAGAAGAAGTGAAGGGAAGCTCCAAGGAATTTAGCTGCTAAAATCTGCATCTCTAGGGAATATATGCAAAGTTTGTTGAAAAGACTGCCATAAGAATGACAAAAACCAAACTTCTGCACAAGCTACACCTCCATCTGTCAGATTTCAGTGATCTGTTGTGAAAACAAAGTTTCTCAACAGGACTTTCTTGCTTTTGCATTTTTCTTCCCAAAACAAAGATGCTGAGAATTATTTTTCAGCAAAGAAGTTATTTTTTTCCAGGTATTCAGAAGCTGTCAAGCCATTTTCTGAAGTTACACTGATGATTAGAAAATGAAAATAAATCTTCATTAAGACCATGACATGGAAGATTCCAGGACTAATCATTAAGTTTTTGTAGGGTTAACATAGTGAAAATAGACTTATAACAAGAAATTGTTGATTTTCAATCAATATTATCATCATCATCATTACAATTTTCTTGGTCTAAAATAATTGCAAAGCACTTCCAGTGTGCACTGACCACTTTTTAACAGCAATGTAGTAGACCCACTATGGATCAGTATGATACCTTTTCTTTTTAAAGGTAGATAATTTGTGAAATACGTAATTTGTTGGATTACCAACAAAGGGATTTTGTAAAAATAGCCAGTAGAAGGGGCATTTTTTTTTCAATTCCTTGTACTTTGGCTTACCTGTACAGTCACGATGATGAATTGAGCAAAGAATCAAGTCTCTTGAACATTGTTTTTCCATGAGAATTCGTATACAGTTATTGATTTATAAATGCAAAATAAAACAAGGTTTTATTTTTACTGTTTCTCATTCTATTTAGAAAGCAGCATACAATCTCTAGTATCGGAGGAGGAAAAAAATGGGGAGAAAAGTTAAATTAGTTCAGAATAACTATTCATGAGCAGCCTTAACTTTAAATGAAAATAGCTAACTCAAACCTTGGATCGTGCTACATATAAAAGAAAAGAAAGAAAAAGAAAAAACAAAAAAACATTTTCATTTTGATTAATATTTTTCTTTGATCTTCCTTTTGAAAGGCAAAGGAATTTTTAGTGCAAGTATTATTGTTCCCATTACCCACAGTTCTCTAGTGACTGTTCTCATGGGTTCCTAAGAAATGCTTTGGTATATATCTCACAAGTTTTAGGATAGAAGAGTGAAAATTAGTAACATTCTGATCATTTTGTGAAATACTGTTTTGAAGTGCCTTTTTATTTGGTCTTTACCATTACCTCCCTTGTTTTTTAGGGAGTTACAGTAAGTCTCACATGAAATATGAGACTCTTCCAACTATATAGTGGTGAACCATAACATATTAAAAGTTTTGTTTTAATAATAATTTTCCAGTATTTACTTAATAGAAGAGCTAAACCAAGGATGTATATTTATACTAACCACTTAAGTAGTATCTTTAACTGTTTAGGCATAACTTAGTCCTCAAAATACAGCCATCGGGATGAATAAAATTAATTAACCTCAAGGTCTTAAAAATCATCTGTCCCTATAAAGACAAGGATTCTTTAATCTCTGAGCACTGCACATGGATAAACCCCATTAAATAACGTAAGACTGTAGAGTTGAGTACATCATCTTTTTTTTTAACAAAGAGAAGCAGACCAGTCATAGAAGGACATATGGCAGCAATGCTGATGTTTCACAGGGCTAATTATTTGCTTTTTAAAGTGTTTCTCTGCAGCACTTTAGACGGGAAAAGGAGATTACTCTGAATGTTTGCTCTGATAAAAAATGTGTATTGCTAACTCTGAAGATTATGCATAGGAATGCCTTTTCCAGTTTGTAGCACAAGCTGTTCAGGTGTCAGTAGTTATCAAGGTTGTCAATCCTGTGTTGACTTGAAGAGCTGCAGGATCTTGGTAAGTTTGTAGGAAGTCTATCATGTTTCAGTCAGGGTTCTAAATTTTGCATAGCAAAACTACTTACTGTGATTGTCCTTGAGTAATGCGTTCTTCACACCAGCAAAAAGCCGTAAGACTTGGCAAAAGTGGTTGTGCCAGTTTTAAAGCAATCCCCATGGGTTGTCTTAAAGAAACTGAGAGAAGCTCACTTGAAATTCTAAACTTGTGCCTCCTTCAGACCAAAACATCTCATTACCTCTTTATTTAACCAGCTGTGCAATGAGGAAGTATTACCAAGTTCTCTGTGTAGCTGAGATGATTGCCTGATACTGTATTTGGAGGAGAGTTTAAAACCTTGGAGCTAAGCAGCTTCTTTATTCTCTTCAGTGCTTTGGGCTTATTTTTTAGCCTTAGGTGGATATTTTGAAAGACATTAAAGAGTAAGGAGTCACAAATTGTGCTGTATGAAATCAAAAAGGTGAATGTTTATTCATAAATATTTTATATGGAAAGCAATAAAAAATGTCATTTCTATATCAACTATCTACTTTTTTTTGAGTTTTTGACAGTGTTCACCAGTACTAGGTTTTTTGGTTTGTTGTAATAGGATTTTATTTCTTGCAATGTAAGGTTTTCCCAGGTACAGTTTACCTGTGCTTTTGTCTCCTTCTGCATATCTCTGAGTGCTTCTGTAGAGTTCTTTTTAGACATGAACCTTTATTTCTCATGTCATAGTTCCGACTGGAGACAGTACTGTGATGCAGAAACCATTTTTGTTCTGCAGCTCTGTCAGTGCATGTGATGATTTTCTTGGCTGTGGGCACATGCAACAATCAGATAAGCCTTTGGAAATAGCAGTATTTATATTCCTTTTAAGATGAAAAACATGTTTTGAAATTCTCCACATTTATTTTCCTAAAGGTCTTGCTAGTCTGTAATTTCTGGCTGAACAGACTTGCTTTCAGTTAACCTTTCGGTAAATTGTCTCTCTTCCCTTGCTCTTCTCCCTGATTCTAGTTCCCTACTGTGTCTAGAGAGTATTACTTTGTAAACCTCTGTGTTCTTTTGATGTCTGTTGTGCTTCAACTGTCACTTAAAAAGCAGTCTTATCCTTTACAGAATTATTTCTTAGTTCTCCTTTAGAATTTGCAGGGAACCAACTTACCCTGAACACTCCGTTTCTATCTTTGTACCAGACCTTGAACCAAACTAATATTTATAGATATATATATATTTAGTAATACATAAACAAATATATATCTATATTTAGTAACTTATGCACCTGTATAGCATCACCTGGTGCATGGGTAAGCAATTCTATAGTTCTTAACTTTTATTGAATATATTTAGGTTAAAATTACTTTATTAACTCTCAGCTTTGAAGCTTTGAGCTCATTCTGCATCTTGACAGAATAATTTGAGCAAAATTGTTTCAGTTCCTAGGGTGAACTGAAGTACTGCTGTGCAGAAACTAGAAAGATATAATCATTATTCTTTTTTGTGTATTGATATCCTGACCTGTATTAACTCATAGATTAAATTCTCACTTTACGTAAATATGCGCCATTTTGTTTATTTCAGTCTATCCATATGGATTAATTCCAGCTGCGGTTCTGTTCCAGTAAGTTCCTCTTCAGCTGGCAAGTGTATAAGATTGAACCATTATAATATACACAATGGCTAGGTATTTTTCCAGAGGTTCAGATTCCTCAGAGTGATGAAAGAGAAAAGCTATTCCCTAAAGGATGTTATTAAACCTTTTCTGTAACTTCAGTATATGAGACAAAAAATAGCTATATCATTATTGGCTAATTATGGCCATTGCTAAAAGCACTGAATACAATGATGCTACTACTTCATTTGTACCTTGCTGCTTTCCTACCAATAATGATTCTTTTGGCAGAGTTGATAAAGTTGATTACGGAGAGTAATTTCCATTTCTCTAAATTCAGTAAAAGCAATTTTTAGCTGCTATTTTGGTACCTCTTTAATCTGCCACATATTAAGAAGTTTTCCTGGCTCTGAAAGATGTGTCTTCACAGACTCTATAACTGCCATCTTAAGCATATTAAGGGGAATTAACAGTTTGATGTTTTCTGAATATTCCACAAAAATAATTGCTAGCATAATGCATAGCACCCTAGTATCCAGGATTTACAATTTGCCACTGTGATGGAGTGTCCTGATATTATTCACTGAAATTTTACTTAATACAAATAAAATTAAGATGAAAGGTGTTTATTCATGTACAAAATCCAAAGTGAACTAAGCACTGTTTAATCCAAAGTGAACTAAGGACATTTTAATGAAGAAAATAAAACCATAGTTAATTCACTTATACCAAAAGCAAAAACCTGTTGTGGCCACTTGCTCCTTCCTTCATGCAACAGACAATGTAATCAGGAATTCAATCCTGGAGCAATTCTTTTAGCTTCTAATTTTTTGGAGAGAAGATTCAAATTCCAATTTTTCTCCTGAAAAAGAGTGTTGATTTTTCAGTGCTCTCCTCTTATATTCTGTATATAATATTCTGTATAAAGGTCTGTAAAGTTACAAATTAAGCTATAATCTCCAGTTTTTCATGTTAACATTTTACACACAAGAATTGATTTAACTATTTTAAAAGAAATAACATATCAGAGGAACATTGCTTACAGTTTTCTTCTCTTGTATCCCTCTGGAGTTTTGGTTTGGTTTTGTTTGTTAGGGAGTTTTTTTTTTAACGTGAATATGCTTAGGTGAATAATATACAGGTCTATGTCACTTCTTTGCTTTCCTTGCACCCAGTAGATCGTGTTTGACAATATCTGCCTTTCTTGAATTCCTTACACATTGTCAAGATAAGAAAAAGTAAGACCTCCTTTTCCTTCTACACTGCTCCTGATGTCTGGCACCTCCAATTAAATCAAAGACTATAAACCCAGGAGTTTAAAATTATTCTGTCTTCTCTTCTTCATCAGAAGATACTTTTAGAAATTGCTAATTGGCAAATATTTCAAAGGCTGTCATGACACATCGAGTGGAATCTGGGTCTGTAATGGGGTCTGCTGTTTTAGGACATGTATTTGCTTCCCCTTGCTGGATTTCACATCTCGTTTCCAGTCACTCAGTACCGTAGATGGGGAATGTTTCATTGACATGAGTTACTCAACGTCTATAGATTTAGGTTATTACTACCAAATTCTCCTAAATGCATAGAGTTAAGAATTCTAAAGGCTGGCAGTGTGGTGTTTGATATTTAATCTAAGAAAAAATCTAATTTGGACACTGTAAATGAAGAGATTTGCCAACAGGCTAATACCCACACATTCTCTCTTGAAAGGCAGTCAGTCCTGTATTATTTACCATTCTGGTTATAAGTGCCTCTCACTGATGAAAAGATGCCACTAATCTTTTCAGAGTCATCTATTGTTATGAAGCAAGGATATCTGCTATCAAATTTTTTTAAAAAAATGTTTTTAATGAACCAAACATGAAAGCAGATTTGACAGAACTATATTTTTCTTTCTTTTTTTTTTTTTCTAAAATAGATGCTTAAATGTCTGCTGTAAAACAAACAGGAAAAATAAGATGAAGCACTTTTTTGCCCTAATTATTTCTGTTTTCATTTTTCGTCTTCATTATTGGAAGAAACAAAGAACTACAGGTTTCCAGGATTCTAATTGCTGTTTATTAACTAGTACATCTAGCAGGAAGATTACAGAATTGTGTAAAGTCATTCCTGTAAATTCGTGATTGTGAATCAAATGCAGTATCCACTCTTGCAAATGATCCAAAACAACCAGTGACCAGATTTTAATGGTGAAGTGGTGGTTGCACTGCAAGACAGATTCTAAAAACTAATTTTATACCTCTTAATAATAGGAAACTTTAACAGCTACAGAAGATATAAATTAGATTATCTTTGGTTCCAGTTCAATTATTGTCTTTACTACTTATTTTTACTTTGTTTTAATAGTCAGAATGTATCAATATTATTATATATTGCTCTTTCAAATGTAAAAGGTGCTTTGATAAAAACAAAGTACTTTATTAATGAATTCATTGGTGAAAGGAAGAAAAGCCACAGAGGTGAGTCTGAAGTCTCCTGCAGTTCATAGTAATTACTGTAACCTGAAGTCCTGCATGTGTAAGTGCATATGCACTTCTGCTGAGTATTCCATGCTAATTAATTGGGGCTAAGATCTTTGACCTCATCCCTTTTCATCTTCTTGTGAGTTTGATACATGATTAGTGGTTATTGTAAACACTGAAAGACTGTTTGGTTTATGTAACTCAAATACATTACACAGGTGCTTTAAAAGTGTTTAAAGGCTACTTACCACATACACACTGACTCATTAATGAGTATAATAGTCTCAATATACAACTAACATTTAAGTCAGATGTATGAAACTGCTTTTTTCACTGGCTTGTATTCCAGTTTCCTGTTATTTTCCTCATGTTTTCCAGTGCAGCTCAGTAAGCAAAAATTATGCAATAATTGGAGTTGTATTTGGGCAGATGATGTTTAGTGACACCTTTGATGTTAAGTTAATGTTGTTAACTAGTTAGCCTTGCTTTTGAAATGAATAGTTTTTTCTTTTAAGTCCTGCCCCAATATTCATGAAATACAGAATCCAAATTTCACAGAGTCATAGACTGAATCTTCTGAAATTAAAACTTCCAACGAAGAGGATGCAAAGTTCTTTCCAGATGATGGGTCACATCTTTATAGTGTAGATGATTTTTCAAGGGATGCAAAATAAGTAAGATAAAAAACCTTTTCATTATTATGTGTGTTTATTTGAAATGTCCTCTCAATAATTACATATGCATTTATTCATGTTATACAAGCTTTTAGTGGTTTTGGGGATGGGCCCACTCTTACATGGAGAATGAGTGTTCTTGTGTTAATTTTTTTTTATACAGTAACATTTCAGGACTATACTTTCCTAGTAATTTATGAAGTTCTCCAAAATGATGTTTTAAAAAATAACTAAACCCTAAGTACAGGAAGCCAGGCAAATAAACTTTTTTCTCCTTTTGATTTGCATGGTTTAAGAATGCTAAGGATTAAGCTGCAATCAGACAAGATGGTAAAACTCATAAATTCTATTTTGTTAAGTCCTTCAATAAGTAGTACATATATAATATTGTGTTCTTATTGCAAAGGATTTTCCTGTGATGGAGAATAGTGTAGGGTACTCCTCAGCACAAGAATATGTGCAGCTTTATTCTTTGTTAAAAAGTAGAAAAGCTCATAGTGTTTTTTTTGAAGGGAAGAAAAAAACATTGTCTCTTTCCATGTTTACAGTGCCACTGTTGAGTAATCAAAGTCATCTGGAATTCAGTCTTCTGACTCTGCAAAATGGTTTAAGCATTTTCATGACTGATTATTTAGTCCAAATTCCTTGTGAAATGGGCCTTGTTTGTTTTTCTACCTAAATCTTCCGCTGACAGCGCTGCTTAATCAAGGGAATTGCTGTTATTGAGACTTGGCTAATAAGAAGGGTCTAGTACCAGCAGTTACTCTCTGTCCTGCCAATAATCGTCAAGCCGTATTTGTAGCTGGACTCTCTCAGTATTTTTAGATACACTTAAGTAGCTAGAAATTAGCTGAAAAGAAAAGAAAAATGCTGAAGATAACTTATCATGCCAGGTAGAGCAAGCCTGGTACGTGCTTCCTTCAAGGTCAGGTATTGCCAGTAACCATAGTAAATGTTGGATCAGAAGGAACAAGAGAATATTTCAAGGAACTTTGACTTGAAATTTCAGTGTTTCTGGTGGGAGGAAAAAAATAGACCTCATAATGCTTGTGTTGTAGACAAGCTCATGAGGCACCATCACTGCAGCTCTAGTACATAAGTTGCTGTGTATAAACACTGAATTAGTTTACAAGATAAATGCCAGAATTGCAAATCTAATTACACACATAAAAATTAAGAAAAAAAAATTGTTCAAAAGTAATAAATTCAAAAGGGACACAGTCGGAATTTCTCAATGGATTACATATCTCAGAGTATGTTAATTATTTTCTCAATTTTTCACATTAGACCGATATGAGTGTGCTTAATTACAATTCTCTGGGAAGAGATGTTGCTAGGTTATTCAAAAGCAACAAGAATCACAGAACCTAAGGTTCTCTAAAGTCTGGATATGCAAGTTGACCTCTGTTTCATTTTATAATGGGCAGTAAAAGATGTTTTTTATACAGGTAGAATAATAGAACAGAAGCCAAAATGATATATTCTAATTCTTGCTATACAAAAGTTTTACATTTCACAATTTTTTCAAAGCTTGAAAAGTTCTGTGAAAATATCTTTTTTTATTTAAAATTAGAAGTCAATCTTTAAAAGATTTAAAAGTTGAATAGCTGATATGCATCAAAAAGGCACATATTTGTTCATATGCCCCAAAGAAAAAAGGGCCATCGCTTTGCAATTTTTGTATGTGTAGGGCTGCTTATGAAATTTTTACTGTCAAAATGGCTTTGAGTTCCGAATGCTTGCTTATGTCTAAGCCCACAGAAATAAGGTTTGATAGCAATTTTCATGTGGCAAAATAAAGATGTAAATGTGGAGAATACAAGGGAAAGAAAGAAATACTTTTTGAAAGAGATAATTATTATAGGAGCCTCTAGTGGTCTACTTACAGAGTTGTATCAGTAGTCTTGGGGAAAGAAAACAAACCCCAGACAGTTTTCATGCTTGTTTCAGGAAAATGGTACTTATCTACCCCAGAAGTAGACTGTGGATATTAAATACTTAATATATTTGATAAGTTTAGAAGGTGAAAAGGAAATTAACAGTACTAGGTTTTAAGGATACATTTTAAGATGACTAGTAAAATTGCCTGGTGTTTAACTATTAAGTAAAGTAGCCAAAAGAGCTGTATTTTGTTGTAGTAATTCAATAATTTTCGTACATTAGTAGTAATAAATTCCTATTGATCCTAGACATTTCTAGTCGCTTCAGTAATATGGGACTTCTGTGTATGGTCTTTGACTTAATCCTATTGAACTATATAGGATATTTTAAGAATTTGGGAAGTAACCTCTCTGATGAATTCACTGAAGAGATTCCCTTAAGTGGTTTTGCGTTCTTAAAATATAGTATTATTCACTATGGTATCTTGTCAATGTAGGAAGTCTGTGGGTTGATGAGGTACAATTACTCCCATAGTTCATAAGCCAAAATTTTTGCATATTATGTCTGAGTTCTGGCCTTTTCTGAAACTTCAATTCTGTCTTGATTTGTTCTGTCCTGCTTCTCTAGATTTTTTTCATCTTATTATTTCTCAGACACTTGGTAGTAGTTATATTCGCTGCAGAAAATTTGATGCAATGTGATGTTGCAGCTACAACCTGCTGAAAGCAGAGGAAAATTTAAAAAAAAAATGAGATTAGGACAGAATGTCAGGAATACTAGTTGATGAGGAAAAAGGGTGGGAAAATGTGACAGTGTCAGGCTGATTCCAACAGGGTAGTTTCGAAGATGAAGAGTATTTGCTATAGCAGTATGAGCAGAATCTGACTGTCCAAGCTGTCTCTCCAGCCCTCTTCCAGTTTCCTGAAGCCTTTTTATTTGTGAAAAATGGCCTAGGACTCATCCCCATGACAGAAAATTCTTTTCTACACGTTAAACTGAGGGATGTTAAAGTGGTTCTGGCAGCTACTGAGAGACTTGTATAAGGATCCAGCTTTCAGATTAGTGCCTGCCACTCAAACTGAAAAGCAGCATAAGAAATGTACCTCCAACAAACTGGATAGCACTGTTATATTTTTTTCTTTCAAATATTTGAGGTCCACTACTGTAGTACTTCTTAAAGTTCATTTTAAAATGTGGGTCTGTGGTTTTGGTAGTAAATGCGTTTGGAAAAAAGCTGTCAAGGAAAGTATGTTGTGGTTGGTGGCTGGGAGAGGGAAGACTCATTTACCAGAAATATTGCTATGTTCCAAACTAAAAGACTGTTACTATAATAGTTTATTTAGGATTACAAGGCCCTGGATCACATTTCTTAATCTTGAAATTAAGTATTCCTCTCCCTGGATAGGGAATATTTAGTGGACTCTGTCAACGTGGCAACCTTGTACGTTTATAACCCTGTCTTATGTCAGAAAGTGAGTGTTGTTTCTTGTTACAGATGTATACCCTAAGTTTCAAGAAGCAGTAGGAAGTCTCAGGTCTTGATTGGTATTGATCAGCTAATGACAGAAAAGATTTTATATCTAAGTAGTTTCCACTTTTCATGTGATGTCAGACAGGGGAGCTTAGGTCCTTTTCCTTTTTGAACAAGCAGTCTAGTTCTGAGTCTTGTTTAGCAGCCTCTCTTCTTCAGGAATCTGTCTCTGAAGCTGTATATGTAAAAGAGAATAAAAACAGTGTCTATTTTCTAGGGAATGTTTATTAGGACCTGTTTGGTTATAATACTAGCGGTTTACAGTCAATATTATTTAACATAGACTTTTCCTGTATAAAGCATGTTTTCATGTGAGCAACCATTTTTTGTGCTCTCAGAGTTATGCTATATATATGTGTATGATCTACAAATTATGTGGTCTATAAATTATACTGTTTGAGTATAATTAACGTGGTACAAGTGTATAATCATATAGTATGTAATATTTTGTGAGATGCAAAAGAACTGGGTTTGTTCTACATCTTTAGAAGACTGTTTTCCAGATATCTGTCTAACTTCAGTTTTGGTGGACATACTGCAAAGACTTAGTTCTTTGATTGTCTTAACAGTCTTCATCCTTTTTTATGTAGATTTTCTTTGTTAGCTAGAGAGCTCTCAGGTTGCTTCTGCAGGGCAAGCAAAATACAAATTTCTGTCAGACTCACCTCTGCGAAGAATCAATCTCCTTATTTTGGGCCACAGTGCTGTCAGATATTTCTGAATTGTTCCATGTCTGTAGTTATGTTCTTCTACAGATTATAATCTTCTGATTACCTTATAGCACATTGAAAGTGATTATATGAAGTTTTTTTAGGTACAGAATACCATTCAAATGGTAAAAATGGCTTTTAAGGACAAAAGCAAATGTTGTGACCTGGTTATAGCAGCTGACAAATCTTGCTGGCATCTCAAATATTAACCATCTATCATATTCCCTACAATTTCTCGTCATTTGTTTGTTGGTAGTACAAAATGTTCCGTCCTTACTTTTTAAGCACAGAATCCTACCACTCTTACTGCTGTGAATTAATCCTTTAACTCGGCCATGTAGCAAAAACATACACATATCATACTGTTACTCTCACCAACAACCTGATTTTAGCCCTAACTGGCTAATTTTAAAAATACTGCTTGATACAATGTTACCTCAGTACTCAGTTACTCAGCTTTTGAGATTCTTGGGTATAAATAAGGTGTAGATACCTCCAGAGTCTGGGAAGACTTAAATTCTGTCAGTAGTTCTCTTCTGTTTGTCTTTTCGGGTTTGTAGTGCTTGGTTTGTGTTAACATTGTGCACATTTAAGAATGCATGTGTCAGCAACTTACAGTGAATATATCCGATTGCCAGGGGAATTGTGAAAGGAATACACTTTTTAAACAGCATATCAGGAGTGCTATTTTGATTTTAGAACTTGGGCCTCATCAGCAAGGTATTCCCCGGAAGACAATAAAACAAAACATGTTTCAGGAGAATCAGAGACAAGGGCAATTCTGTTCATATCTTTAAATGAACTGATTCACAGTATGTTTTAGGATTTGGAGGGGAGGCAAAAGGCATCATAGTAAACAGGTCAATTGTAATGAAATGTTGAGAAATGAAATGTGGGCATGAATAAGAAGCACAGTTCTTCATCCCTCAAAATAAAAGCTACATAATTAAATCAAATTATTTATGCTGTGAGGGGAGGGATAGGATTAAATTTCTGATTGGTACCAAAAATGAAAAATCACAGTAATTAGACTCATGTTCTCAATATTAAAATCTGATTGTTATTCTCTGATAATATTAGCATTCTAATATTCTTAACTGTGCTTCAGTAAGGTTTATTTTCTACCATTAGACTACCCTATGTATCAGTACTCCAAAGTTGTAACGGATTAATTATATTTTAGTCATGTAGTAGTCCATACTTGTGTGGCCTAATAAAACACGTCTTTACAGCTAACCCAGACAGGTAATTAATAATAATATTGACACATGAAAATAAATTATTCTTTGAACCGTATACACGGAAGGGGTTGCACGCAGGGGGTGGAGGCAACAACTGCTTTATGGGTAGCTGCCACTGATGGATTGACTGAGGCAGTGATGAGTGCCTCTGAGAGAGTGAAGCGCTTGACCCACAAAGTGAGAACACTCAAAGGCTGCTGCACTCTGGATTTTAGAAATGGAAAAAATGAGTCCTCAGCATATGGAAAGGCAACTGTGTTGTCAGTTGTCTGATGCTAAATACTGGGAGTCTTGTAGTTCTTGATGAGTTAGTTCAGTGTTTGCAAAGCAGTATATTTGATGGTGTATCCTGTCAGGAGCCAACTAATTACTTTCTGGGAGGATCTGCTGTGCAGGTGGATTACCTCTGACTCTTCGGCTGCTTGTGCTGTGAGTCTCTTCTAAAATAACAGGCTGTGCTGGGACCCCTACAAAATACCTGTCTTTCCTCTACTGGTGATGTTGATCGTTTGACTGGTCAAACTCGGTGTGCTATTTTATGAGCCAGCTGTGCCCAAGTGGCCAAGAAGGACGGTGGCATCCTGGCTTGGATCAGCAATAGTGTGGCCAGCAGGACCAGGGCAGTGATTGTCCCCCTGTACTCAGCACTGGTGAGGCCATACCTGGAGTGCTGTGTCCGGTTCTGGGCCCCTCACTACAAGAAGGACATTGAGATGCTGCAGTGTGTCCAGAGAAGGGCAGCAGACCTGGTGAAGGAACACAAGTCTGATGAAGAGCAACTGAGGGAGCTGTGTTTGTTTAGCCTGGAAAAAGGAGACTCAAGGCAGACCTTGTTGCTCTCTACAGCTACCTGAAAGCAGTCAGCATCTTCTCCCAGATAACAAGTGGCAGGACGAGAGGATATGGCGTCAAATTGTTCCGGGGAGGCTGAGACTGGATTTCAGGAAAAAATTTCACTGAAAAGGTGGTCAAGCATCAGAACAGGCTGCCCTGGGATGGGATTGAGTCACCATCTCTGGAGGTATTCATAAAAAGATGTGTAGATATTGCACTTAGGGACATGGTTTAGTGGTGGACTTGGCAGTGCTGGGTTTGCAGTTGAACTCTATGATCTTAGAGATTTTTTCCAACCTAAGCAGTTCTGTGTTTCTATCATTCTTATCATCTTGTTGCCTTTTTGTCTTATCCATAAGCTGCATATCTTTGTATTATGTGCACTTTGTGTGGCAGTGACTAATGCTTGCCAGTGCTTCCAGACCTGAGTCTCAATGAAACCCTACCTATAGATTCATGTGCTTTTGCATACATTTTGCTTCTTTTCTCTGCTTTTAGTATGCACTGAAGGCTAGAAATGTATAACAGGGTTGATACTCAGAAAATTAAGTGTAACCTCTGCTTCACTTAGCAAAGCTTTTAAGTATGATGCACTCTCTTGGACAGAGTCCTCCAATCTGGCTCTAATCTATCAAGGGGCAGAGGGCCACATACCTTGATATACATTCTTTTTAGAAATACCACATAACTTCCAGTATTTAGTATGAGACTGTGAGCAGTGGAATATAGCAGTAAACAAACATGCTTCACGTTTTGTTTAAGAATTAATTGAATTATTTATGTATGATTTGCTAGGTAACATATCATTCTCTGTGTCTAGCAGCTCCCCGATTCTTCTCCCAAAAAGAAAAAGGAGAAAATAGTTCTCCTTTCTCTGTGTTTCCTAAGTATTTCAGAGTTTCAGGAAAACAAAAAGCTGGAGGACCAAGAAACAAGTAAATTAGTTTAGCTTCTCATCAGTAATGTATTCTGCAGGGCATTAATATTTTCTTTTTTAGTCATAAAGATTCTTTTGCTATTCCTCTGTTAAAGCTGGAGTTTTTTTCTGAATCATAGGCTTTTTCCTTGCAGGATTCTTTTTATTGTTTTATTGTCTAGATTTGTCTCTGTGTGTCTTCTACATTGTGTGTTAAGATCCTAAAGTAAATGGTTGCCATTCTGTGTTCTTTTTAACTGTTTTAAACCTTTCTGTTCTGAGGAGGAATTCACTGCCATGCTCAGGTCTCTATGCTTTCCACAGTCAGTGTAAGACAATACTCCCAGTAGCCCCGCTTGTAGGTAGTGTGAAATGAGAAACTGGCAAGTAGTGCTCTGTTGGGATGCAGTTATTACACTTTGGATCCTGGATGATTAATGAGATTTGAGTCTAGAAATGAATATTATCATAATCTGATCTGTCTTGTATACTTGTATGCAGTATACCTGTGGTTTTTTAGAAATCATGCTCTCAGCAGCACTAGTGCAGCTAGAATGTATTTCCTCTCCCCCTGCACTAAAAATGTCAGTTTCATACTAAAAGGCTTGCTGTGTAACCAGACCTCTACAGAAGAGAACAAAACATGTCTGAGGAGTTAATCTCTGCCTGCCAGTGTGTCTTCATTATCATCCAGATCAGTGACTGATTTTTCTGAGTTTAGAGAGAGAATAATGCCGTATGATTTCTAATAGTTGCATAATTAATATGGTGATGTATTATATTTTGTGACTGCATAACTTTGTGTGCTCTTGTTTAAAGTTTTTGTGTAGCTAACATTTTTCCTATGTGTTTGTTTAATTTGAGCCTATTGATTTCTCTGAGCAAAAAAGGTTTTCCTGTCTGAAAGTCAGGATAGGGACAATGTTTATCTTCTTGTGCTAAACCTATGTTGCATGAATTTTTTATATCTGGCTTCTCTGACTTTTATAATGCTGAGATCTCTGCAGGGTTTCTAAAGCTCTCGTCACTTTCTTTCTCCTCTCTTTAAAGCTACCAAGAGATAAAACAGAGAATAATTGCTGCCATAATTACTGAAATTGTTTATACAGCTATACTATTTGTCAAATTTCATTCTGCTTAAAATGGTTCTTTATAGATCCAATTCACCAAGCATCAATAAAGAATAAGGACAATTAAAATTGAATTTTAATGCAAATGTGGCCTTTTCCCTATTCTGCATGAACGCACATTTATCAGGCTCATAAACCCTCCTGTTGACAGCATACCATTGAAATAACCGAGAAACAGCCATACTGTTATTGTTTCATGAGCCTTTGCTATCAAGATTCATTTTCCTCCAGAAAAAGATTGGAAAAGGTCAGTAACATGTCGTAGAAGTCTGTTCCAAAACAGCTTGGGGACATATTTGCCTAAATTTGCAAAGTCTGCAACACTGATGGGCCAGATCTGTGCAGCGACTTGTTTGAACAAGCATTTAGCATAAAAGTAATCCAATCCTTCATTTACATATTCCATTATTGCTGAAAAGTTGGCATTATTGAATCACAAAGTGGTTGGGGTTGGAAGGGACCTCTCAAGATACCTCATTCAATGCTGTGGCTGAGCTTTAATACTTGTGTTGCTTTTATTAAATTATATCTATACCAACCACTTAAAAAAGGATTGAATGAAAATCAAGTTTTCTGGGTTTTTTTTAGGACTATGCTTTTAAATAAGATTCTTTGCAACCTAACAAATTGTTGGATCAATGCCACTGACTAAGAATATTAAAATATATTTTAAAAATCTGTAATGAGGAAATGTAGTTGTTTAAATTTTAAGCCACACTGTATAGACTTACATTTAAAAGCTGAATGTTTTTTTATGTATGGTAGATGCCCTAAAATGAGGCCTCTGAAAGGCAAATTATGAGTTATAGGATTCATTTCATATTGGGAAATTCAGTCATATTCTCACAATGAGATGTAATAATAACTTCTGTGAATTCTAAAATCATAAGTGGTATTTAAAGCATTGATGTGTGATATGCATAGCAAAAAGTGGACAAGTATCAGTCTTGTTGAGACCAAGCAATTCTTCGATGTGCAGGGAGAATAGAAGTTAGAAGGAGGAGGACAGTTTGTGACTGAGCAGCTGTTGAGTTCCCAGAAGAAGCCTATAGCTCTAGGTCAGAAACACATGCTATGCAAGTTAAAGCAGAACTGATAAGAAATTGAATGATACTTTAATCTTTCCAAAGTATGGATTTATTTTTTGAAAAGCTTTACTCCTTAATGGCAGTCATGAAAATTATTTCACTCTGTTTAGCTTTTCTGTATTATCAGGTACGGGCTATTAGTGACTGCTGTTCTGCTCGCTCTTTTTTTTTTTTTAAACAGGATGGGTTTCTTCACTTGCATCAGAACTTCCTTGATCAAACACCTCTTACAATTCAGTACTAAAATACAATACCATAACAGTGATTTTAGAGATTTCATTGTCAGGAGCTTAGGCCCCTTTCCATCCAGCAGCCAAATTCAGAGGGGAATTAAACGGTCTCCCATACTTAGAGCTAAACCTGGTCAGTACATACAATGTTGGATTTAGATTTTGTAATTGTTGTTAAACTTTGTGATTAAAAGCAAGAAAAACTTGACATAATGAGCATTTTATTACATTTAATGGACATTTTCTATTGTGTTATTTCTATACGTTCAAGTGTAGGCATGTTTTGAATAGAACAACAAACATCTGAGTTGGTTATATATAGATATGATGTGTGATCCTTCTAGCAATAATGATAAACATGTAAAAAAGTATTAGCCTCATTCCAGTTATGATACTGCTTAATAGATTTTCATGGCAAGCATCATCATCATCATATTTTTACAGAAAATTTTGAACTGCTGTCATCTGAAACGATGTGTCCACATTGAGCTGTTTGCCCACAAGATGTGTGTGCTAAGCAGTAAGACTTGAGCTGTACAGTGTGTACTTATTACATGTGAGCCCCATAGCTGATTTTGGAAGAGCAGAGCTCATTCAGAATTCGGAATGTGTTGGCCATGCACAATCATTATTGTTAGTGTTTCCCTGCAATGATACACTTTAAAAAATCACAAGTACTAGAAAGAGATTCTCCTTCTATCTTGAAATAGCAAATTTATGCACACACTGAAGCTGGAGAAGGAAGGAGAAAACACAGTGTCCCTAAATTTTTCATGGTGAAATAAAAGCTACTTTTTCAGTTGTTTCATAAAGTGCTTATTGCTGCAGACAGAGTGAATGAGAATGTATCTACATTTGGGAATTACAGACAAGGGCCCATTTATTTTTTTCTATACCTAAAGAACAAAATTACAAAATCCTTTCCCTACTTTTAGAGAGAACTTGTACCATTTCCCTTCACTTTTGACAGTTGTTTCATTTATAATAGAAGTGCCTCAGATCAACTTTTTATTTTGTTCCTCTTTTGCTTTGTAAACCCTTTGTTTAGGGTTAACAGCATAAAATTCTACTGCTGAGAAAATGTGGTGGAGGATAAAGGATCGTTTGATCTCACAAGATGAAAAGCATTTGTGAGTCCAGAAGTCTTTTATGTGTTTTGAACACCAAAATGTCACCCTATTACAACATGATATGTAATTTACCCCATTGGGAAGAAAAATCTATAACTTTATTACATAGCTATTGGAGCAGTGGATTTTTTCAATGGATTCCAGTGAATTTGAATGGGATTTTTGCTACAAATAATTGCTTCACCTCCGTGAGTGGAGGTAACATAATAAAGCCCCCAGGCATTCAGGTCAGGCAAATTTTACATTTTACATCCAAACCCCCTCCAAAAAACAAACCCCACAATCTCAGGAGACACAATTAAAGTGATGTAGGAAGATGGTTGGTTTTTATTTGTCAGTAGATATACAGACAATAAAAATATGTGACAGTTAAAAAACAGCGTCAGGAGAAAATGCACGCGGTTAACTTCAGTTATGTTTCATGGAGATCATGGAGGCTGAAAGCCAGGGCAGGCTATAAGGGCTGAGTGTGCTGCTTAGTAGTGGTAAAGTGATCATTATTGGCAGGTTAGAATATTTTATGAAGACAGCCTGAGATGTCCTGATGAGGACACGTAAACTCTTTGTGTTAGTTTCATGGTATTTAGTGATCTTTCGCTGATGACGTGTGCCATAATTTGCTTGATGCTTTTGTTCTAGGCTTTAGTAAAGATGCCAAATTGAATTGCTAATGCATCTTTGTTGTTCAGTAATAGAAGTGAAAATACTAGTTAGCTAAATGTTGCCAGTTGTAGTGATTGTTCCCAAAGTCCTATTCATTTGCATCCTCCTGAATCCCAGTTACAAAACTAATAGATTTGCTACCAGGGGACATTAATTAGGGGTGGCAGTACTTTAGTTCTGTACACATTCCTATTCAGTTGTCTTTATTGCAACTTGATTACTTTTCATTCGATTCTAAAAACTGGATTATAGAAAATTACCATTACATAGCTTCTGATATCATGTCCTCAAAAAATTAAAATACTTGTTATCAGTATAGTTGGGTTAATTTACATCATTAATCATGCTGGATTTCATTATTCTCTGGAGGAATGCTTCAGGAATCGCTAACAGTCCAGGACTGCTGGGCTGTCATCATTAAATATGAGTTACCTGTGCTTTGAATAATATAGAAAGAACTGTGTTATCATATTGGAGGAACCAGATGTCATTTTTTTAAATTATGGAAAATATTTTTGGTGGATTTTATTTAGTTTACAAGTTTCTACTTAGTAGCTTACCTGTCATAGGAAGAATTGCTGTAATGTTTAATGGTTTGATTATTTGTACACCTTAATTCGATCAGCTCCGAGCTGGATGCAGCATTGATTTTTATTTCTTGTACTGATAGCAAAGATAGAGGCTTTATAGCACGTTCTAGTCAATGCATTCAATATCTCTTGAAGTTTTTAAGCTTAATAAGACCTTTAGTAGGTTTTACTTTGGACTGTGACTGCAACTTAGTTGCTAACAAAGTGTTACAGACCGGCCCAGAGTGCCTCTGCTTCAGAAATGCTGCTCATGCAGACGTCCCTGTGCTGTTGCACAACACAAATCAATGGGACCTTGCTGGGCCCCCACTGCCTTTCACAGTGATTTTCAGCTGGGTCCATTGGAACATTTTAGGGCAGATTAATATTGCTTGCATAGTGATTGGTTCTACAGGTGGATTATCCTATACGTAACTTGATAGCTAAGTCATTTTCTCTAAGAAGGTAAAATATAGTTCCGTTTTGAGCTCTTTGCTTGGATCGTTATCTAGTCATCTTTATGTTCTTCTTCACAGTGTCCTGAGATAGGCGAGCACCCCAGCCCTGTTATAAACATAGTGAACATGCTTATGAAATCTAACTTTGATTCAGTATTAAATTTTTCAGACCGCAGTGGTTAATTTTATCTGCCCTGGCTCTAAAAATTTTCTCCTATATTTAGGCTACCAACCTTTCTGTTCAATGCAGGTGGAAAATTTGGCAGTTTGCTGAGTAATGCAAAATGCCATACTGATCAGGAAATCACTTCAGAAAGATATGAGCCATGACTCACCAAACATCAACCCTTTTTCTACATCTTTAGTGCTGTGGATGCCACTTCCATATTGTTTAAGTTGGAAGCAGGTATATGCTTTTAAAGAAAATCTCCCTGTCATCCCACTTGACCATGGTTTGGCTCACATCATGAAGTGTTCCTACTCTGAATCAGCTTACCTTTGCAACCTGGTTCTCTGCAAACCAATCACAGACTCAGAGAATGGTGGAGGTTGGAAGGGACTTCTAGAGGTCATCTTGTCCAAAGTGAGGCAGGTACAACTAGAGTAGGTTACCCAAGACTGTCAGACAGCTTTTAAATATCTCCAAGGATGGTGACTCCACATAGCTAATCATTGTGGGGAAAAACTGGAGAATGAAAGGCAACAAAATAAAAGTATATAAAGCAAAAAGTTTCAATAAGTAGCCAGTTCTATGGCAAAAATAGTATCCTAATTATAAAGTGAAAATAGAGCCTAAAAGGATGCTCTCTAGGATCATGGAAAAGAGAAATTACATTTCTGCACCACAGAAACTATGAGATTCCCATAAGTTTATGATATGGGAACTAACAGTCTGGATTCCAGGTCAAATTCCACATCTTGTTTGTAGTTGTAGCTTTTGTTACATAATTCTTTTTTGTTATATATTTTTTAACTTAAGTTGTCCTTTTAAAGTACTTGACTTCTAGGGAATTCAAAGCTCTTACATGGGCACAAGGTTATTCTTTCAAGTCCTTATTCTGAATGTCAGAGTAAACACTGGTTTCTTAGGTGTGGAAGCAGGTGGCAAAGAAATGGGCCACTCCAAAAACCCTGTAATGGTGTTCATTCTTCCATTAAATAGACAGGATAGAATAGAATTTATAATCTTCATAGAATCATAGAATGGTTTGGATTGAGGGGACCCTGAAGATCATCTAGTTCCAACAGCCCTGCTGTGAGCAGGAATGCCTTCTAGTAGGCCAGGTTTCTCACAGCCTCAACCAACAGAGCCTTGAACAGCTCCAGGGATGAGACACCCACAGCATCTTAAAAATAAAATCATGTTTCTGATTCAAACCACAAAGCCTCCAAGCCTCCTTGCCAATCAGCCTAGTGAACATTGACTCTAAGAAGTCATTGTTTCATAAAAATTGCCACATTTTTTGTGATAAGTTTCCTTATGGCCCCNACCTTGTAAATAGTCTCCCTTGTTATTCCTTGTATGCTTCCTTCAGATACTGGAGGACCACAATTAGGTTACCCCCAAAGCCTCCTCTTTTCTATGTGGAAAAAATCCAATTCTTTCAGCCTTTCATCGGAGGAGAGGTTCTCCCTCCCTCTAATCAACTTGGTGGCCTCCTCTTGACCTGCTCCAGCAGGTCTATGTCCATCCTGTGCTTCCAGAGCTGGATGCAGTGTTCCAGGTGGGGTCTTACCAGAGCGAAGCAGAGATTCAGAATCTCCTCCCTGACCCTGTTGCCCATATTGCTTTGGATGCAGCCCAGAATGTGTTTGACTTTCTGGGATGCGAGTGCACGTGGCCGGGTCATGTCCAGCCTCTCATCCATCAGCACCCGCCAGTCCATCTCCCCTGGGCTGCTCTCCACCTGTTCACCCCCCAGCCTGTGTTGGTACCGGAGGTTGCCCCAACCCAGGTGCAGAACCTCACACTTGGCCGTGTTAAACCTCATGAGATTCCCATGGGCCCACTTCTGGAGCGTGTCCAGGTCCCTCTGGACGGCAACCTGTCCTTCAGGTGTGTCAACAGCACCAGCTTGGTGTCATCTGCAAATTGCTGAGGGTGCACTTGAGCACTTCATTTATGTCATTAATAAAGATACTCATTAACGCTGGTCCCAGTTTGGACCCCTGAGGGGCATCGTTTGTCAGTGGTGTCCATCGGGACTCTGCACTCTTGGCTCTCTGGATGCAACTGTCCAGCCAATTCCTTATCCACCTAACAGCCTACCCATCAAATTCTTCTCTCAGATTGGGAGAGAAAAGGATGGTAGGGGTGACCGTGTCAAAGGCTTTACAGAAGTTCAGATAAATGACATCTGTATCCCTTCCCTTGTCCGCTGATGGAGTCACCGAATCACAGAAGGACACTGGGTTGGTCAGGCAGGATTTGCCCTTGGTGAAGCCCTGCTGGCACAATGATTCTTCAAATCATAGTCAGTTATAACAGATTGTTTGATAAAATTTTATGTATCATTTCAACAATTCTTTTTCTCTGTCATAACAGTTTTCAGACATCTGATGTCTGATTAGAAGAATTATTTTTTTTTTTTCTTTCAGTAAAATTAAAAGTAATTCAGGTCCACTACCTCTCACTACTCACAATTCTGGTAACTTCTGTGTACTTGATCAATAGTTTTCAGAATTTCTGGTCAGGTAGTGCTTCTGAATTTCAATACCAAACAAATGGTTTTACAGTGAGCTTTTCTATTTGAAAGATGTATCCACGATGTGGTAAAGAATTAAGCTATTTTGTAGGCAAAGTTTTAGTATGTTTCAGTTTATTTTTGAAAGATGGGTAAGAACATCCTCTGATGCTCTAGTTTCAATTCTGATTTTCACAGAGGGAGGCCAGGGAGTAGAACTGTAATGACTCTCATACGTGTTTAGCAAAGCAGTCTTTTTCACCTCCAATATGGGATTATGCAATATATATACATATATATATATATATATATACACACATTTATAGGCATTAAGGCCCTTCCCAGGAGCAATAGGGAACTAGGAAGGAAATTCATACCCAGACATCAGAAGCTTTTGGTCAATAGGGCTCTGAACAAAGCTTCTCTCTCACTTTTCTTTAAGCTTTGGTGCAGTCATAGTGTTCTTGAGATTTTCTTTCATTCTGCTTTTCATGTCTTCAATTTAAATGAAAATGTAATTTGGGAAGAAATAATTTGAAAGTAATTTTCTTTAAGCAATATTGTTCTCACTCCTTTTATGTTCTCTTTGTAGTTTTCTGTCCTCTGTTAATAATTTTTTTCCGCGCAACCAGTAAAGCATGCAGTAAATCTCTAATTGTTCTGTCTTCTGTTTCTCTTTCTTTCATGAAAAATCACAGAATTTTAGAGGTCTCTGTTTGTGGCTTTTCCATTTTTCTGCTCGCTATCTAAAACATGGATAATGATGGATCTTTCACCGCAAGAGGTTTTCAGTACCTATTGAATTGAGTCTTTCATTTTTTGATGTTCATGGCACCATCTCTCTACCAGACATAACACAATTCTGAACAGCAGGTATGCACGTAGATTCCTGAATCAGAAAATTGTGCTGTATGTATGACCAATGTGTTGTTCAGTGGTAAAAGAAACACTCTCTATATATTCTTTCTAATAGCAGAATCACCTCCTATTTCTGTCTCAAAAGCTGTCTTTTTCTCAAATATTATACCTTTTTTTTTTTTTTTTTTTTTGAGAGGTCAAAATGCAGTATGTGTGGTGACTAACAGGACAGTTTAAATCCTTAAGTAATCTCCGTGATATCATGGGTAGGCATTCATCCCTTGATGCAGAAGGGCAATGCTTCCTCTTCCTTCTTCAAATTTCTTCTATAAGATGGCAGTATATTCTTTTAACCACTAATGTCCCAAGCTGGAGCTTCCATCTCCTATCGCTGTTTGCGCTGGATGAAAATTGAGTTGGTAGGTTTGATTTGGCCTGTCTATGTCAACAAATGATGTTCTAATCCTCTTAATCAGGGATATGCAAAACATTGGGTAAACCCTATTCCTAAATAAGTAAGCATTCCTATGTGGGAAACATTATTTCCAAGTTTTGTCTGTTTTGGAAAAATCTATCTGCTATTTTGTGAGGCCCATGAAGAACAGAAGTGCTGTTTATTACTGTGTCCTCTTTGGCTTTTTTTTTTTTCCTTGGTAAGCTGCACTTTTTAGCGTGTCTTTTCAACACATTGATAATATAAGCAAAAAATTCCGCTTCAGCTTTTGAAGAATGGGAACTGAATGTGGTGCCAACTTCATTTTGCCTTCATTTATTTGAACAAAAGTGTGTGGAAAAGTTGTACACTGTTTCTAAAAAGTATGTTGAGATGATAGTCTGCAATGGTCATTCAATGGACGGCTGCTTATATGTTTCAGGGAAGTTTATCAAAGTAACTTTAGCTGCCCCTTAACTTTGTATCTGAATGAAAGAATCTACAGTATAGATTTTAAAGGGTATATTGCACTGAGACAAAAATCTGTAATCTGGTCCTTAGAGAGGTACTCTGTCAAATTGTTTTAATCTTAAGCAGTAGTCTTAAAATAACCATATGGGCTACAATTCTGAGTAAAACAGGGCAAGCATTGTCAGCATTGTAAACTTAATAAGGTGGGTGATGTGGATCAATTTGTTCTGTCCTTGACTTTATGCTTCTATTAGAATTCTGGAACATCATTAGTCACCTCTGGGATGTATTTGATTAATAGGCTTGCTTAAACAAAAGAGGTGAGGTCAAGCGTGATCTGAAATTATGAAAAATGTGTATCCCAGTGGGCTTTTCACTTTCCAAATTACAAGTGAGGGAAAGTGCCTTCTCTTTTGATTCTGATTAATTTAATTGGTTTTTATCATAATGATAGCCTGCAAGAGCTTAGCTTTGCCTGTTTTATGCTATACTGCACTGTTTAAAAGTAGCATGTTAAAGTATTAGTATGCATGGTAAGGAATCATAAACATAAATGACAGTTCTAAGAAACTAGTGTACAATAAGGGTTCTTCGACCTAGAATAAGACAGGGAAGTGCACATCTTTCTGACGACTTTTTTTCCTCTGAAGATGATGGTGTAGACTTTATTTTGTATCTGCGTAATTTCAGGCAGAAGATGATCCAGCCAATTCACATTCCATTAGCTATGTGCATACATTTATTATGTGCCAGAGAAGAAGCTATTGGCTGGTTTTACAAATAGTGATGTTATGGTTGTTTAGAAAGAGTGAAAATGGAAATATATTTTAACTGTTAACAATCTGTATTTTTTCTACTTCTCTTGCTCTTCAGTCCTTGCTCTTTCAAAATTTGTCAAACAGATCATTTATTTCAAGCAATGATGTAAAGCAGAAATTACATAGACACGTGTAATACTATAGGTTGCTTATCAATGGCTTGGTTTTTTTTCCTGTTGCTCCTATTTTCTTCTTCAGGTCCATTGGTTTGTGCAGATTAAGCATGTTTTATAGCTTAAATATGCTATTTCTGTCTACTTAGTTCCCCATGAGATGAAAGCAATGAGTTTCATTGTCTTTATTACTGTGCAATTCACAATTAGTTTTATGATCTATACTGAGCATGTCTGTGTCTTATAAATCCAATCCATAACTCTCACTTTTCTGATGGTGGCAGTGAGTCCCTGGAGATAGAATATGACTTAATTTCTTTATTATTAAACATCCTTTTTATCTTCTAAATTACTGCTGTCCTAAAAAATGCTGCCAACACACGTAGCAGGTTTGCAGTAGCTGGATCTTAATCTGAAACTTTGGTATCATTCTCTTTAATTAATAACAAGTCATTTTCTGGTTACTGGGCTCCAAAGGCATGATTTTGTCTTGTGAAAGAGGTAGTTTTGCCTTTTTCATGCAATTTTTGTTTACAAAATTTTGACAGCTACATCAAATGCTTTACCCGTAAAGTGAAGCTTCCTCAGTTTTTATCTTTTCAGAGCTTGTATTACTCAGTCAGCATGTGCTTGCTTGTACCTTGAAGATCTGTACCAATTTCTTTAATAAAAAGAACTTATTACTGAGTTAATTTTTCTGCAATTGTCTGGGTTGCCCCTAAACAAATTAGTTTAACTTTCATTAACAAATGGAATTCGGTGGAATTATATGTTTACCACAGCTGTTTCCTTTATTGATAGACTTCACAAAATCTTCCATTTCCAGCTCCAGCTACTGCTTATGAAACAAAAGCAACAACATATTTTCTCTTAAACACAGTCACATCAATAAAGGAAGATGTGCAAGAACCTATTTAAAGCTGAGTGTAGGGATTTTATTCAGTCAATAGAGGATTTCCCAGAGTTGTTCAATTATTGTGGATGTATGGACAAATACTGTGGACATATTATGGACACTTTGACATGTGCAGACATTGAGTCATTGTACAGTCAGATTTACAAAAACAGAGTGTAGATTCAGTGCCACCAAAGGGAAAAAAAAACCCTAAATATAATCATAAGCAGCCATCGGGTCTTAATCTAATGGATATGAGGAGGTCTTTGTTTTTCAGCTGAGTTGTATTATTGAGTTAAATTTAGATACTAATAATTTAGTGTCTAAATTACTATAAACTTAAGCGACCATTACTTTTAGTATTTTTCTTGGTTTTATACATGAAGAATCAGATGGGGCAAAATCCTGATGAAAAAAACCCTCCCATTCATTTGGCAAAAGGGCTGTTTTCCAACTGCCTCCTCAGTGAAAAGAGCATTTAAATTTACTTCTGGGAGAGTAATGTTACAGGAGAAATGATAGATTTTTCATAGACACTTTTTAAGATGTTTTTCAAATATATATAAACTGGTTTTCAGACTTTTGGTGCAGCAGATGGGTGCTGGTTCATTGGGCCCAAGTATTGCCCAAACTCCTCTTAGAGATTCTTCTGTGGTTCTTCATGGCTAACCATTGACTTTATCATCAGCAAACTAATGTCACGGTGCATTTTACCCCTTGGTTTTTGGGTTATTTTTTAATATATGGAATGGTATAGGTTCTAGGACACACTATGGCAAAACTTCACTGGCAATCTCCTGTAAGAAATAAGGTTTTTACTTGCCCTCAACAGGACTTATTTCAGTCACAGCGTGTTTATACATGTCAGGTTTTTCATCTTAGGCTGTGGCTTACTAAATTCCTCAAAAACACCTTGGAATTCCAATTGGACTGTATCAGCTAGACCACCCATAGCTCAGTGCAAGGAAATCTGAAATTTTGGCAGGGCAGGATTTCCTTTTGCTGGAGTCATGCTGACTTTTTCTGTATTTATCCTGGTGAGGTGTCCTTCAATTATGCGTTCTCATAATTTGTTACTGAAGCCTGTAATTCCCAAGGTGTTCTTTGAAGTCTTCTCTGAAAATTTGTAGCTGAATAAGAGAGTTTGAAGAGGGACAGAGTTTTAAAGCCTTTCTTTTCCACAAAGTAGGCAGCTTTCATAGCTTTTCTTACAAGCAAAGCTAATAGTGGTGTAGTTGTGCTGGTCTGAGGCATTAGTGGGGCAAAAAAACCAGGTCTTCTCAATAAAAAAAACCTGACTAAATCCTTGAACTCCTTCTTTTATGATGACCTGTGTGTAAGCATTTATTAGCCTTACTGCAGACACTATGTGTAATTGTATACACAGACATATCTATATAAAGGTATACATGTATATTACATGTGGAGTAGAAGTGAATATTATATTATGTAGTACGTAACCATACCTATATAAAAGGATATATTTGTGGATATATTTATATATCATTTATATAACATATAAATGATATATAAATGTATCATTTACATTTGAATGTGCATGTTTATTTAAACTTCTCTTTAACTTGTTGTAGCACAGTAGGTTTTTCTTACCGTGTCATAGACAAAGAAAGCGATTTTTTATTGTGCTGGGTTTTGGAACACTGACCCATGCAAGTCCCATGCAAGTATAAAGGCTGAATCTGAGACCTTTTGAGACCCTGAAAATTAGGGACCACAGAAAAAAAAAAAAAAAAAAAAAATCTGCAACACCAGAGAGCTAAGTTGGGTTTAATGTCTTACTTGTACCATTTCTTGCTATATGTCTTTTCCCCTTACTGCTGAAATGGAATGCGCTACCTCTGATTGTTAAATTCTTTATATCACTTTATTGCCAAGTGAAGGTCAGGTCTTAGAGCATTACCATAACACCTCTTTGTAGTACCTAATTAGGAAGCACGTTCCTTCTGTTAACCACACGTTCATCATCTACTCCATGCAAACTGCAGCAGCTCTCTCTACTCCAGTTTTGGTTGCTATGTAATAATAATGTTAATATAATGTAAAAATAAGGAAGCTATTACCTATATCAAGATAGATATAGATAAATATAACTTCTAAGGCTTTTAAGCAAACTTCAAATACTGCAGTACTGAGTTTCTTTTTCTTTTTTTTTTCCTCAATCCCTATCTTGTAATTACAGGAAGATTTGTAGGAATTATAAAACACATTGTTTCTTTCTTTCTTTCTTTCTTTCTTTCTTTCTTTATTTTTAAGGAAACAATATGGAATAACTGCTACTGTGAGTGTCATCCAAGACAAACTGATAAAATTTGCTTTTAAAGAGATTTTAATTCATACCCCCATACATTTTTTTTCTCATAACAATCTGGTGTCTTTGCAGACACATTTCTTTCACTTTTTGTTATCCATAGATTAACTTTGGAGAAAATATGAAAGACGGGGGGGGTGGGGAAGGGGGGGAACAAAGGCATCATTTATTGCCTTTATATTTCCAAAATATCAGATTCCTCTAGTTTTAAGGTATTCATCAAAAACTTTCTGTAATACCAAACAAGGAAATGAATAGAACTAAACTGAGGAATCTCATAGTGTTCAGTTCCTGTGTATAAGTTCAAAAATTTAGACATACTTATGAAGCCACAGGATTTCAGGTATGCTGAAAATGCAGAGGATCATACACTTTACTTTTCTAAGTAAATCTACATTATCTGTCATTAAAAAACGTTTGAACAGTAGATTATTTGAAATTATAGAGAGGAAACACTTAAGTCCTGCAACACATTCTTTTAGTCCACAAGTATTATCAGAATGATTGAGAGAGGAATTATTTCTGACCATTAAGTAATCATTTTACAGACTGAAATGTGAGATTTGATCACCGTTGTTAAAATAGTTTTCACAGCTACAAATGTAGCTGGAATTTAAAAAACGGCTGTGCAGTTCTTCCAGTCTGGAAAAAAATATCTTTCTCCATCGCTCTCCCTGAAGTCAACCGCTGGCTCCCTTAAAACCTCTTGTTTAGTCTGGGCTGTCCATCATATGGTGCTTTGTTCCTAAATTGGCTCTTGACTAGATTTACATGGAAAAGTGTTTCCAGGTGGTTGCAGGGATAGGTGCTTTCCTTGATAGCATATAATAGAAATTAAGCTAATGGGTTGCATGTGTCTCTTCTGAGCCTGAATATAGAGGCATGGTTTCCACATCATTACCTTAAAATTTTATTTTAAGGTTTTTTATTCCTCTACGTGGATGCAGGTACTTTTTAATGTAGGAAGTCCTTGTACTTCAGGTAAAGCCTGTGCAGCTTTATAGGCATTCCACTTGTAAATTAAAACTGGTAATTGAGGTGCTGTAATTTAGAGTAAAAAAATTAAGTCTTTCACTTCAAGTGGATTAAGGTTCAATTTTAGTAAGAATATAATTTTTAAGATAAAATTATGTGACATTTCTGCTGTGTAAGGTGATATGATCATATATTGATTAAAAAATTCTGACTCGATGCTCGTGCTTAAAGAGGTTTTTATTGACTTAGTGCTAGTCTCTAAGAGTCTTTAGGAGAAAGGTGGTGCAGTCTGCAAACAAAGCAGTTAACTTGGAGTGTTGTTTGTGGCCTTTTCACTTAGCCTGGAAATATAATTGGGAATTTCCCCTCTGCTAGTGTGCAGCTTCAATGGGAACTCCTATATGTAAAATTCTTTGGTTTATACGTTATTATGAAACTTTTTGAAGAGCTTTAGAGAATCTTACGTACATAGAACAGAGACATATTTTTATCCATCTGTAAAAAGAAAGGGAACAGACACGGAAAAATGGAGGATGAAAGAGGATCAGCATAAATAGAGAGTCTTACTCTATATACCATCGTTAAACACAGAAATTAAAATTGTAGGTATTTGTGGTTTTCTGCATAGTTAGTTTGTACTAGGGCATACCACAGATGATTGCTGCTCTTCTTAAGCTCAGAAAACTTCTGTAGTTTGACATCATGAGTTAAATCTCTCTTCATGGTAATGGTTGCTTTCCAAATTATCTGGCCATATTGGGTTATAATGTTACTAGAGTAGTAACTTAAGTAATGATAATTGAAATATTAGTAATTATAACATTTTTAATTTGCTAAATTCTAGTGAATTTCTTTCTCTGATGTGTCTAAGGTTATAAAGAAAATAATATTGGGTCCATTTTTTTTTTTAAACCTAAATTGCTTCGTTTCCTAAATACACCAGAATAGTGTGAAATACATTGTCAATAATATATGAAAGAGTATGCCATATTTCTCGTATTGTTATATATTCAAACATGTATTCCATGGCACATCAAACAACTGAAATGATACAGTGCCAGGATTTTTATCCATAGCCCATAGCTAGGACTTTTTAAAGAGAAATTACTCATAAGTTAACACATATAGAAGAATCAGTCTTGGCCATGATGGTATCACTTTTGGATATCTTGAAAATTAACAGCAGAATACAATATATTACCCTACAAGCTATTTTATTGCTTACAGTTCACATGCAAATCTGTTTCATAGGTTTTGGAAGCCATGTACCTTTCTGCAGAAGTTATCAGTGATCAATCTTGTTCACTTCTTAAATGGTGATAAATGTTGTAGCATGTCATTGTTGGATTTCCACAATAAGAATGAAGGCTATGGACAGCGTATTTTTAGGAGAATATGCTTATAGGATCTCAATCAGTAGGTTTGTGGGTTGATTGAATTTTGAATTAAAAGATGCATACGGCCCACTCCCTTCTTTAAGGTGCTTTCAGGTTTCTCTGGAATTTTTCCTCCAGTGCCTGATGGCTGTGAAACTGAAATTGTAGTCTTGGAATAGAAAAAATACGTAGGATTCAGTCCTCTAAAAGCCAAAGATCTTCATCGTAAAATGTGCCAAATTACTTACACAAGAGAAATTTTATCAAAGATGTATTAATAACAGAGACGTTTCAGTCATTAGAAGAGAGCTTATTTAATTACTTCAGTTTACCATTTCCCGTGAGGTGAACCCATGACTGGTATTTAGAGACCTTACTCCACAGGTTTCTTGTTTTGCAGAAATACTGGTGTGTTTCTGTCAGAGCGTAGCCATCTGGTTTAGAACTTGCACAACGTCACCATCTTTACTGTAGGTGCAGTAATTACAAGTTTTTTCCTGGCTGAGTGTGTGCCTATTGAGTACATATTGATAAAGAAGTGGTGGGGATTCAGAGTAAAGTTTCACAATATAATTTTATTAAGAATGTATGGGAGGTGGGCTTTTTGCAATGCAATATTCAGAATGGTTCTGAACAGTTTCAAGCTGGCACTGTCTTCATACTTTATAATGCTGATTCACCACTCAGGCAGCGCTGTCACTTTTTTTATAAAACTGGAAAACTCTTCAATAAAACATCTTTAGTTCAAAAAACAGCAATAGCAATAGAAACCTCTTTTTGTTTATCTTTTTACCCAGTTCATTAGATTGCAACTAAATGCCTTAGAGGAGATGGTATGAAATTCTGTATGCATAATCTCATTTTGTAGTTTTACATCTGCAGTAACTAGTGAAAAAGTACAAGAACATAATATAGCTACTAAAGATGTTGCCTATGATATAGGGAGCACTTAGAGTTGTTACTCCTGATTGAACCAGTTGAGAGCAGCTGGGTCACTGAATAGCAAATCCACTTTGTAACCAAGCACAAGTTGTTCTTAATGCTACAAGAAAATTGCCTGAAGATATCTTTTTTTCTTTTTCTTTAAAATCTATCTCTTTTTAACCTGCCACTCACATGTGATTAAGTTTCAATTTATAACTTATGACTGTGCCATTATATATCACAAAAGAGCATCAATATACAGCTTTCCCTACAGCAGAATTTTTCTTCTAGAACCCCAACATTTTCATGTCCTTAATTATTCATAATGCCATTAAAAAACTATTCTCCTTCTCACTCTAGGAGAATAAAAGGTGATGCTTCAAAGGGCCAGTTCAATAGGGGGAAACAAATATGCTTATTTTGTTTTCTGGTTATAGCAGATCATAGAGCTGAATGCTCCTGGCTGTCTCTTCCATAGAGCACGTGCATCTATTTTAAACAGAATTGAATCTACAAGGGACATGAACACGAGGAATATTTTCTGAACAACCAAATTACTGACTTTTTGAGGTGCCTGTTACCTCTACCTGCTTTCTTTTGAAGTAATGCAAAAGTAAGAGGTAGGCTTGGAAGGTGACAGTCTCCTCAACTTATTGGAGAAGGCCGCTACAGACAAGTGAAGAGTGTCAACACAAGCCTGCAAGCAGCCCTTAGACGTCAGACTTACGAGAACCCTACTTTGTGTGACTGAATTTGCTCTAGACTACTGGAGGGTGAAACAGTAGATAGTGTCTAAGCCCATCAAAAGGTGTCCTATTGTTCACCTGCTGAGTTCAGTTTTAAATTCTTAGAATGAAGCTTCAGCCTAAATATAAAGTAGCGCTCAGAAGTTTTACAATATATCATAGTTCAGAATTCAAATTTTCTTTGTCATCTTAAGAAGAAGCAGCCATGGTTGCTGTAGAAGTTTCTAACTTTCAAAGTTTTCAAGGGTGTTTGCAATTACAACCATAATTGATTTCCTCCAGGATCATAAGAAGAGACATGATTTTTAGAAATGGTTAAGCAACACTCAAATTCTAAGTATTGGAGTCTAAGTGTATAGAGTCTACAGACTCAGCATCTAAAGAAGCTGCATTTCCTAAATGATTTGTTGTGAATCATTCACTCTGCTGTCAGCTATCAGTTGTTCCCCAAAGCTGAGGAATTATGCCAACTACTTTGGTATGTTTTGCTTTATCCAATTGCATTTCTTTGCCCTTTCTTACAAAGTATTTTCATTCACCTTTCAGTCCTACTGGTTGGTTGCTCCAGTAGCAAGGACTGTCAATGACTGTGGTTAGTAATTATGCTGATGCGGGCAGACAATCCATCATAGTGGATTTTGCATGTGGTGCCTGATAATTAATCATGGGGCCATGGTGCAGAAACTACACAGCAGAGCAGAAATTTGTCTTTTAAAGGCCAGTTCAGAGTTGGACTATAAAGAACAATGAGCCCATAGCTGGTAACTCCTGTTTACCAATCAATCTTCGTATTTTGTCTTTTAAACTCTTCTGTAGGATTTGATGAAATCATCCGTGGAAGTGATTATAATAGCTCAAGAGAAAAAAATTGCGCATTCAAAGATTTCACTTTTTATACTCTGGGGTGTTATTTTTTATGTTTCCATCAAGTACACAGTAAGAGGAGTTAAATATTTGATAAATTAGAAACCAATATGTTAGTTTTGGCACCAGGTAAAGAGGGAGAAGTCTGTGCAAGGTTGGAAGGTCTTGTTGCTATACTCAAGAAAGACATAAAGTAACCCAGCATTTCCTTAAGGATAGGATCCCTCAGCCACACTGTACGTAGTTGAGGAGATTGTACTTATCTGCAATAATAAAGGTTTATAATAAAGGAGATTCAGAGCAAAAATGAAGGGGAAAAAGCCAGCATTCATTTTTGGCACTTGACAGTAGCATCTCACCGCTTCTCCTTGAAAATTTTACTATATTGTTATATTATTTTTTGATCTATTTACATAAAAACACAATGGTGTCTCACTAGTGCTTTTGGACAAAATTTGATGCTTGCATATGTCTGTTAATTATTAACACAGTATCATTTACAAGGATTGTCTATGCTCCTTCTTAGACAATTTCTAAACATACATATTTTATATCATGTATTTTATTGCATGTAAAACCCTGTGTTCATCGTTTCGTTATTGTTTAAATTTCTCCTTTAAGTGTCAGAGTTCACACAATGTTTATGACCCTTTCTGTCTCTGTCTTGAGTGATAACTGTATTATTCTACTATTTTTTTTGCATCCTTTCTTTTCTGTTCCAGTGAAATCTTTTATAATTTCAGCATATTACACCAGAATGTCATTTGGGAAGCTTCTTTACCTTTCTGTTACAACTGATCTCAAGCTATTTTACTAAGATTGTGGATGCTTGAAATCCATCTTGGTTATTAACTAGAGTTCTGTAATACTGACATATTCTATAATAAATAGTAATTATTTTGATGAACTAGGACCTTTTCAGAGATATTTTTGCCTGATGATGCGAAAATAGTGATTTTTTTCCAGTGGACTCTGGATAAAATTTTGCCTGTGAGCTTTTGTGCAGCTGCTGCCTATTGTTGAGCAAGCCACTTTATTCTCTGTGTTTGTCTCACGGTCTGTATAGTGTGGCAAGATTAGCCTCATCTTTGTCAATTCTAAAAATTAAGTGTTCTTGGTTTTGCTATTATTTAGGCATCCTAGGCAAAAATAGTCGAATTTTCCATGAAAATAATTTAGAATAGAAAAGACCCTAATTAAAGATCTGTCATCAAGAGGATGAAAGATTAGAGAAAGGTGCTTGTTTTACCCTTTTACCAGAAAAGTAAGGGTCTATCATATAGCCTGAGAGCTTAATCTGATCAAAAGCACTGCTCAGTCAGCAGGATGATCCATGAGACAATACAGGAGCAAACAGGGGAAAGTGAACTCAGGATTTGCTCTGATGAGGAGACAAACATCTGGATTTGATTGTAAAAACAGAACTTTTAATATTGAAAACTTCAGTGATGCACATAGTTTTTCCATTGTACATAGTGAGGGTCTGTACATGAAGAAATGGTTCTTTTTAGTAATAAAAGCCGAGATAGGTTGTCTGTATTTTTTTTTTTTTATCTGTCCTAAACTTCACAGAAAGAATTCAAGGAAGAAAAGAGATCATCTCTACCAGTAGTTTGTTATTACTTTACTTCTCACTTGCATTTCACAGCTTCTCAACAAACCAACGCTTTTTACAGTTTTACTGCCACTACTGCCTAATCTCTTTCATGTCACCCTGTTTCCTGATCTGCTCACCTTCTTCCACAGGTGGAGGAAGGAGAGCAGATCAGGAAACAGGGTTGTGTTATAATGTTAGATGTATTGAATGAGGATAGGAGTACAACTCACCATCCAAGATCAACTCATCCTAGAATTATCATTTTTTGGTCTTTTTTTATTAATTACTAATTTGTCTATACCTAAAGTATTATCATCGTCTCCTGAAATTCTTTTTTTTTTTAATTTTACAACAAAAACATTTTCAGATTTGGGTTTCATAACATTTTAGTTTTCCTCTGCATTTAAAAAAGCCTCGATACCTATGAAAACATTGTCAAAATTGTCATTGCACTTCCTATAACCATGTCAAATGGCTAACCCAGTGGTCTGAGTTCACTTATGGGCAGCCTTTGAAACAAAACAAAAACAAAAAAGCAACAATAAAAGTCAATCAAGAGAAAGGGGAAAAAAAGAAGGGGCAAGGAACAACACCTTATTTGTTTTATTGTTCTCTTCAGTGGGAATTGCATCATATGGTTAGATTATTTTCCTGTCCTGACATAAAAATGAGATAAGTAATAAAGTAGTACCGTCATATCTACTGACTTCATTCTTTTTTTAAACCATGAAAAATAGTATTAAATTAAATGTGTGCTAAAAATTAAAATGCTCAAGTGAAAACATCACCAACAAGCATTTAATGATATCACAAGAAGTTATGCTTTAAGGACAGCTTTAAAAGTTGCAAGATGCATTTTAATTAAGGCAAAGATATCTGTAAAAAGAAGGGACTGCAAAGCTGAAAATGATCGTGTAAAATGTTGAGATTTTACATGACTTGAAGCTACTACACTGCATGTTTATCCCTTCCTTTTGCATTTTCCTTTTCTTTGCCTGTAGCAGCTATCCACCTCTTCATACAGTCAGTCTCTCCATTGTATCTTTTCACAAACTTACAGCTATCTAAGAAGGACCTCCTTTTTTCTTGTCTCATCTCCATCTTGACTTGTTTCCACCAGAAGAAAAATAATAATAGTGACTCTCAAGTATTTAAAAAAAAGATTCTATTTGGCTTACTGTTTTCAAAGAGCAAGGAAATGGGTAAGTATCCCAAGATGAAGTACAGGAAATATATTTGGAAGCAGCAGAACTTGGCTCAGGTATCAGAGGTTGTCTGGCTTACATCAGTAAGAGTTTTGCAGATTGCTAAAACATCTTTCGAATTCCAATGTGTGCTGTTTACATGCTGTTGGGCAAAAACATTACAATAATTGCCATAGTTTGGGGGGTGCAGATGTTACCCAAGAAGATTGTTTCCTGATCCTTCATCTGGTTGCATTGTGAAGTTACCATCGTGTATTTCAGTATTTGAGCAGATGCCAAGAGGTGACTCTATCTCAGGCAGCCGTAAAGCAACAGGACTTAAAATGCGTCAGACTGACCTGCATGAAGCTGCATTAATTGAAGTCAGTACCCTCTAAACTGGCAAACAGAATGACACTAATTAAATGCTAAGGTTAAAAATGTATGAGTTGGCATAGAAGTTACCATTAAAATCTAATAAAGACAACAGTCTCAATGATTTGAGACTACCAAACAACAGTTTTGGTTGCACTGTCAGGATTAGATTTGTAAAGACCCAACAAGTTTCTGTAGCCTTGTGTATTGTAGGAGTTAAAAATTTGTATGATGACACTAAGCATAAAGATTAGAGGTAGAGAATGTGTTAATAATGAGTAACCCCTCATAATTTTTGACCCCACAAAATTCTACATTTCTCCTAAGTCACTGAAGTGCTGCCTGCCACTATGCTAAAAGTATTAGCACAAATGAGAGATCAGTATAAAATAACCCCTAAAAACAAAATTCTCAGATGTATTTGCCGTGGATAAACATGTTCTTTGGGTGTAGCAGAAAGGTCTAATACTCGTTGCATCCTCCTGCTTAGTATTTCTCACTCATTATGTCCATAGTGTCGGTTTTTAAAGGTATGCTGTATCATTTACATGTGAGGTTTTTTTCCCCACAGTACCTGCTGTAAAATCAGTGCTATCAAACCTGTGACATAAGTATGGCAGTTCTGTTTACACTTTTTTTTTTTTTTTTTAAGCGCTGGGTCCATATTTTTTCATGTGGTTGAAAGAGATGATGCTGGATTTATAGATGTGTAAGATGAGGATACGGTTATGAGTGAGCAGGGCTTTGGAGCTAGACGCTTGTCAGAGGGGCAGAAAGCGGCTAGCAAGTTGATGCAGCAATGAGGCATGAAGAAATTGAGTCACCTGTGCCCAGTAAGAGGGGCAGTCAGGTGAACATCTAGTTTCAAAGGTCCCCAGAGTGTTTAGGCTTTTAAGGGTGGTTTCCAAGCTTCAGTAACAGTTTTACTTGATAGGGAGGTCAAAGGAGAGCAAATAAAATGCTTTTGAGTTGGATCGAAAGAAAACTTGTTTGAACAGAGCACCACCTGTGACCACTGCAGGATCCAAAGGTAGAAATACTGTGTCTTTCTGGAAACAGCATTGCAGGAAGGAAAGCGAAAAGGAATTTTCTTCATGCTTTGGATTGAGAAAAGTGGCAGAATATTAGCTGTAGGAAGAACACTGGGATGAATACCTTTTGTAGACAGGGACAGACAGATTTGGAAACTGAACTGATTACTGCTTCTTTTCCTTACCCTACGGAGTTTCTAGGACTTGAGCATAAAATTTGGTATGTAAAACAGGCTGAGAGTTGGTTAAGAGCCAGCTTCTGATCTTTAAGTCGGTTCCTAAGAATTTAGGAAGAATGAGGTGGTTAGAAAGGTTAGAAAGGGCCATTTGACTTGGCTCCTGTCTTCTTTATTTCTTCCAAGTAGAATACACTGCACATAATTTCCAAAGATTTTTGAGTAGCGATAGTACAGTCCAACTTAAGAGAAATTGAGGGGGTTTCTGTTTTTTTTTTCGTAAAGGAGTGTTGGACAACTATTTTAGCAACAAACTTGGAAAGGGCATCATGTTTCCAGGATAAAGAAAATTAGGTGCTTCAGGGGAGAATGAGCTGCTCCTGTTTTCTACAGATTGCCTCAATTTGGGACATTTCTGACAGTAGTATTTACATTTATGCCATATTTCTTTCATGCTTATCAAACTTGCCCAGCTAATTGACATATCTACATGTGTTTTTCTGGGGACAGTAGGAGTATGTTCATTATCTACTAGGATTTTCTGTTTCTTCAGAAATAATATAGAAGAGTCATGATTGCATGTGACACCGTCATCTGGGGAAGTTAAGGAAGATTGTTGTATTGATTGTCCTGTAAAAACATGATTGAAATGGTAAAATGTGCCTCTAGAATACCAGTTTTTACTTAGGCAGAAAATACTTTTCTTATAAATACCAATAAAAAGTCCAGGGCCAAGTATCGTTTCAGATGTAGCTCTGTTTCAATTGCTGCTAAGAATCTAGGAAAGGAAGCAAAAAAAAAAAAAAAAAAAAAAGGAAAAAGAAAGCTAATACTTACTAGATTTCTTCTTGAAAGCCTAAAAAGTGTGGGGCAGGTGATGGTGATGTATGTATTCAGCTTTCAAGCTGTATTGAAATTCTAACTATATAGAATCATAGGATTCTATAGTTTGGAATGACCTTTAAGGTCATCGAATCCAACCCTTAACCCAGCACTGCCAATTCCACCAATAAACTATGTCCCTATGTGCCACATCTACACATCTTTACCTTCAGGTGTGGTGACTCAAATGCTTCCCTGGGCAGCCTATTATGATGCTTGACCACCTTTCTGTGAACAACTTCTTTCTAATATCCAGCATAAACCTCTCCTGACATAGCTTGAGGCCATTTCTTCTTGTCCCATCTCTTGTTGCTTGGGAGAAGAGGCCAATCCTCACCTGGCTACACTCTCCTTTCAGGCAGTTGTAGAGAGTGATAAGGTCCCCCCTGAGCCTCCTTTTCTCCAGAAAACAACCCCAGCTCCCTCAGCCACTCCTCGAAAAACTTGTGCCCCAGAGCTTTTCACCAGCTGTGTTGCCCTTCTCTGGACACGCTCCAGGCCCTCAATGTCCTTCTTGTAGTGAGGAGCCTAAAACTGAACACAGGATTTGAGGTGCTGCCTCAGCAGTGCCGAATACAGAGGGACACTCCCTTCCCTGGTCCTGCTGGCTGCACTATTGCTGATACAGGCCAGGATGCCATTGGCCTTCTTGGCCATCTAGGCACACTGCTAGTCTGGAGTTAAACCGTGATATAACTATCAAGTTAAAAGGTTGCTATTTCCCTCAGTTTACACAGAATGAATTACAATGGACATTTGTCCTTTGGGCAGTCACAGCACAGCATGCTTTGGCTCTCTGCTGATAAATACTAGTACTGTGCATATAATTTTTTCTGCAGCCTGTAAGAGCATGTTAGACTGTTTCCCATTTTAAATAATGTTTTTAGTGGTAATGTGTATGTTATGACCCAGAAGTTAGTTTAATTAGCCTTTGTCCAGCAGGTTCATTTGAAGCTAAAATTATGGCATGATCCAGTACACTTAAACTAAGTGCGTACAAATGACTTTATAATCAACTAATTAATTGAAGACTCTTAGGGACATTAAGTGAGATAGGTGCACAGAAAGCACAGGCAAATGCCAGAGAAGAGTCTGTAATAAGCATTCCAAATGGGTTTTTTTATGAGTTTTCCATTAACTCAAAGTAAACATGATGATTACTTAGGGAAACACTCCAATTTGATACCATGCTATACTGAAGGGAAGTCCGCTAAATGAACTGGGCTTGCTGAGCCTATGGAAGATTGACAATAAGTTTTCAAGACGTCAAAACAATGGTGTAAAGATATGTGAATGCTGTCCTTCATGAAGAGAAACATGCTTTTGTATGCACACATGTAGTCACACTTGGAAAGCATTTGGGTACAAAGCCACTACACTGAAGACACTAGACAGAGGGAAGTTCCATACGTGGTGTGATCCCAGCCATTAAGTACTGGGATTCTGTTGTCATGTTAGAGAAGTTCACTTTCTTGGGACACTTCCAGTTATAGGCTGCAAAGAAAATAATTGATTTTATATGGAAGTCAAAAATAATTGAGCTTTGACAAAGTTTCTTCAAAGGATTTAGAACTACAAGAATTTTATTTCTTTTCTGAAACAGGATGAAGTGCAAGTACTTTGTGAACTCACTAATAGTATGTGTCACATATGTGCTCATTGTATCTTGCAGGTTCTTACCATTGTCAGGTGGGTTTACTGCTTTGTGTTTAAAAAATCAACTGAGATCAATCTAATTATGCATTATCCCTCAGGCTTAAATAAATATTTGTCAGGATTAAAGAGAAAAGCTGACCTCTGCACAGAGGAAGAAAAATTGCCATTCATTCTTAATTATTAAGACAGAGTAAAACAAATTTTTTTCTGCAAGTATTAATATGTTCTTCTGGAAATCGCATAGTACAATTTAATTCATAAATCTGACAGTTCTGAAGCAGAAAACCTTTTAAATTCTGTAAATAAATAATTGAATTAATGGATAACTGAATTAATTACACTTTCCTGTGAAGAAAATACTACTAAAAGAGAGGACACTTGGGCAGCTGATTAAATTCTTGACTCTAACAGCTTTCATGCCTAATTTTGGCACATTTCTGATTGTGTGTACATCATTCCTTTTCCTTAGCTAAAAAATCATCAGCTTCCCTGATCTCCAGCCATGCCATCAGGAGTAATTCCCTAATGCTTATAAAAGCAAAATGGCATAAAAATAAAGAAATAAACAAGATAGTTTTGACCTGGATTTCCCTAACCTGATTTACAACACAGCTGCGTAAATCCTTGTGCTAGCATGAGAGGAACAAGATCAAGTGGTGGGGTGAAAGGGTGGGCAGATTGCTTCTTTTGGAGATACCAGCTCCAAATGTTTATGAAACATCATCTTTAATGGATCTTAGGGCCCCCATACACACGAAGAGGAGTTGCAGCCTGTTTTAATCATACATGAGCCATTCTAGCTGAAAAGGAAATCTCACCATGACTTCAAAACAAGCAAGGTTTTCACTCAGCTGAGAAAATATAATTGCTTCAGCTGTTCCCCATCACAGCCATACAATTCGAGCTTAAATATGCTTAATATTATATGAACTCTTCACAAGTACCTATCAATTCCCAGATTTGGAAGCTTTTTTTCTTTGCCTTTTTTTTTTTTTTTTTTTTTTTCCTAAGACTCGAAAGGTAATTGAGTATTTCTAATTGTGAAGATTCTGCAGTCTGTGTGGTCAGTTGTTCAATCCATGAAACACTACTTTGACAGAAACAACACTGACAATCAAGTGTAAGAATTATGTGTCTTGGTAAATCTTTCCAAGCTTATCATGTCAGTGATTTTAGAGAATTGTTTCAGATCATTTTTATACAATCTGGCTTGTTCCCTCATCCTTGTTTGAAAATAACACCTTTTCCAGGGTTGATGTCTCTGCCTGCAGGTTGTCACTTCTGGGGCTATAGCAACGTTCAGTAGTTACCAGGAAGGAAATCTAGGGTTGGCTTTATGCAATTGATTCTGTAACTGTGACACTTAATTGACAGCCTGCAACACCATTAAAAACAGTAGTGTAATAATAGTTCATTCACAAGGAAAAATAATAAAACAAGTAAACACTACCGTAAATGTCTTGTAAAATATGCAGGATTTAGATGAGACAAATAATTCAAAAGGGATTTAATTAGATAAGAATTTAGAAGTTCGTTTAACTAGTATTTCTTTATTAAGTTATTACAATTTCACATTAACTTGTTCTGTTATTGCACACTTTCTTCTGTCTCTGTCACCCGAATCAAAATGGAGTGAAGGTCTATCTTTGCTTCTAAGACATTCCAAGTGAAATCCTTTGGGTGCTGAATCTCTTTTGCCGAGATCCCAGTAAGAAGAGTTGTCTTTTAACTGTCCCACTCCAATGTGTTAAGGTGTGGCGAGCTGTGTGTTCAGAAGTTTGAGAACACCTGTTGTTGCAATTAAGACAGCTGCAGTGTGTTTATTCATGCTGTACTAGCAGATAAACTGAGAGGGACTTGGGAAATCTGTCAGACAGGAATTTAGTTCTCCACAAAAAGTCTGAATGTGAGCTCAGGCACTTGCACCTTATCTTGCTCTGAATTTTGCGGCAGATCCGACTGTGGTCTGACAACGCATTAGTACTTTGCTTTGCAATATTTATGCACTGGCGTGGCTTACAAAAGCTCTCTTAAGTATTCTGTATTTCTGTGATCTGAAAAATGGGAGTTATAAAGATGCATAATGGGTTGGCTTTGCTTCCAGACTGTATTAAGATACATTGCTTTTCCTATACCATTTTGTACAGAATGTGTGCAGTACTTTCTTTTTATGGGGAGAAAAACTAGTCTCACTTTTCTTACTGTTTTGGAGGGGAAATTTGTGTCTACTTCTGTAGGCAGTTATTGACAAAACAATTACACTCTCCCTTAATAGAAAAACATACTCTGTACCCATATCTCATAGCTGAAGAAACTGTAACTAGTCTCATCCTTGGATTTTGAAAGAGAACAGGAATAAATATAATTAATGAATTTAGCTTCTTACTCTTGTTAATGGGTAGGCACATTCAGAAGATCAAGAAAGATTTTATAGAAACATGTGCCGCTAACAGTGTTTTTCATTTACTAACTCCAAGCTTGATTACATGTAATCTCATCTTGGTTACATGTGGAAAAAATGGATTTTTCTCCTATACATTTTGGAATTGATACCACTTTGTATTAAGCAGGGCAGAAAACCTTACATAATTGGGAATAATGTCAAAAGATCTACTGATGTAGATGCCTGTTTCCATTTATTTTTTAAAGTGATGCCTGAAGTATTTGTGGGAAGAGATGTAGCTGTAAGCTGAACAGTGCCAGATACTTGTATGAATATTACAACTCAGTGATCTAGATGGATAAACACTTTAAATTTGTAGAAGGGTTCCTGGTACAGCTTTAGGCTGGGATAACCAACCATATGAAACAGTTCCCAGACATGGTTTGAGAGGTACCCAGGACCAAGACTATTCCTGTTATGCAACTTGAGGGCTGTTGTGATGGTTTGAGAGTTTCAAAGAGTTTAATAATAACATGGCTGTCACCAATCCTTAGCTGACCTGATGGCAAAATTTGGCAGTATTTCATCAGTAGAGGTCCGGACTGTGAGCTGTATGTCACGCTGAGCCTTTTTTCACGGGCTACCTGGTTTTACCTACCTGCAGCCTACGCTCCTGTACAGCACACCAGTGCCATGCTAAACCAACAGATGTCCTCCAGTGCTGGAAGCTCCACCTAAGGCCCCGCTTTCAGCTTTAAAGTGAAGGCAGGCGTGGATCTACTCACCATTTTGTCACACCTCAGATGCAGTCCACTGGGACTACCTTCCCATTCCGGATTTCGGCAGTCATGACAACCCTGGCAATAACCAAAAACCAGGCAGGGAGGATCAGGGAAAAACTCTAACAGGTGTGCTAGCCATAGTCTGTGCATCAGTGGGAGTAATACATATAAGCTTCCATGGCTCCATCTTGTTCTTTTTCAGTTCTGTCAGTCTATTGCCATGAACTCAAATGCAAATTTGCAGCTGAATAAAATTAGCATCAGCACAATTCTGACTATATGCATAGCAGCATATAGACATCTTGATATCCAAGTTCAGTTTGCCCTGGAAGTGAAACATTCCTACCATTTTAGACGTGGAAGAGGAAGTCACTGAGCAAAATTTTGTGATCTGTATTATATAAAGTGTCTTGTTAAATGGTAGGATCTATCTCTTCTGCTCCTAAAACCACTGTTTTATTCTCCTAAATGTGAACTTTTCTGCAGTCCCTTCACTACTGGAACATGTAACAGTTATTAATCAGTGCATTCACCCAAAATCCTAATCAAGTAGAATTAAATATAAACAATTTGGATTTCAAGAGCAGGAATTTATCAGTAGAGATCACATGATTTATCGAAAGTGACAGAATCTGCCAAAGTACCAAAGCAGAAACCAGCACAAGCTATTGTGAGGTGCAGTAGACAGATATACAAATACACATATAAATCAATTTTCTAGTCCAGAAAGATTGCTAGTATTTCATAAGATTGCAGCTGTCATTGCAACTGGTTACTGAAGTCAGCTGAACTTCTTGTAGCAGTTACCAATACTAACATCTCAGTTCATTATTATAATATGTCTGGTGTGATGGTTTGTTGCAGTCAAATACAGGAGTATGTCTGTTCTCTCAGACTCTAATGTATAAACCCATAGCTAATCACAGATAGCAGGATTGGAAGGTTCCTCCTGAAACCATCTTGCCTATCTCCCACTTGAAGACGGGATGCTTGTGTGCTTGTCCCTGCTGAGAGATGTTAGGCTAGCTTGCCAGTGTGGTGCTCCCAGAATCACTTAAGCTTGCTTATTCTCTACTTGCTTCCCATTTCAATATTTCCCATTTCCCGTTCAGTGCTTCTAGACTGAATCTATTCTGCTGCACTTTAAACACATTCCTTCTTCTCTTATGTGCCACGGGTAAAAATTGTCTTCCAATTTTAGTTTCAATTAATATAATCTTTCCTCATGTTTTCTGGGCCCCTGATTGTTCTCATTTATGTTTTCTGGAGCCACTCCGGTTGGCAGATATTGGTCACAGTGAGTGGTGCCCAAGACTGAGCACAGCATTTTACCTCAGATTGTGTCAATGCTGAAGGCAGCTTATGGATTTTATTTTGAAGACTAACATTTATACAAGTCTCATATGCTTATATTTTTTCACCACTATAATGATTGTCTTTTCATAATAATTTAATCTTATTTACTTATATTCAGCTTCTGATCTACTATGAATCAGAGAATTGCTTTAAGGAACTACTAGATGAAGGAAAGTGTTTCCCATACAGTCTTTGTATAACTGCTTATTTGCCCCTCAGTGTTGGAGGTTTTCCTTTGTTGAGTGAAATCCCTTTTTCTTCAGATCATCTCTCCGATTTGACCAGATAACTTTGAGTTCTAATCCCATAGTTATGTAAATTTTTTTAGCATTTTTAGTTCCCTGTCATGTAAAACTTATCTGATATGCTTTTGAATAAACAGTATGGTCTTTTCCAAATCTTAATGGAAAAAAATAGAGCAAATTCAGGACAGATTGTGTCAAATCCACATATGATACCTCTTTCTATTTTAGAAAGTAAATGATTGGCAGTGAAGAAAAAAAAATAAAATTATACCATGTATAATTTTCAGTGGCTAAAAAAAAGTATGTGAAGTGAGATGCACATTAGTAAAAGGTGTGTGTTTCAAGTTCAGTTCATTTAACCTCCTTTAATTTAAACAAACTGTTCTGTATGAATTTGAAAGGTGCGATAAGAATGAATGACAAGTATCTGGCTCTAAAATTCAATATTTGTTAGTTAAATGTTCATATATAGCCTGAGTTTGTCATTTTTCCCTGATAGGACAATTTAATTTTTTAAATTTTTCATTGCAGTTTCTTTCTGAGGTCTGATTTTAGGCTGTAGAAGTAGTATATTGAAAACTGGGGGGAAATAAGGAGGTAGTGGGACTTCTTCCTGGTCTGTAGAATCAGGAACCATATACAGACCACAAAGTCATCTGAAAACTTTAAAGCTACACAGAGGAGCTTGGATAGGATAAAGGTATTGGTTTATTAATCAGTCTAGTGAAAGTCTAATTTCCCCTGCTAATCATTTTTTTAGTATGTTCCAGTATCATCCTGGAGTCAATTTTTGTCAAAGGAAGACCTTGTGAATTTCTCATATGGAAAACAAGCAAATGATACCAGGGAGAACCAAAGTTTAATAACCCTGATGCAGGTTTTAGCATGATAAAAAGCTAAAGAACTCCTAAGGTATTTGTTCCTTTAGCCACAGACTCTGTTACCAGTGAAGCTGATCATGTGCTGTGCTACGTGTTCAATCTGAGACAGGAACAGAGTAGTTTATTCATCCTGAACTCTTATATCTGTGGTTCCTCCTGCAGACTGGACAAACTGCTTGAGAGAGTGGGGAGACTTTTTTTCTTTGGCTAGCAGCTGTCAGATACCAAAGAATGTCAGATTTAGTTCATTTCCTTGGGCTGTGAGGAAGCATCTGAGGACAACAAATTCTGTCACATATTCGCAAGCTCACAAATAAAGAAATCCCTGGTTTGCTCTGTAAAGACAGCAACTGTATATTTTTATACCCGTAAACAGAGCTGTGAGTATACTCACTGATTGCTTTATCTGATTGCTGTCTTTAGCATATATCTAAAAATAAAATGCCGTGCAGATCTGGCATTGAAAGATAGTAGTTAAAATGCCTTTTGATATTTATGTATAAATATGAAATGGCACTCTCAGTCATAGAATACCTTGCTGCTGTTTTCCCTGCACCGCATACTTTTCACCTGCATTCAGTCAGTTGTGGAGGGATTCCATTTACATTCAGTGGAAGGATGGGGAAGCAGGTGTGCCAGAGGAAGCCTGCACAACTTCCCCAGCTGCAGAGGAGCCACTGAGGACTTGTGCAGGAGCCACTGAGGACTTATGTCACAAATCCTACCTGAGGCAGGTAGGATTTGTGTTTTACCTAGTGGCTCACGGGGATTGCAGAAGATGACTGTTCTGATCTGCAAATTAGTTTTCTCATGCAAAAACTTGCCCAAAGAAAGGTCTCCTAAAACTGAGAAGAATCAGGAGATTACAGACCAAGGGATTTGTTCTGTCCCCCTGAGCTCATGAAAAGAGCATGTAGCGGCTTCTGGAGCACCACTTGCTGCCCTACAGTGTTTTTCCACTGTAAACTGGAAGAAACAGGAGCTGTTTTTTCACTGGTGACTTAAAAAGGATTGGTTTTTGCTTTCAGTCAGATCAAATTACAGTAGTTGTGAAATTTCTTATGCAGCATTCAGGGAAAATAAGCAGCTTTAAATCTTAAATCTGTAAACCTTACAGATTTTTTTAAGGCTGACCAAGCACAAAGCAAATCACTCATGCAGGAGAAAGTGTCGGATACCTATACAGACGTGATTCATGATGTATTTTTGTCTAATATGGTTTTGTGAAGAAAATGTCTTTACTTTCCTTAGCCATCTGTTCCAATGCTTTATGTGAGAAAGTTTTTGCTACAGTCTAATGTTAATCTACATTGTTGCAAGCAGTTAGGCCCACTTTGTTCTGTCCTGTCTACCATGAATTTGAAATGGTCTTTTCCTTTACAAACAGCTTTTTATGTACCTGGAGACTTGTCTCCCCCTTCAGTGCAGATGTCTAAGGCAGCTTATGACCTCTTCCAACAATCTCCAGACGTCAGAAACTTTGCCAAATTCTGGAAGGACTGCTAGCTCAACTCTGTTGGTGACCAGTCAGCAACTTCTCATATGTTTTTGTGCTTGGGGTTCACTCTTCCTGTGCTTCACTTTCCCCTCACACTACCATAATGTACCTATGAGTGTTAAAACGTTCCATTTGAATAGCCCTTGCATCACTTCTTTTATGAACTATTGAACTATAAAAGGACTTGCACATATTAGGTGCTGAATCTCAATCTTTTCTGAGTGCGAGCACACTCTTCTGTTCCACGCCAATATCTGCTAGGAAGATGATTTTCAGATTCAGCATCTGTGGATTTATCAACCCTTTTCCAGCAAGAATTCATCTGGGAAAATACGGTGTGAAACATTAAATTTTAAGGAAAATACAATATTTCAAAATATCACCAAAGAAAAATTTCCTGCATTACTACAATGCCTTCCCAGCGTTATGAGAGATATAGCTCACTTCTTTTCTGATATATGAGGTTTTACAAGATCTCTCTTCATTTTCATCCAACGGTGTTGGGAGTTCTGAATGATAAATCCAGCTTATTGGAGTACTGAAGGACTTTGAGCATTCAATTTCACTGAAGATTCCTTGCATGCTTTTGAACCTCTCCTTGAGACCTAAATGATCAGAAAGAGCTAAAAGCAAGTGTGCTATGGAAACAGTAATGGCAATTTCATAGTTTCATTTGAGCACAAATCAGAACAAATAAGCATTTCCTTTATGTTCTATGAAAATAGAGATGGTTTCCCCCTTAATATTGCGCTGTCATTAAGTCTCTGTGTATTTTTGCAAAGTTGCACAAGCAGAGGCATGAACCTTCAGTTCACTGCATCAACAGAGAAAAATCTTTATTCTTTAAAAAGAAATTGTTACAAAAAGTTCAAGAATCTTTATAGATGATAGAACTAGCTGGGGCAGAGTTGACAGCAGTCTGGGAGTCTCTAATTTTGTCCTCAAACAACCACAACTTGCAAACTAAAGATAATACCAAAAAAAAAAAAAAAAAGAAAGACATGGGGAGAGAACTGATTGGAAAAAATCCTGTATTTCACACAGCCCTGCATGCATCACTCCTTTAGCAAGCAAGTATCTAGGAGACTTTCATGGGTGAAACTTTTGTAAAACTTGCCAGACTACTTTGAACTGAGTTTTCACTTTGATTTGAGGGGTAATTTCACTTTGATTTGTGCTGTAATACACATTAGAGGAAAGTAAACTGTATTAAAAATTGAGATTAAACTTGTAACGTTTACGAGCAAAATGAGCAAAATTAAAAGTTCAGCCAATCAATGTTTGCTGCAGTTAATCTGTCTACATGATACATATGGGAAAAGTTAATTTCAGAATCTTGGTGGCACTTTCAAGATGTGATGGCGTTTGAAAGGCGGTTTAGAGGTTCACTTTAATTTGAAATATTTTTAAGGGTTTTTTTGTGGAGGGGGGGAGGGAAAATTTTGGGTAAAAACTGTGATTCTGAACTGAATTTTAGCAACCAGTTTCTACTTCAGTGCCACTATTTGAAACAAATTCTGCTTTGAAAACAGACAACACTTGGAAGCAAGTCCAAGACACGCAGGTGGTGGCAGAAGTAAAGCCAGCAGTCTTCTTCCATACTGATATCGTATGCTATGTTACTAATTTTGATGTTTTTCAATAACACTGCAAACCTGAATTCACACTATGAACCACCTGACATGCCACTTCTGTCCCCGTGTCCACCTACCACCCACTGGTACAGTTTGTGAGTTAACTATATTTTCTTGGTTCAGTTCTGCTGTAAGAATTGCTTACATAAGAATGACAGCTTCAACTGATTATGGCTTTGGGAGCTTTTTCGTGCTTTCTGTCTTCAGTTACTATGATACTGTTTGTTTTGCTCTTGACTTTACTGACAGATTTTTGTTTATGAAGAGCATATCTTTTAAAATGAGATCAATAATCAGTCAGTCAACTTGAGAAGCTGTCTATTTACTCAATGTCTGTTTACTCCTGTATGGCGCAGGAACATGAGATGCCTTCTTACACAGACCAGGATGATTTTAAGGATGAGGTATCAGGTTTGCTGTAGATGAAATGTATACTGTGAAACATGTGGGGTCCTGCACCTGGGAAGGAATAACCCCAGGCACAAGTTCAGGCTGGGGCTGAGCTGCTAGGAAGCAGCTTGTGGAAAAGGGCCTTAGGGTCCTGTTGGACACCAAGCTGTCCATGAGCCAGCAGTGTGCCCTTGTGGCCAAGAGGCCAGTGATGACCTGGGATGCATTAGGAAGAACATTCCAGCAGGGCAAGGGAGGTGATCCTGCCCCTTTACTCAGCCCTGGTGAGGCCTCACCTGGAGTGATGTCCAGTTCTAGGCTCCTCAGGACAAGAGAGACATGGAGCTTGTGGAGAGGGTCCAGTGGAGGGCAACAAAGATGGTTAAGGAACTGGAGCATCTCTCTTATGAGGATAGGCTGAGGGAGCTCGGCCTATTCAGCCTTGAGAAGGGACAGCTGAGAGGGAATCTCATCAATATCTGTGAGTATCTGAAGGGAGGGTGCCAAGAGAATGGAGCCAGGCTCTGCTCAGTGGTGCCAAGCAATAGGACAAGAGGCAATGGGCAGAACCTGATGCACAGAAAGTTTCACCTGAACTTGAGGAAGAACTTCTTTACTGTATGGGTGACTGAGCACCAGAACAGGTTGCGCAGGGACGTTGTGAAGTCTCCATCACTGGAGATTTTCAAGACCTGTCTGGATGCAATCTTGTGCCGTGTGCTCTGGGATGACCCTGCTTGAGCAGGGAGGTTGGACCAGATGATCTCCTGTGGTCCATTCCAACCTTCCCCATTCTGTGATTCTCTGGTTCTGTAATGGTCAAGACGAAGTTTAAGCTGTTCCTTGCCATTGGCCACTGTTGCTGTCTTGCTTCTGAGATTAAATAATTAGCATTCATGCATTGTATTGTACCATCACCTAACTCATCAGTGTCCTTTGTATTCCACCAAAGGGACATTTTTGCATTAGAGACAATAAATCTCTCTAGCTGAGCTGGAATGTCTGGTTATTACTTAGTTTTAGTTGCACTGTGTCGTACTCTGAAAAGAGGGATATATTCTTCTTGGAGTTATGAGAAACTTTACCATAGATTATTTTTTCATTGTAGTTATTCAGACCACAAGGGTCTGAGCTTTTGAGTTCATGGGGAGAGTACAAAATTGAAAACATAGACTTCAAAGTGTTCAGCTTTCAGGTATTTACCATCTTTATATAAATAATATCAATCCATTAATGAACTTCAGTAAATTTCCTTTAAAGATTCCACATAAGAGTTATGAGCTAAAGCAGGTGACTTTCTCATGGATTTAGATTTATTTGCATATACTTCATAGGATCACAATGTCTGTGCTATTAGCTTTTGTAGGAATTTGCATAGCCAGTTCCTTTAATAGCCTTTGTGTCTGTACGTTGTGTAGGAAGAATCAGGAAGAGTATTTTAAGGGAGTGATGTCCGAAAAATGTGTTTGACAGTACTGTGTAACTATAATTTTCTTATTTCTTTTTGTTCTATATTGTTGGTCTTGCATCAGTGGCACACAGTACTTGTTTTTAGAGTCTATTACAGATGAAAAGGATGAACCAAAGTGAATGGCTAGCAAAATAAAATGTTATGTTAAGCCTGAGCTGACTCAGTAGTTCCTGTTGTCTTTATACCAAGATTGTGAGCTGCTGCCACTTGGTAGCTTCCACAGTGTTCCTTTTGCATCTCAAAGTTTTATTAAAAGCACAGACTTTACTGTTACAGAAAAGTCAGATTTTTAGCTAAATAGCAAGCAGTAAAACAGGGGGAAAGGGCTACCAGAAACATTATCCAAGCTAATTATTTGTTTGTTTACAACTCAAAGTGTTGAAAACACCATGACAAGCTTTTAATTACTGGTGTGGAACATGGACTTACAATGAGTGCAAATGGCTACTAGAATAACCAGTTTTCTGTATTGCACTGTTATTTCTTGTCACAGTGTAGGCTAATCAGTACCATGTAGAATAATTCAGAAAAAAAATGTTATTGTAGTCTAGAACAGAACTGTAAGACTGCTTTCTTGTGTGTGGTCACATAGCTGATGATTTCATCTATTCACTCTTGCTAGCTGTGAAAAGCCAAGGCAGCTATGAATGATTGAACAGTATTTATTGTACTGCAATTCAGCAGAATTGCTTTTCAAAACAAAGCCAGCCCAGCAAATAAGTTGGTAGAGATTCTTTGGCTCCTATCTGCAGAATGCGTTAATAAACCATATACTGGGGTGGGGGACGACCTAAACCAGGATGAAAATGTAAGGTCTTCCATATTGTAGGAAATAATCTCTCCAGGGGCGAGCCTGAATTATACCTCCTGAGGGTAAAGCCCTTTAAGATAGATGGAGACACAAAGACTCTGTCAGCATCCTTTTTAGATACTTGGAGAGTGTTTTCTCTATCCCTATTGAGGCATTTAATGACTGCACTGTTCATGTGTATGCATGTCTGCACAGTTAGGGATTGCTGCTGTTAAGTGGCATTCCAAAGAATCAGCATACAGCCTTCTGCTTCTGGTAGGAAACTTCCATTTAAGGGATTTATGTAATATCCCTTCATTATCTTGGGCAGGCTACACAAGTGCCTGTTTGCATGCCTTTGGCAAGAACTGTCTCCTGGAGTTACATACTTTCTTGCAAACAATAGGAAAGGCCAAGATCATTCTTTTAAAGTATGGTAAATGTGGGAGTGAAAATGATGCCATTATACTTTCCAGAGGAAGGGAAATTTAGTGAGTTACCAGTATGTAATGTAGTTTCCCTATGGAAGCTGAAGTTTTTATTCCACTGTCCTGTTGTATATTTTATCCAATGGGTATTTTATTATGCAGTATTGGCAGCAGGGTCTGAAATAGAGACCCTTTATCAGGCAAAGCGGATCTTTGCCATATAGCTGGATATAGCACATGCAAGATCACACACATGCACGCAGATATGCACAGTGCTGGGAGCCTTGAAAAATGTGTAGCTGCCTACTTAGGTGCTGCAAATATTTAGGCAGATTCCAAGGACTGCAGTCCTAGACAGAGACACACATATTTTACAGAGGAGTTTTTGTGGGTCTCTTCTTAATATTTATTTTTATACCTCGAGACTGAAGATCTTTTTGTACATCAGCTGTCTAAAAGTGATAGTGGCTTGTTCAATTAACTATGTGTATGTTGTTCACAGAAATATTTGAGAAGTATCCATATATTCAGTATGCTTTAGGCTGACAGCAATGGATATATCTTTTTAATCCTACCATCCAGTTTATCATTCTCAAGCAGTATTGCGGCCCATGCTATCAAAATTAATTTTTTCTTCAATAAGTACTTTTAAAGAATTATTTCTGTGCAGTTAAATCATTCTAAAATTCAAATCACTGTCATAAAAGCAATGAATTAAAATACTTGTAATTTTTTTCAAAAACACTACTCTCACATCATCAAAATGGATATAAGCCAGTATTTCTCCCTTTGAAAGGCCTCTTGGCATGAGTCTGGTGAATTTGTTAAACACTCTATAAATATAACTTACAGCCAAGTGTGGTTTACAGCTTTGAAAGCTAACTGAAGTGGATTTGTTGGACTGAGGTGTTAGGTACTACATTTGTTTAGAGCCAAAACATTGTTGTCTATGGTTTTCAGCAGTTTATGTTTTTATTTCTGGGGAGGAGATTTCATGCTATTCGAGGTGTTAGTCTGAAGCTTGTACTGATGAAGATCATCTCACTACTCTTGGAGTCAGGAGTACTGAACACCAGATCTTTTCCATCACCCAGAGGGCAGCTGGACTTTTTGAGGTTTTGTTTCCTTTTTGAAATCCTGATTCTTCCCTCTTAGGTTCATAACTCAAGTATCTCCTAATTATCAACAGCTGAATTCTTGACAGGAAACTGCAGCCTTACCTTCACTTATGTGCTGGGCATCTCCCTCAGATGACATGACAAAGAGGGTTTGATGTTTCCTGTCTTCCTGGCAAGATAACAATTGTTCACTGCTCTGTCACAGACCAAAATCCCACTCATGGCATGCATTGAGCATCTTCTTGTGCTGAAAGGCATAGTGCCTGAGAGAGACCACAGTGAGCCAGTAATGCAGTGGGCTGACATCTCCTCTTTTGGCAGTTAAGCAACTGAGGCCCATGCTCATCTAGAAATACATAAACTCATTAAAATGCTTAAAGAGCAGAGGAGTTCTTGTGGTTCTAAACTCTGCAGTGGTTTGAGGTATATGCTTGAGACACTTGGGTTTCAGCAGGCCAGACACATCCAATGTGAACCAAAAGCTGTACAGCAATTGTGGTGATAGCATTAAATCCACACAAGCACAATCCTGTTGTGCAGAAATGGTGTCTTGGTGCTGGTTAGTGTAAGGTCTGTTTGTAGAGTGGCCTGAACAAATGCACACCAAGTCTCCCATGTAGACACATAAACCTTCTGAGTGAATCTCAGTTTAAAAAGCCACTGTATTTTTAGGCCGTTCAGGTTAACTTCCAGTAGCTGGTCTTGAAGTCTGTCCACTAGAATGAGGATGAACCAGGCTCTCTCCTGTTGGTTCTCAGTACATTATTTTTCTTTTTTCTGCCCTTGAGTTTTTTGGATGAGCAATGAGGTCTTGACCACTCGGCAGAATGGGATATGATCTCATTTATACTGCTGTATCTTCTGGCTTAGATTCAAAGAAGTTATTAGATGGCAGGACTTCGGGCACTGTGGTTGATCTAGATTTATATTAGAGTACAGTGTATGAAAATCTGTTCTATTTAAGAGTCATAAAATTACAGGCATTAGCCTTACTAACTTGGGAATATTTGAGTTTGTGTGATTTTTTGGTAGAAATGTCTGTACTCTCAATTATACGTAGCAGTTTTCCCTTTCTCCTCTGTACCTCTCCACTGAGTAATGTGTTGTAAAATATTTCTTAAGCTGCTTGAGAAAACCGGGTTTTAAGCTTGAGAAGCAATTCCTCTGGAGTTTAAGAAGAAAATTCAACACTGAGTTTCATGAATATAAATCTGGGATAACTTTACTATTTTCTGTTACCTGCATTGTAATGATATAACCAAAGGCAAAAATGTTTCTCAAACATTTTTGAAAGTCAATTTTAAACTCTCTCAGAACACTATTTTGTACACGGTTGTTAGCACATAATCATGTTATACAGTGCTCTGATAGGGACATCACCGATTTTTCCCTAGCTTGCGCACTATTTTCTTCCCCAGTATTAAAACATTTACGTGATTTATACTAGAAAATATATTGAGAAATGCTACCTGCCACGGATGGGTGTACGTGTTGGAAAGGCACTTTACCTCATTTTTCTCTTTCATCCTACCTCAGAAACCTGGGCATATTTAAAGCTGCCCTGGTGAGTTTTCCTTCAACCTTCACACTTTCTCCGCATTGCTTAATTGTATTTAGTAGCCGTGAATGCTGTGCAGTGCCGTAAAGGCTGAACATCATTTGCTCAGCCAGAACCCGGAATACATTTAATGACATATTGAGAATGAAGTCATATCAATTCAAATGTTTAGCAGCTATGCATATTAAATGGATGTTAGTAGAATGATCAAAATCAATACTTCATTTGTGTCTCAGGATGTGACTGCACTGGAGTTTCATTCATTCCTTGTCTAATTATCCCTAATCTGCTGCTCCACATGCTCAGCAAGTGAAGCAATTGAGATAATAAAGTTGTATTAAGGCGACCCTGGCAATAATGCAAGTGTTTTGGATAATAGAAGAATTTTGTTCATTTTGTTGCTTAGTAACGAAAATACTGCAAATAGGTTGTGGGAAAAAAAATGGAATTTTTGGTCAGGTATTCATATTTATAGCTCATGATTAATGTTGCTGCTCAGTTTTGACAAGACACCACGTTTAGGTTTTGAATCTGCAGTAAATAAGAAATGGAAAAGCCACTTGGCTTAAAATGGTACTTTTATATTTCTTCATTAAGATCCCAAAGTAAGAGGCAAATAGGATTTTTTTTAAGAGCAAAATTATTTTAATTTTATATATATATGGGGGTTTTTTCTTCCTTGTAGGGAACCCCAAGTACAGTTTTAAAAGCTTCTGCCAGTATTTTCTTAGGCTGGGCAGGAGACCATCTAATTGGTGTGAGTTCTGGCAAGAGAGGTCCATAGAGCATGAGAACCATGATAGAGCAAGTGTATGTGCGTAACTTTCTGTACCATGAGAACATCCGTGTACTGTGAGACCGCCTTTATTTGTCCTTGGGTCTCTCATGCTGCTTACAGAGTAGACGAAGAAGTTTGTAGCTTTGTACAAATGGATTCTTCTACTTCTTTGTTGGTATGATGGGAGAGGTTTTTTAACCTGGGCCCAGTGAGAAGCTCAGAAATGTACTGTTGGACCTCAGCAGTAGTTTTGTTGAGAAGAGCCCAGCTCAGTGCTTCAGTAAGAGAGTAGAGCAGGCAGTACTAATTTCCACAGAATAACACAATTATATACATAAGAAGCATAATATTTTTCTAGAATACTACTAGCCTATTATGTATATGAGATTATGTGTGCATTTTTTTTACAGCCTTGGCCTTACAAGGCAAAATCAATTTCTGAACTGTAATGCTGACTTCTGTACTTAGTGGGATGGCAAGGGTAGAGCATATACCCCCTTAACCCATAAGAATTACCGAAGGGTATGTTTGTGTAAAATATCTGAAATGTGAATAAGGAGGTAGAAATCTTTGTCTTGAGTTGTAGGAGGTTTGCTGTTGACTTCGGTAAAATGACTTTACCTGAGATTTGAGAGTTTTGGACAATTTCCCACACTTAAATAGCATTATGAAAAGCTTGTAGTGGATGTTATTTGTGAGTTTTTCCATTCTAAATGATGGGGCTGGAGGTCATTTTCAGCATGTTCAGTTCTTCTTGGGGTGGTCCTGTGAAGGGCTGGAAGTATGTCTAAATCATTTGCTATTGCTGCTCATCCCAAAATAGCTTAGTGTAATGTATTTTCAAGTTGTTTCAGCAGCCATAGAATTACAGAATCATTAAAGTTGGAAGAGGTCTTCAAGATCATGGAGTCCAACCACCAACCCAGCTCCTAAACCGTATCCCCAAATGCCAGACACCTCTTGAACAGCTCCAGAGACAGTGACTCCACCATCTCCCTGAGGAGCTTATTCCAATGCTAAGCCACTGTTCACAAAAGAAAGTGAACATTTTTTTTTTCAGTATCTAATCTGAACCTCCCCTAATGCAACTTAAGGCCATTTCCTCTTGTCCTTTCTCTTGAGACATGACAGAAGAGACCAAACCTCACCCCGTTACAACCTCCTTTCAGTAGAGAGCAGCAGGACCCTCCCTGAGCCTCCTCTAGGTTAGACAACCCCAGCTCCCTCAATTGCTCCTCACAGGACTTGTGCTCCAGACCCTTCACCAGCTCCATTGCCCTTCTCTGGACATACTCCAGCATCTCAATGACCTTTTTGAATAGAGGGCTCAAAATTGAACACAGGATTTGAGGTGCAGCCTTACCAGTGCAAGTATAATGGGACAATCACTGCCCTGGTCCTGCTGGCCACACCATTCTTGATACAGACCAGGATGCCATTGGCCGTCTTGGCCACCTGGGTACAGGCTGGTTCATACCAAGCTGGCTGTTGACCAGCATCCCCAAGACCCTCACTGCTAAGCAGCTCTCAAGCCACCCTTCTCCCAGCCTGTAGCACTGCCCGGAGTTGTTGTGACCCAACGGCAGGACCCACTACTTGGCCTTATTGAACCTCGTACTGTTGTCTTCAGCCCATCAATCCAGTCTGTACAGACCTCTAGAGCCTTTCTGCCCTCCAGCAGATCAACAGAGTGATAATAACTTATTCCTCTTATTATAGGGTCTGGTAAAGGTGAAATTACTACTCTTAACCACAGAATTATGACTGCCAGAAAACACAATAATCTAACCCCCGGGTATACTAACAATATGTACTTCTAATGAACAGTCAGTATTTTGAGAGCAGCATTCAATCTTTCTAAATGCTGTTGACTAATAAAGCACGTGCTGAAGTATACTAGAAATCTGAATGTCAGTTTTGGGGGAGTTATGAACAGTTCACTTTTGAATTGTAGTTATTTGGGATGCTATTTTAAATAATATTATTTATTTCCATTTTGTTTCTAATAATCATTGAATAATTATTCATAGTACAAAAGTTCAATAAGAAACAAAGCAAACTTTAGATTATTGCCTTTCAAGACACCCTGCATTAGTTATGGCAGCAAAGTGTAGGTAGGATTGATCTTTAATGTTAGCTGTCTTTCTGTCAAAGACAAAACATTTCAAAGCTGCTGAGTTCCTTCAGAATTTCTGGGAAGCCCAGATTGTTAGTGCCTTCAGTAAAAGCTCTGAAATGTTTACCCTTATCTAAAGGTCAGTCAAAAATAATTATTGTAGAGAAACTGGTGCTGCTGAAGCAAAGACATTCATTTTTGTAGAACAGGTATTATCAGCATTATTCCAAAGCTTCCTGCCTTACCGAGAATTCAGTTATGTTTGAATTTTCATGATTTTGCAGTTTTAGAAAAAAAATCCTTAATTATGAAACATTATGATTCTTGGACTAAATTGTTGAAACTTTGTGTTTTCTATGAGAGGTCCATTGCTGGAGGACTAAAACTCAGAGTTTCACACATGGGTAAGTCTTAAGCATTCAGAGTGAATCCCAAAAGCCACCTTCCTATTTGGTTTTCAAATCAGGCTGTATTTTAAGTACATTTGATAACATCCAATTACTATCAGCTTTGAGGCAAACTTGTCTTTCTCTCTATTTTTTTTTTTTTAAATTATGCTATTTCCTTGTATTTTGTCTTGTTTCTTTAAAATACCCTGTGAGGGTGGGATTTAAGTAGTGATTTCAGTAGCTTGTAACGTGTGTAAACATTCACATAAGTATTGGTTTATATAGCAAGATGCTGAATTTCTTTTATTTCCAGTTGGGAGTTGGAATAACTGTGAAATGCTGTTATAATGACAAGCGCAGAGAAAGCTTAGGTGTGCTGCCTCAAAGGTATGGAAGAAGGGGCATCAATATTTGTGTAACTACAAGAGGATAGCTCCTTCTTGGGAGCTGGCTGCATCAAGTAGTGATCGTGTTGTTCATGTTCATTGTGTGCTTTACGACCATCCTTGAAACAAATTTGCATGGTATTTATTTTGTCTGTAAAATATTGCTGACCCAATATCTATAGCAGATTACTCAAAACTTGGATCACCCGCCGTCTGTTCAAAGACTGGTTTTCTTCTGCATATTTCTATTTATTTTATCTTACTCAAGGATGGAACTTCCCTTGCTAACATTAGTAACAAAAGATCTTTTAATCTAAAAGGTCCATATTCAATCCTTGAAATTTTTGTGTGCTGCTTAAATTATTCACAGCAATATTCATGCAAAGTCTTTCACATCTATAAATATTTGAGCTATTGTGATTTAGCAAGCACTGAATTTCTCCTCATTATTTTTCTATTTTTTCAAAGTGTAAGGGAAGGATTACATTATTTAAATACAAGAATCATGATTTATCTTCTACAAGTCACTTCAGGACTATGTTACCTAAGAAATTAAAAATACAGTGCTTTGATATCTTTGAAACCTAGGAAGTTTTTTTTGCAAATATGTGTTGCTAAATGCCTTGGACATATATCACTTCAAATTATAGACTCTAACTTGAATTTGTCCTGCTTACTTCCTTAAAATGAGATTACTTTTTATTAATATTTATTTTACTTATGTAACATCTTCTGTTAGACCTGATGACCTAATTGGAAAAAAGCTATATTCATTATATCACTTACTTTAATGAAAGATTTGATCTGTATTGCAGTCCTCTGTTTCCCCTGTACTCTTAGGCTGTCACAGGTACATAACACTGATGTTAGGAATTCTCATGTAAACATAATTTTCCTAAAGCATCAGACTCTCTTGCCAAGAGTGGCATTAGGTAACTAAATTATCTGTGTCCTATTTAAAAGAATTTACACGAAGAGAATGAAAAGAAACAACCAACAACAACAGCTTTAACCATTTTCCTCCTCTTTCTTGTTTTCAGGTCTTGTGTCTTGTGTCCTTTGAGTCTCATATTTTCAGACTCCTGCCTTAGCGTAAAATAATGGTTGGTAGGAACTTGGTGAAGTTTGCTCTCATCTTCTCAGGAGTCTTCTTCTCATAAATTAGAAATTAACCTGGATCTCTGTTCTTTTGGAATAGCAGTAATAGTTCCTGACATTGTGTGTGCTACATATTTTAAATTACCTATTCTTTTATAAATATACTGAGAGAGCTTCTCAAAATTGGTTTCTCATGACATTCAACCAATATATGACTCAAGTGCCCATCAGCCTGTTCTCTAATCACTCACCTGAGCAGTAAACTATGAAATTCTTCAGCTAACTTGAGTAAGAGTGTTTAAAGAAAATCTCTGAAAGCTTAACATTGGGTTGGATTTTTGTGTTTTCTTAGTCTTAATACTGACTGTAAGCTTATAAAAAGCATTTTAACTTTAAACAATAAAGTCCCATTTACCAGAGACTATCCAGATTACTAAAGCAAAGACTAAACATAAATATCTGCAGCATTAAGTCTCTTCATGGTTGTCTCAACATAGATAAGCCTGCAAGATCACACCAGATTTTCCAAGTATTGTGGTAATGGAAAATGTTTCATATACTATGTCTTTCTTGTAAGCAAACATTTTTTTCATCCCTCAAAAGTCATTGTTAGGTGTAGTTGGACATAAACTATAGAATTCTAGTATAGAAATGAGCGTGTAGATAATTGTGTGAGATGTGCAATACAGAGTGCAAATATGATGAGAAGTGTAAAGTGTGAAGGTTTAAATTAGCAAGAGAAAACCACCAAGCTTTCTGTGAATCCCAAGTTAATGTGCTACTAAAGCTTCTAATTCATGCGTTCCCATATTTTGTATATGCTATGCATGATATGTACAAGCTACTTAAGATATTTTTCAAACTTTAAAGGATGTATGGTTTGGGCATTTTAACTCAATGTGCAGGGTTGCTGCTGGGATAAAGGTAGTATTTCCTGAAATGATTAATATCCTCTGCTATTATTACAGAGTGTGTAAGGATTTATGTTCATTATAAACACCATTACAATTATCATCCCGTATGATCATCATTATCAGCATTTTCTTTTCCTATATCCAGCTCAAACATCCCTATATCCAGCTCAAACATCATAGATCTCTGTCCTCTAGGGTCTAAGTCTTCCAGTTTCAGATCCATATCCTGATTTCACTGCCTGGACAAGTAGCTACTGTTCCCTGGGCTCTGGTTTTTACCTACCCAGGTAGGGACTGCAGAAGGCCGGTTCAGAATAGGGAAGAGGGTAGGATAGACCAGAATTAGAGTCATCCTCCACACAATCTGACTTCCAGCAGCCTGAGTATCAGTGAGCCACAAATGCTGATATAACATGGTAATTACTTTACTAAGGCTAAATTGGCCAGAAGAACTTACTGTTTTTTCAAGTCTAATAGTGCCTAATGACAAAAAGTCATTTTGCTACTTAAATTGCCTTGTACTACATTAGGTACATCAATAGGAGCTTAGTCAGAGTTAAAGCTGTTGGATCAGATTGTTAATTTGTGCAGATATTGAGACAACTTTGCTTACAGTACACTTACTCCTGACCGAAGAGTTTCTTCAATGTGTACATGTAATTTTAGTCTAACAGTAAGGTGTGTTAAAGCAGAGGTAAAATGTATAGTCCTGCACTTTAAATATCAGAGGCTATAAAACCATCCTTTCTGTGGCATATGAAATGCAGCTATGTACCATTTTGTTGAAATTTGTCTCAAAACTTGCTGGATAGTTTTTGGTCACCACAACTTGATTATGGTCAGCCAGAGAAAAAGAAAATATTTCTGTTAATTTTCTGCCTCCTTCTCCTTGTTTTTGGCACTGAATAAGTGCCAACAAAATATGCTTTACTGGCTGGTATCTTACCAATCTGTAAACAGTTCCAGAGAAACATTTCCACAGTGTCAGTCAGAGTGATAATAATCTTGATAACACATGCAGCTAGCTTGCAAGCTGATGATAAATTCTCAATGTCATGAGTCATGGAGTGATAATTATCACTTCTAATGAAGAGCATCTTCTAAGATTTTGCTTGGGATGTGCAAATTAACATTCTTGTTTTGAGATTTGTGAAGATCATGGATCACTTCTCTTTTTGTATTTTCTGCTGGCGATGAACTGCTTCCATATTATTAGTATTACTGGACTGTATTAACCAGTAACGTTTGCAAACTTACTTGAAAAATTGCAAAGCCTTTTCTGAACATGCTGAACATTTCTGACTGTAATGTGTCCTCATAGTCTTCATCTGCCTGAAGCTGTTGCTGTGCAAGCTTTATTTCTACTTATTAGCTACAAAGTACTTAAAAAAACCCTGCAAAACAGTTCGCATGTGAAGGAACATGAGATTTTTAGTAACGACCAATGACCAAAATGTTTTGTTCATAAAGGAAGACAATGCTAAAGCATAGATGATTCAGAATGTCATAATGCAAACAAATTAATAGCAACACTCAAACTTCTGGGTTTGCTCACCACTTTCCTCCCTATCTGAGTTGCAGTGCTCTGGTTAGTCAGTACTCATGCACTGCTTTTAAGCCATTGTACCATGATATATACTGCTCACTAATTATATCCAGTTCCATTTTTCAGGTAGCTTTTACAAATGAACTTGCTGAAGAAAAATAGTAGGAAGTGAGGTCAGAATATTTTTACCTCTTACGCTTTTTTGTTCTTAATGGGAGTTTTAAAAGTATTTAAATACTTATCTCTCATTGTTACCAAGGACCACTCAATGCTTGAAGAGCTTCAGGATTCAGGCCATTACTTAACAATTAGTTTATCTGACATGGTTATTGCTTGTTAAAAGATTTCCTGCATTTATTTTAGCCATACTTTTTAATGAGAACTTACAAATATAAGCAAGGAAACCTTTCTAAAAGCACCTGACTGACTACCATTAATTCCTCTCACTTCGGATAAAGAGGCAGAGGGATCTTTAGAGATTAAATAAATGGCAGCTCTTTTCCTAGTGCTCTGCAACGTGTGGCTGAACTGTGAAAATTTTACATTATGTAGAAAAATCTTCCTGCCTAATGTGTGCAATTCGTAGCTGTCTGAAGCTTTTAATGTGAGGAATTGTTGCTAAAGCGTATCTTCATAACTTATCCTTGCACGGATGAATTGTGCAGAGTAAAAAGAACATGAATCTTTCCGTGAGGTCTTTTTGAAAGCAGTCTTTGCAGTTTCCCTTCAGCAGGAACATTTACAAGATCTAGATTATACTTGGGGAGAAATTTTCAGTTCTAAAAGGCAGTAATTTAATTGCTGCCACAGGGCATACCGTTCCATGCTTCTTGTAAGCACTGATCTGTGGTAGCGGCAGTCACAGTTTTCCAACTGTACATTGTCCTACAGAAAGGTCGGATTCAAGATCAGGTGTTCCTGGGGCAGTTACAGGGGAAAATGCAGCAACCAGGTAGAAGGCAAGTCATTTAAATGACATGAGAAATGAGGAAGTATAGATCGGTGATATAGAAAAAAATAAAATTTAAAAAAAATAAATCCAAAGCCTAGACGTGTACTTATGATTGGTCATATGCTGTGTTGTTTCAAACTGGGACTTATAACAGAAAGAAAACAAATAAACAAGTAATTCTTTATACAGAATTTTCATGGCTGATGGCAGAAAAATCTGAGAGAAATGATACTGTGAATCACACGACTATTTGCGCTTTGCTATATTAGCTGAAGTTTTCCAGGAGAAATTCAGTGCAAGGTAACCATTTTTAAAACTACATAAATTTGACTTGGGTTTGTTTTCAGAAAAAAAACCAGAACATTCATAAAAATTAATTTGGTGTTTAAAAGTGCATGTGGCAGTACTATAAAATATTAAAAGGAAAAAAAAGTCCTGGAGAGTCTTTTTAGTTTGGGCACTTTAGTAACTCTTACATGACATGAAATATATGATGTCATTCTAGTGCTGAATAACTAAGTGTTTCACAAAGTTACTTATAATAACCATTCTCCATTTTACGTTTTCACTCAGAAATACCTAAAGGAAATTAGGTTTAGCTTATAATAATGAAAAATAACAAGTGTTGTCTGTCTTTTTCCCTAAAACACTGCCCACAGTCTAATTTTATTCTTTAATTTCGTGTAACCATGGCTATAATGGCAATAATATAGAGTGTGTGATAATGTTTGAATATATAATTAACTGACTTTTAGAATCTCTCTCCATTTTTTTTCTATAGATCCATTTTTGCTCAGGAAGAGAGACTATGAATAAATGTGAACCCTATAGAAAAAGCAAAACTAAATTAATCAGAGGCATACAATACATTCAGAGTTCCATTTGTTGTCTACAGATATGTTCAAAACATAGGCGAAGTTCGGGAACAATCAAACTGGGCTTCACTGCAAAAAGAAATGAAAATTTCTGTAGCCTGACAATTTGGTGAAAACTTCAGAATGAACAGAAATACTTAAAAAAACTCCATCATGGTATTAAATTGGCTCCTACCAAATAAATAGCCCTAAGTTTTAGTTGAAGGATTTGTTCTCAGCTTTAGCCACCTGAGATGGTAATTTGTTCACTTTTGTTGTCTAACCAGTCACCACAGTGAGACGGGAGCTTCACAGAGAATGACTTTCCCATCTGCTGTCACCTCCCGTCCTTATGTGCGTACACACACGGGTGGAATGTCTGTATTGCTACTTGGGGGCTATGTCTTAAAGACTTTGTGCTGCCCTGGGCAGTCCTTAGGCTACACTGGCTCATTGGAGTCAGAAATTTCCCTGCTTCACCAGCAGTTCTTAAAGCTCCTCTTGGTAGTGACCTTGAGCCCTTCACACTCCCCAGAAATGAGATCCAGGAAAAGTGAAATGAGACAGGGACTGAACTGGAGTCTCACAGTACCACAGCAGCTCTGGTGAACAGCAGCTGTCAGAGAGTTTGTACCTGGCTAGCTGAGGTTTAGTGAAGCTTATCTGAGCCATCAAATATGGAGATAGCTTTATATTTTTGTATCTACCTCCTATTCTTTTGCATATGCTGAAGTTTTCCCTGTATACTTCACAAATTATCTGTGTTGTATGAAAGTCCTTTTCAGAAGATCTTGGCTTAAAACAAAGTGCATTTTCATAAACTTGATAAATGTATAAAGCAATTGCCTGTGTGTATAAAGCTTCCTCAGTCTTATGGCAGATACTGAATCATTACATTAACAAGCCCTAAGTCCCATGGTGAACTGTTGTCTGATGAAACAGATAGCTCTGGTGTTTGGAGGCTGCAAAGGGCCTTAAAAATAAAAACAATATTGACATTGACGAATAGATGAAATACTGGCCTTGCTGACTTAGTTGCTTTCAAGGTATTCTGCAGAGTTTTGCTAGAGTAGTTTCTAAATGAAACACACAGTAGGGTTATTGAAACAAGATACTATGAGAAGTTTCTAGGACATGTTCAAAGGAAACTGAAGTAGTTTTGATTTTCTCACATTCAGTGAGATCCATCCAACATCACGGTGTAAGTGTGCTGTTATATATACAATTTATATACAATTTTGGTAAACAAAAGAGCACACATTTGTATCCAAGAATTAAAATGTACTGTTGATGTAACGCTTTAATTGCCTAATCAAGATATCGCAGTCAGTTAACTAAGTGCAATTTAAATTATATTTACACTTATGTAAATTATCTAATTATTCCTTGTTGTTATTAATGATGCTACTAAAGTAGTTTTAAGCCAGCATCTTATTATCTACCCTTTCCTCTGGTAATATGCTCACCCTCCCTATGTGTTACTCCACTGAGTTGAGTTTTTGGCAGCAGGAGTACGAAGCAGAGGATGAGGGTTCTTTGTCCCTGGCCTGATTACTTAGGTTTTTTAGTGCTTCTCTGTACATGCCATGATTTCCTTTTATGGCAAGTACCATGCAACTACACACAGCTAAACAAAATGCAACAGAAAAAAAAAAACGTGATAATGTAACTAAAGCTTAGAACACAGAATGAGCAGCAGCCAGTTTCCCACCACTAATTGTGGTATTACAAGTAGGGCAAGCTAGACGATAATCATCAGCCCTTTAAGCAAGTTGCAGTATGGTCTATGTTCCTTATGTATTTTTACAGATGCAGCAAATCAAAATAGGATAAGTTCAAGACACAGCACAAGTCCCGTGTCCTGATGTGTTTAATGTTTTTTATAAAAATTGTGGTCTATTGCTAGTGCATGGCCATGCCAGAGTGAGTGGTCCACAGAGCTACAATATAAATGAGTCCTTCAATCCTTAATTCCCTTGGAACTGAAATTTTCACTTGTGTAAAACTCTCGCTTTAAAAAGTTGTCTGGTAATCTTAATAAATGGAGCACATCACCTTCATACCAAGGGAAATTTCCTGTTAAGGGAGTCCCTTATCCTAGAGAGAATTTCCTCTTGACAAAGTGAGCGTGTGTCAGTGAAAGAAAACAGATACCGTGTTATATCCTTCTTCTGAACATCTCCAGCTGTTTTTTTGGAAATCAGATTCTTTTGTCTGAGTTTTAAGTATTTTGCTTTTGGCTCCAAGCCGCAAAGTGAACCAAATTACAAGATGTATTGCTAAATTACGGTGTGCTCTTTACAGCAGAACTAAAAGCCCAACCCTACAGCAGAATGATAGTCTGGTATGAATAGAAGTCATATCCATATCAGAGTATTGGTAGCTATTTTTATTTTACCTTTTACTGATGTACTATCTGCTGTTTTGGGTTTTATAGTGTTCCTGTATTCAGCTTTGTCCACCGTAAGTTTTATTAACTCCTCTCTTATTTTTCTGTTGCTCTTACTTCCTTTCAGCTGCTTCCAAGAAAATATGAACACTGAAACATAACTCTAGAAAGAATTCAGAGCTCCAGCTCTCAGGTAGCTTTAAAAGTAAGCTAAACACGTTTCTTGGTGTATAAGTGCTGTCACAGTTTATATTGTAGACTCTGATAAGCATTTTCCACTCCAGGTGATGATAAATAGATCTAGGAGTGTCTTAACTAATCAGAAAAATTAGTCAAATTTAATTTTTTTTTCAATTTTCATTAATTTCTAAAAAATTCACTAGATGAGAACAGTTACAAAACTGGTACATGGGTCAATGGTGGCAGTTTCTCTGTTTGCTTGTTTATGTTTTTACCTATACCTATTCCATTTGTTTCCTAGTTGTTCTACTTGGGCCTAAGCTCTGCCCTCACAAGAAGCAGGAAAAAAACAAACTTCAGGGAATAAGTTATAAAAAATTAAACAAAACTTGAAAAAAGAGAGAGAGATGTGATTGCAACATTTCCATGGGAAGAAACTACCAGCTCTACAGATCAAACTGTAGATAGTTTGATCAGATAGTTTGGTAGTTTGAAACAGATAAACTACAGCTAAATGCAAAAATACTTGTGTTTTTCCCAGGAAAGCCCTTGCTGGAGCTGCCATAGAGATGAGTAAGTTGCTTGTTGGAAAGATACTGCTGCTTGTGTAATTCTGAGTAGCTGGAGGAGGTTATCTGTGGGTAACACAGTACATCTCCTGAAATGGGGCTCACACAATGAAAAGTTTTTCCAGGGAGAATATTTTCTGCCCTGATTTATTTTTGCATTGCACTTAGCATGCTCACCACAGTAAATCTTCACATGGCTGGTTTTCAACTGTGGAGGGTGCAGAGGACGCATAGATTTACAAAAAATTGGTTTCAGGGAACGGCAGTAACTTTCCCACTCCTTTTGTTACACCTTTTTTAAAGAAAAAAAAAAAAAAAAACTTGGTCTGCTAAAGGTGGGAAACCTCACACCAGTGCAAAACTGGGGAGAAGTGTAAGTGACACATAGTGTGTGAACCACACTTCCAGTTCAGTGAAAAGGTGGTGGTGAGGGGAAGATTCATATAGTTCTGGTCAGGACCAGTAGGACTTCTTGGATCAGTCAAAATATTGACAGTCTACTGAATACTCAGTAAAAAGTGCTTTAAAATGAAAATGAGACTATCTTTTGTTTTTCTGTTCAGATATTTCTTAAATTCAGGTATTTCTATTATGGATTTAAATGACTATTTTTTTATATGTCAAGGAAATATCAAGGAAATATGAAATACGAAGGTTATGTCCTCTATTGAATCCATAATCTGCGGTTTTAACAGTAATAAAGGTGTGAAAATTGTGTTTAGAATTACAGCATTTTGTCCATCTTTAAGGATCGGTAAAATGCTGTAAAGCAGATATAACCATTCCAGTTTTGAAATAGCTTTACACTTTCTAAGAGCGAGAAGACATGTTCATGGCAATGATTTATTTCTCACTGGATACCGGCTAGTCCATTAATCCTTTACTTATGAAAGATTTGAGAAGATCACTAGGACAATACTGTGTTTATACAAGTAATATGTATAGCCAGATGGAACAAGCCCTGTGTTTAAATCTGTGGCTGTTTATGGGAAGATGGAACAAGCCTCAGGCTCAGTTTTCCAGACAGATTAAGAACAGTCCATGCCATACTTATTCCTTGTACCCACAGATGACTATATTACCATAAACATTGTTGCCATGTAAAGTAAAAAATACTAGGTTATATCCTCTGTCTTTTGATGTTGCAAGACAGACAGCTGTTTGGATGAGGGAAAGTGGTGGAGGAGTATTCAAAATAAGATATATAGAAATACATGGGCGTAGCTGAGCCTAATCCCTTTGTCATTGTCTGAAAGCTGCCTGGAGCTTGAATCTGCTAGTTAATACTCAGTATAATATTTATTTATTTAATTAGTTAAACTTTAGGTCTTAGATGTTCATTTAATATTCAATATGTCTTTCTGCTTCTCACCCTTAATGAGGCAACCTGCCAGACTAAAGAGAATGTGAAGAGCATTAGTGAGACTGCAGAACAGTTGTGACAACTGAGAGAGAGAGGAAAAGACAGGTTGATTCAATGTTTAAAACAAAGGGAGAAAAACATAACAAAGAAAAGAAAGAACTCAATGTCTCCCTTTCCAAGGCTTGATTTATGTAGTAGCTCATTTATTTATTCTTTTTCTTGTTTTAAATAAAAAGGGAAAAGTGGATCATATATCCATGATAAAACACGGTGTTCTTGTTTGATTAATAGCTCACAGTGATGTTAGAAGATGCCTAATTATGCATCAGCGTTTGCCTCATTATGTAGAGGAACATCATCATAGCAGATAGTCTGTGAACAGAGAATGGTTTCCTTTTTGATAATTAATTCTTATGCCTCAAAGTATGTAACCCAAACAACTCTTTCACTGTAAGATTTCAATAGACCTAATTTTAGAAGCAAACTGTTTGTTGCAAATAATGAAATGGGGTAAACAAGGTACCTGACCTAATCTAAAAAATATGACTTAAATTGATTGCTTTTCTTTGCCAGTAGATTGTCAGAGAATTTCCATGGACTGCAGCTCTCTGAAAGCCTCTTCAGCAATAATAACTCCATCTTCTTTCACTGTGCTCCTTGACACAGCAGGGAGTGCAAAGGTTATACTACTAACAAGGCTAACTTTTGCAGTTAAATGATTGAAACAGTTTTGAGAACTACAGTTCTAGCTTAGTAAAAACCAGAAACTTTTTAGTTTCAAAGTATCAGAAAAAGGGTTGTATTTTCACTCTGGATGAAATTGAAAAAAAGGGAAAACTCTTGAAATAACTAAGAAAATAAAATTTTTGAATGATGAAATGCAGCACTTGAGAGAAGGAACTGGATACTTGCTTCAACAATAAGTACTCTTGAAGCTTGTAAAGGCCCGCATTCCACCTGTAAAAAAAGTCTAGTATTGCCAGGTGCTTTGTTATAGGAAATAAAATTCAGGAGATATGAAGGATAATTAGAAGTCTGTGGCTCCATGCTTCTAGCATTTGCATTGCTAGGAATTCAAGGCCTCTTTCAGTAAGTCTGAGAAACCTCATTGAGTATCTACATGTTTTATCCTGTTGCACTATCCAGAGCCCAGGTAAATTCATCACTCCACAGGAAAGATTTGGTACCTCAGAACTCCAGTTGCTCTGTCAGAGAGGGCAATTTTAAAAAGAATAATATTGATATGGAAGTTGGAAGACAAGATCAACTTCTTGATATAATATCAAATTTCAAAGACAATAAATAAGGTATTGCTCACGGTTTCTTTTGTATTTTGAAATCTGAGTTTCAAAGAATATTTCAAGGATTTCTCTTACTTACATCAAAAACCTTGTGCACTAGAGAAAAAAACCCCACTGAATTCTTGAGGCAAAGGACTAACTTCAAACTCTGTTTAGGACCTGACCGTTAACCTGTGATGGTTAGCACATAGAATGGATAGCACATAGAATGGAAAAGAACTACAGAAGTATAGCATTTTCAGTTAGTCAAGAAGTTATTCAGAGATTCTATGAGTAGATGGCCATATTCCAATACCTTTAGGTTAGTCAAGCCTAAGATTTACAACACATTAGAATGTCAGTAGAATTACTCTGGAAATAAGTGCTCAATGTAGGGAGCTGTACCAGAATCTGATGCCACTCGAAAAGTAATTACATGTGTTCTATGACTTCTATTTCCACTCTTCCCAAGGACCAGCGTTATGGTCCTCTGCAAATACAAGGTCAGTGCCATCCTCACAGTGGTGTTTTACCAGTCCTCCAATACAATCTGTACTTGGCATTTGAGAGGTTAAAAAGAGTGGAATGAGAGAAAACTGTTCTCTGGAGACAACACCTATTGCAAAAGTCAGTGGTACATTTTGGAGGAAGAACTAAAAGTATGTCAAAGATAGTTTCAGGCAAAACAGAGAAAATGTCAGTCTAAGGACAGTCTCAAATCTGCAAGGCTGTTTGCCATGTTAAAAATACATTACAAAAGGAAGTGCTGCTTGACAGGTCATCATTTACAATTTTTAAGAATCAATATTGTCAGGATGCAAAATTGTGACTGTGAAAGAAAGAGGATAGTGTTTGTGAGTAATGTATCGATCTCAAGGAAAGTTTCTCTTTCATGGATTCACTTCCAAATAACCTTCTAATTGGCCTTGCAACCTGGAAAAAACCTCACAATATACTTCCCTTGGGGACGAATTACTGTATAAAAACCTCTGTAGTAAACAGACCTGTTAAAAATAATCAAATTTTAATGCAGCAAGGTCACTCTTTTGACAGGTCTGTGCTACGTAATTGTGTTCAGAGAATGATCTAGAAAGGCAGCTGTACATTTCTGCATTATCTTACTGTATACTGAAATAGTTTCCCTAATAGGTAATCCAGTTGTCCAAATTCGTGTTCAAGCTGTAGCCACAGTAACAGTCGTTGAATTAGGGGTGTAAGAAAGTGCCAAAACAAGTGTGTGCATCCACAGTAAAGTCTCTGTTGTAAAAAAAATTGTCCTTTAAAAATGCTTTTGCAATCTCCTGTGCCTTGCTTCTCATCCCCTGGGTGGACAGTGTGTCCCTGAACACACTTCTATGGGTCACATGAAGTTCAGGGCTCCCAAGATGATACTGGGAAGAAATTCTTCCCAGTTTGGTTGAACTTTATTCCATCAGCCATGCTGCTGTTGTGGTAAAGCTATTCCAGGGAGCAAAATGTTCTGCAAAGTGCCATTCAAAGTGAGTAGTATGGTTTCTTTTCACCCTTGAAGCCAGGCACTGTACTTGAAGTGCTCTCAACCCATACAGTTAGCGGGAGGATAAGCAGAGGGGAAAATGGATTTTGTTTCTTGTTTGTGCACTAAGAGCTCTCTCCTGTTTAATCTGTTGGGTCATTAATTGGTTCAGTTTCTTGATCATATTCCAAATCAGGCAATTATTATATTTACCTTGCAGCAAAAATAATTTCCTGGTAATTAATTTTTACTTTTCATTTAAGACTGCTTTGCTGTATATTCTTAAACAACCTCCTTATCCAGCATAAGGTGGCTGCATTTGATATGTGCCCTTCCTCTGGTGAACAACATTACTCATCTGTGTATTATAGATGGCAAATTATTTGAATACAATGAGTGGAACAGAGCTTTAAAATATATATTTCCTCACTTTTTCTCAAAGCTAATATTGGGGGACCATTATAGGTCCCCCAAAATAGGTACAGGCACATATGGGAAGAAGCAGATCATAGGGCTTTTGAGGCAGTTCCAAAACAGTTTTCTGAACACAGGCATTGAAAGAATGTGAACAGCCTGAGTATGTAAAAGATAATTGCTTTGAAATTACAAAGAAAATTCAAAGAAATAGTAATTGTCTGTAAATATTCTGCTTTAAAAGATTTATTTCTTTTGAGGAGATACATTTAATTGTCATGGCTGCAAAAGACAGGCCAAAAAAGCAGAGGCGGATACCAAGGTTTGGGTTTTTTTTTAATTAGTTTAATTTTGTGCATTAACCAGATAAGATCAATTGATAAGGAGTAAGTGCATAAGTTATTTTGGCCTCCTTTTTGACGTGTAAAATGCATTAATCATTGATTAATTCCTGAAAGAGTTTAACTGTGATATGAAAATCAGATTTTGGTAATTTTCTTACTTTGGAGGCTTTCAGAGGATGGGTAATGATTAGATCATTTAGTCTATGGGTAAAAGGTAGCCCCACCTTTCTTCCAGCTGGAGACTCCTTACTCTGAGCTAGACTTATGCGAGCACAGCAAATGAAGGAGCCTGCTATCAGCTGTAGAAAAGACATGTTACTACACTACAATGCCATTGAGGGTATCAAGAACTACCTCATACAACTGGCACTTGGAATAAATCCATTAAAAAAATTTTTCATTGTTTCCGTATAAGAAGGGAAAACTTGGAGCTGTGTTGGTACTACCAACAAACTATCAAGCCAGCCCTAGCTGCTTATGAGGTGGTTTGACTTACTGTGCTGCATTACTGCAACCTAAAAATCAAATGTTTCACTCCTTTTCCTGTTCAAAAGACTGGAATGAAAAAGTACCTCAAGAGTTTAATGATGCTTCAGTGACATCTGTGTAAGCAGTCACCACACCTAACATCTAGGTGTTCAATTACCGGAACACTCATCTTGTTGACAAAGGCGCTTCTCTGCTGGTGGCAGAATGACTGGTAAGTCACAATTACCTGGGCTCAGAGAAGTTGAACAAAGAGGTACCAGGATCTCTGCATGTCTCTATTGAATGGAGCTGTAGTTAGAGAAGTCTCAGCAAATCCAGGTTGCCTCACAGATTCTGCAGTCCCAGTCACTCTTTTCATGACTATATGAAAGCCCATGCACAGCAAAACAGATTTGTTCAGAGAAGTTTACCTGAAGTCTATCCTGAATGAAATCAAGCTGTATTCATCTCCTCTACTCAGCCTCTTGCTCTTAGTAATGCTGACCTTTTCAGGCTGTGGCAAAAGAATGTGTATTTACTGTGGAGTTTGGAGATTCTTTCAACTTTAACAGGCTGTAGTTGAAATTGAACATCAATTAGAGGGTGCTTTCTGGGAGTTCATAGTCATTGAAGTGCAAGGAATGAACAGAACTATTGCACTTTCAGGATACTCTCCACAGCCTTGTAGTATATCATGCAAGGACTTTGAGTCATTATTAATATCAGAAAAAGAAACTGCATTTTAGCTTGGCACATTATTAATATCAGAAAAACGAGATTGCATTTTAGCTTGACTCAAGCCAGTTAACCCAAACATCACAGCCAAACCAAGTTTTCAAGTGTTTGGCATGAGTGTCTCTGTAAGCAGTGCTACTTCCAGATCAGTAGTAAGTGCATGGTGATCTCAAATGATCTTAGTCTTAGGTGTGCAAAACTGTTTGGAAGGAATGGGTTATCTAGTGCTAAAAAAAGATTGCTCGTAGCCAGTTGCTAATAAGTAGCCATGAATTTTTCTCTTATTTATCAGTCTGTATCAGAACTTAGCATACCCAATAGTTTCCACGCTACCTGTCTGCTTCTGGAATTTGCTGTTGTCTGGAATGGCTATGGATCAGATGCTAAAATCTGACAGAAAGTTTCCCCATTCTTCCTCCAGATTTCCTTAGTCAGGACTAATTGGCAGAATATCTTAGGGAAATACTGGGGTCAATGTTAGTCACTGATAACTTGCATGAGAAGACAGTGTGCCCTCAGCAAATACGTAGATGATACAAAAATGGAGAAAATGATTGACACATCAAATAATCTAGGAAGCTCTAGGATTGGGCAAAATAAATCTCATGAAGTTCAACAAGGAGTGATAGATTCTGTACTTAGGTGAATAACTCCATGTACCAGTAAACTGGCTAGCTGGTGTGATGTAAAGGACCTGCAAAGGTCATAGTGAATACCAAGTGAATAGGAGAAAGTGTTGGCTTTGTATCACCAGGAAGGCAAACTGGATTGGGCTATGCTAGGATGAGAGTAAGCAGATAAAATTAAATTATGCTTTTTACAATGTTGGTTCTGTATAGAGCTGTAATTCTGCATCCAGTTTTGGGCTCTGCAATTCAAGGACTGCAGCTGGAGTCAGATTAGCTGAGGACTGGCAGGACTGTCGTGGGCCAAAAGTATGTGACCTTTGATAAGAAGCTGACAAACCTGGGCTTGTTTAGTCTGGCAAAGCAGCAGCTAAATGGTGATCTAACATCTGCCCACAGTAACTTGAATGGGAATTGCAGAGATGACAAAACTAAATTCCTCCTGATACTGGTAGATGGTATAATAAGGCAACAACCCCAGGATGCAGCTTGGAAGATTCAGTTTGCACTTTAGAAAAGACTTATTCACAAGAAGGGTAGTGCAGCAGGGGATTAGTTTACCCAGAGTTATAACCAGGAGACTCGTCCTTCTCGTAGTCTTTGACTTGGCTGTGAAAAGTGGCGGCTGGCCTCGTATAGACTGTGCAACCATTCTGTGTTTGACTAGTACTTCCAATCAACATTCTGCAAATAAGAAACTTAAAGGGGAACTGGAAGAAAGGAATATGATGTACCCAAATTCATAGGCTCACCTTGTATTCTCTATTCAGACTGATTTGCTTTTATGGTAGCGGACATACAGACAGTGAAAATAAAAAGACTGACAATGCACTGGAGAGGGCTATTTTGTTAATTAGGAATTACCAAATAACCATAGGCCACTCAATTTCCTTTATGTATTCTCTGTCAAGCTTAAGTCAGTCATCAAAAGATTAAGCTGTTCTGGGAAGAAGATATGCTCAAGGCTTCAGGAAACGAGAGGAGGATATCCTTGCGAATTTTACCTGGGAAGATAATCCTGTCTTGCAGAGAGGGAAATAATAAGGTGATGGAGGTTCTTCTCACTATGGGAGCCATGGATGGTGCATAGGTGTACTTGCAGGTTTGTCTGTGCACATCAGACAAAGCTCTTTGTTGCTGGCCAGAGAGTAAAAAAGAAAAGAGTCTTCCTGAGCTGGCCTCGAAGAAGCTGGCCTTGTGGCTGTTGCAAGGCAAAACAGCCATTTTACTGCTTTAATTTTCACCAAGAGAAATAGTCACTTGTGTATTGTTTTACTGACCTAAGGCCACAGACTAATATCGTTTTGGCCACATTGCTTCCTGCCATATGGTCTTGCTGAGATAACAGGACAGGCCAGTATACCTTTTCTACTACTGTAAGTTTTTTCTTGGACTATTTTTATATGGTTCATGTTGGGAATGGCAGAGCATGGAATTACATACCTCTCAGTCAATTCAGCTTAGAAATAAACATATTTAGTTCAAATTGTTTATCCGAGCATTTAGCAGACTCTGTTGCTGCTCTTAATTATTTGGTAATTTTCAGGTCAGTGATCCTTAACAGAAATTGTTAGTACTTTTGGGCAGAAATTTGAGGTGCTATAGATGTGGAAAAGGGCTCTGTTACAGGGAAAGATTTGGGGTGGTCTTGCCTGGCCAGACAGAAGTGGGGCTTAACAGAAGGCTGTATATTCTTTGTATTTTCTTTGTAGTTTCTTTGTATTTTCCTTCCTTTTTCATGCTCCATACTGCACTGAAGTACATCCTGAAGACCAGCTCTAGCTTTCACATAATCTTTTAAGTTTCCCTTGATGCCTTCTCCATAACCCTGGAGGAACATTTCTTGTCATATGGCAACATGGGTACTAATGTGATAATGCAATACTGTCTGTATGCATCCCAGCATGAGAGAAGAATTTCAGTTCTGCTTTTTAATACTACGTGATTTTTTTTCCTGACAAAGACAGAACCCTGGTTTCCAATTTATATCTGGGCACCAAATTAAGTAAATGGGTACTCTGCTTGAGTAGATCCTTAATTATTATGACCAAGCAATTGTGTCTCTGCTATTATTTTAGAAAAACTTCTCCAGACTTTAAATGAAGACGGAAGAGGTCCATACAGAACAATTACAATGGAGAATTTGTTTACAGGCTATCACTGGAAGAGACATAATGCTTCCCTTTATCATCACTTGTCAGAGCAATGACAGTCTGTAAAGAGCCTGCCCATGCATTATTCTTTATTTGTCACCGCTTGTGCCAGCTCTTGCCCTAGCAGGTGCCTGGCATGTGTCAAACTTATGATACAAGAATTCATTTGATCAGCACTGTAAAGAAAAGTATGATGTATTTTCTTTTAAATTACAAATTAGATATTTGCTCCCCATATCTAATGAAAGGGGCTTTGGCTTCTTTATATGGAAAAGGTACCATTTATAGCTTACTGTAGAATTTTAATACTGGCTTCTCTCTTATGCCCAACTCTGAAAGTGGAATTTATGTGATACTACAGAATATAAATTAAACCATCCTACCTCCCTGTTCTATTGTCATGGCCATTCAAACTGTTTCGTTTGGTAATGAAGTGTTGTCCTCTGGACATTTAAATGTCTTTTTATTACAGGTTGCTGCCTATTTTTCACACTGCATTATAATTTCTTTCAAATAATTTCTCTAGAATTATAGTTTTGTGCTGACATTGACTTATGCATGTTTACATGTGCACTTGAGTTTGCTTACTCGTATATGTGTAACATACAGGGTTTGTGTGTGAGATGCTTCTTCTGGAGATAATATTAGTAACAAAATAGTAGGGATCTATGAGAAAATGCGGTTGTGCTATAGGAAATAAAATATTTGGTGTTCTCTTCTGTGAGAGAAATTTGCCGAGTTCTGTCATCAAAAGATGCGCTGGATGTTTTAATGCAGTTCTTCACAAATCAGGTGACATGCTGTCTGAAATGTGTGAAGAACTATCTGAGAAAGAGGGAGGAAGGTAGCACAGAGCCTTTGTTTGTTCTACAGAATTTCAGATATTATCTGTGGGAAAAAAAAAAAAATAAATAAAATTTGAGAGACCTTTTTCCTGTCTTTGCGAGGAATCAGAAGCAATGAAAGAACAGCATGAACTACCTTTGATTTCATGGATTTCAAGCTCCGATACAACTGATGACAATCATATTATTCAACTCTACTGTTATTTAGCAATTGATATAAGAAGAGGAAAGAATGTATCGTAATTTGATAGTTTACATCATCTCTCCCTGAAGTGTTTTCCTGAGAAGATAGGCACTCAGCTTTCAGAATTTGCTCACTGAAAGATGTGGAAGGAATGAAATTAATTCCTTTGTATGAGACTTAATTTTGGTGAATTAGTTTGGCTCAAGACAAGTGATAACAATCACAATGCATGAAAAGAGTGTGTTTCTATTGGTTCATTTAAACATCAGTGGTGGCCATATTCAAGCTGCCTGTTATAAGGGCCTTACCATTGTGACACCCATCTAGTGAAGGTCCAACTCATGTGTGCCTACAGGCAACAGAGAACCTACCAACACCACAAACAGTTTGGACTGTCCAAGTAAGGCTCCTGCTTCTCTCCAGCAGAGCGTTTAGGTGCTTTCTTGGTAGCTGCCTTCACCTACGAAGAGGGAAACTGCCTAGAAACAGGGATGAGTAAAGCAGTTGTATCTCACACATAATGAAATTCAGAGCTGTGTGGTAGCTGGTCAACTCCTCTGGTCGACTTGGAGTCTCATCAGTGAACCCATCTCTGAGGGTGGGCAGGTGACGATAGGGGATTTGTACTATAGCCAAGGCATTTAGTGGTTGCTTCCACAGCTGGAAGAGAGGTGTGTTCTGGCTGAGTAACCCGTTTCTTTTTAGTGCTTGTCTGTACAATGTGCAGCATTGTTGTCTTGCTCTTGGTGCTGGGTCCCTATGCACTATTCAGTGCAAGCAAACTGAAGACTTGCGGATGGAAAAGGAGAAGGATTAGGTGACCTTAGAGAACTACAGGAAATTTCTGGTGTCTGAGGACTAACAGAACTTATGGTACCTAACTGATTAGATTTGGTTTACTTTGGAAATATGTAATAACCTGTCACTTTGAAGCTTTTTCATTTTTCATGGCTATTAGATGATACGATTTACAATATAGAAAAAAATCCAGACTGACAGCCCTAACAGACTCTTATATTACCTGCAAGGTCTTTGTATCTTTGTTTTTAAGGTCTATTTCCCTTCTTCTATATTCCTGTGCTATGGGAATAGTCTCAATGGAGCTCATAAAAACAGAAAAACAGTTCAATAAATATACACTTTAAACAGACTTGCCTGTGGGCACGAAATGATCCAGGGCTTGAATTAACCTCAGTTCAGTCACAAAACTGAATTGTAGCTGGTAGCTAAAATGAGTCAGAGTAGCATGCAGACCTTGTCCTGTGAATATTGTTGGTCATACAAAACCCACCATTCAAGACACAGAACATCTCTTGACATTATTACTGTTGGGGAATTGTCTTGGGGTTTTATTGAGTATGTAAATAGGGAAATGGGATGGAAAAGGGGATAATTCTTTCCTTCTTATTTCAGAATTTAAATGTGTATTCTACAGTCAACCACAGAGCAGAAGACAAATACGTTCTATATTTATCTGAATCTCATTCTTAGTTTTTGTCTCAGACTTGGCTTTCCTCACCTGACCTAATACTTCTCCCAGGCAGTGTGAGCACAAACCTCTCTTTTGACTGAGGATGTCTCCAAAGTGTTGAATTTCTCCTCCCAAAAGCCCCAGCCTGTTCTGTAATCCTTGCAGGCTGATGATGTTCCCAGTTCCTCTTCTGTGCCTCCATGCACCAGGATTCCTTGGTACAGAAGACCATCCCACATAGTACTCTTCCACTAAATACACATGGATACATATCAGTGTTCTACTTCTTCCTCATCTGCAGGTAGCTTTGGAAAGTCGTATATGTTTGTCAGCTAGGAAAAAAACAAGATGAAAAGAAACATGTGCAGGGAGCTCTCTTTCACCAGAGGTTAATTTTATTTTTTACACAAGAACCTGTATTGTCAGCGCTGTGACTTGTTTGCTCATTGCCTTAAATTTGTGTGTCAGCATTATATACTGCAGGATACTGCTAGATGGAAATCCTTTTGGCTAGTCCACAGCAAACTTCTTGCAATCTGTAATGATGTAAGGGCGGGAACAGTGCCTGTGGTGTCCGTAAAAGTCCAAAGAATTAGTAGCTGATATCAGAAACAAGCATAACCTGACAAAGCCAGTGAGGCTTAGCTTGCAACCCTTAGCATCACTAAATGTAGCTTATCAATGGTTTTAATTATTAGAGACTAAGCTTTGCTCTCCCTTTTCCCCTGACAAATGAAATGATCATATTTTTCCAAAGTAACAAGTGGCAAGCTGAGATGTTATAGCAAAGACAAAAGATCAGGATTTGTATTGTAGATGTATTTAGGAAGAGGCAAAACTGTAGGGTGTTTTTCGTTGGGTTTTTTTATGATTCTTAGTGTGCGTTTCTTGTCAGAAGAAAAAATGTTCCCAAAGATGATGTTGTGCAATAGAAACAGAACCAGATTTTGCAGATCAGAGAACCTATCAACTACTCTACATTTGCAGCTTAATTTTATTAAGAAGTCAGCTGTCTATGTGCTTCATGCTGGTATCCAACTATTAAGATCTTTCTTCATGTCAGTTTCCCTTCTCATTACAAAAACAATCTCATCATGCTAATTTTATTTTTTAAATTTATTTCCATGCATAGTTCTTCATAATAAGTTAATATAGGAAACTGACTTGGAAAGGACACTGTTTATAAAATGACACACCAGAATGTTTATATGGCCCTGGGCTGCAGGAGCCAGAGAATGGATGAATATCCTGCAGCTGTTTTGGCCATTATATCGTGGATGGCAGGTTGCCAGTAGTAACTGCAGCAGAGTGCCAGTGTCTTCCTCTGTATGATAAAACAGAGAATATTTGCACTTTCTGAACCATCTCAGGAGGATTTATGGCAGAGCTTGGAGGACTTGAAGTGACAAGAGATGGAAGTAGATAAGCTGCTTGCAGGTTGTATGCCAACCTGTCCTTCTGTTGGCTCCTCCAGGCCTGGCACCACTGATGATTTTTTTGCCTTTCTTTCTAGAGCATTTAAAAGAGAAGCTGGAGGAATACATGGTCCGTTTTGCCAAGGTGAGGATTGTGCGTACCAAGAAACGAGAAGGGCTCATTCGGACCAGACTGCTAGGAGCCTCGCTGGCTAGAGGAGAAGTCTTGACATTTCTGGATTCCCACTGCGAAGTCAACGTGAATTGGCTGCCTCCCTTGCTTAGTAAGTGCATGAACGGTCATCAGACGTTAAAATCAGAACATACAACCAACAATTGAAGCTATGTCCCACAGTCAGCAGGACATACACTGTATCAAAGTGTTTGGAGTTCTGCTGCGGTGTCTGAAGTGTCAGTATGAGGAAGAACTCCCAAGAAATGTGAGCAGCTGCATTTTGTTTCTTGAGACTAAAGAATTAAAATCTTGCAGTATTGCTTTAGCTTATTATAGTTACAATTTATTTCATTATTATTACTACTAAATACACTACTATATCTAGTACAATGCTCTGTCCTTACTATATACCTGAAAAGGTTTGTTATGCAGGTATTGTACTCCTTCCTAGTTTTCCACATTACATTAAAACAGTTCTTACTGTAAATATATCCAAGGCCTCAGTGTTAAATCCAACAGCATTCACAACAGGAAGCTCAGAAAGAATGATTTGCTATTGACTGCTTTGCTGGATTCCAGCTGCAGCCAGCAAAGCTCCATTAGTTAAAGGAATGGAAAGAATCAATTGTTGTAGTCTAGGATTTCACTTCAAGAAACAATGTTCTTTTCTACACACCTGACTACATACAAAGTATATATGCTTTGCAAAGTGAGTGCTTTTTGCTACCATAACCAAAGAAAATTTCTGAGTTGCCTAATAAAGAAATTTGTATTAATTAAAAAAGTCTGCTGTAAGTACACAGAAGATTATGGTTTTGCTAATTAATGGTTATTGTTCCCAGAATTTTGTTGTTAGGACTCTTGGGCCACACAGTAAGCTGATAAAGCATTTGCAGCAAGATGTGCTGTTCTTCTAATGAGCTATCAGCAGAGACTAAGAAAAATACTATTAAGTAGTTTCTCTTCAGTAATAAGATAATGCACAAAATTCCAAATTTTTATCCTTTCTAGCTTCCGTATCAAATCATGCATACAGTCTTTCCCCTTGTAACCCCTTTGCCCTCAATGAAAACATCTGCATTTTTAAAAATAATCTCTATGTCTTCATGTGAAGCACAGATGGTGTAAAGGAGCAGAGAGAAATCCAGGTTTCAACAAGCCTTCTACATGCAGCACCAGCAAGTAGCCATTAAACACTCATGAGTACTCTACATATACAACCACCTTTCCTTTGCCGTCTGATTTTGCCCCGCTGCACAAAATACATTGCAACAAATTTAAAAAAGCTCAAGAAGTTTCTCACTTGTGTCCTCTGAAGTCTTTTGCTAGGTTACAGCAGTAGCCCTTCAGTTTTGCAAACTTAAACACGAGAAAATTGCAAGTTGCAAAAACAGTTCCTTTTCTTGCTTTCTCATCTGAAATGAATGATAATATCATTAAGATTGGAAAAGACCTGCAAAACCATTAAGTTCAACCTTTAATCAAATACCATGACCTGTATAACAATATCACAAAGTGCCATGTCCACTCATTTTTTGAATATTTCCAGGGACGGTGAGCCCACCACTTCCCTGGGCGGCTTGTTCCAGTGCTTAACTACTCTCTCAGTGAAGAAATTTTTCCTGATATCCAATATGAACCTCCCCTGGTGCAACTTGAGGCCAGTTCCCCTTGTCCTATCATTAGGAGAAGAGACTGAGCCCCACCTCACCACAACCTCCTTTCAAGCGATTGTAGAGAGCAGTAGGGTCTTCCCTCAGCCTCTCTTTCTCCAGGCTTAACAACTCCAGCTCCCCCAGTTGCTCCTCATAAGACCTGTGCTCCAGACCCTTCACCAGCTCTGTTGCCCTTCTCTGAACTTGCTCTAGCAACTCAATGTCCTTCCTGTACTGAGGGGCCCAGAACTGGACACAGCATTTGATGATGCAGCCTCACAAGTGCCGAGTACAGGGGGACAATCACTGCCTTTGTCCTGCTGGCCACACTACTGGTGATACAGGCCAGGATGCCGTTGGCCTTCTTGGCCACCTGGGCACAGCTGGCTCATATTCAGCCACTGTCAACCAGCACCCCCGGGCCCTTTTCCTCTGGGCATCTTCTCAGATGTGCATCTGTAAGCCTGTAGCGCTGCATGGGGTTGTTATGACCCAAGGGCCTCAGTCCTTGATCCAGCCTGTCCAGATCCCTCTGTAGAGCCTTCCTGCCCTCCAGCACACTGACCTTCCCATCCAACTGGGTGTCATCTTCAACCTGACTGAGGGTGCACTTGGTCCCCTCATCTAGATCATCGATAAAGATGTCAAAAAGTACTGGCCCCAATACTGATTCCCTGGGGAACAACACTTCCAGTCTTCCACCAGCTGGATTTAACGTCATTCACCACCACTCCCTGGGCTGGCCATCCAGCCACTTTTTTATCCAGTGAGAAGTGCACCTGTCTAAGCTGCCAGCTTCTCCAGGGGGATGCTGTGAGAGACAGTATCAAAGGCTTTACTGAAGTCCAGGTAGACAATATCCAAAGCCTTTCCCCAGATCCACTAGGCAGGTTACTTGCTTATAGGAGATCATGTTAGACAGGCAGGACCAGACTTTCATAAACCCATCCTGGCTGGGCCTGATCCCCTAGCCTGTGTGATCTCACATGAGATAATCTGTTCCACACATCTAGCCAGACTTCACCCTGTAAAAACTGAAAAATAAATAGAATGGTGACAAAGGATTCATAATTGCAGCCAGGTTGCAGTTGGGTATTGAACCGTCAGCCTTAAACCAGAAAACTAGAAAGATGAGAGCAACTGCAGAAAAATGAGTGCCCCTTATTTCTCAAGAAGAATGAAATCTTTCTCATTCCACATATCGTAGAATACCTGTAAATAACCAACCAGCCAGAGGAGCTAGAAATGAATCTTGAGGAATACTGAAGCCCAGAATCAAATCTGTTTTATTTTGAAAGAAAAAGTAGAACATTACGTGAAGGACAAATAGAAAATGACCACACATCTAGTATTTTTTTCCCTGTGCCCTGTTTTTCTAAAGGGATGAGAGAACTTTCTTATAAACTTTAGATGGCAAATATTTACTATACTGAAATCAGATGACACCTGGCTGCTAATAATACTAAAGTTAATTTATGTTTTCAAGTGTTTATCTGAAGTTATATTTTGTAATTCACTCAGCACTGCATGTGACTGAAAGACATTCAGGGAAACCACAACAAAGGACTTGTTGAGTGTTTATTGCTTTGAAGCTGCCCTGTTTTAGTTGTGATTGTACCTGCCATGTGAAGTGAAAAATCCTCACAAGTGCACAGCTCAGCCCTGCTCTGGATTGGCAGTCTTTGCTGAGAGGTGCAGCAGTTTCCACTGTTCCAAACTGGGTTTTGTTCAAAATGAGACCTTGAAAGTTAGAGGCTGGGGAAGGAGCTGAGGAAACCAAGAGCAATCACTTAAAGATGGTTCTCAGAGCTATTTAAGTATCTAACTTACATTTCCAGAATTGACTATCAGCTTTTAGACCAAAGGAAGACTGAGTTATTTCAATACTTTTAGGGTATCTAAATGGCTTTGTGGAGCTGAGCCACAGCTGTTTTCAGTTACAGTCTTTTGTTTGTTTTCTTAAAATGGGTGTAAAATGCCTTTATTTTCTTTAAGCTTTATTTAGTTCATTTCTTTGCTTAAGTGGGCTCTTAACCTTAGGTAAGACACTCTGAGATACTAGAGAGTTTTGACTGATGCTCATTGAGTAGGCAGCTGTAGTGATGTAAAAAGGTTGGCAAACACAGCTGTTTGTTGTCACTCCTCAGCAGAAGGAAAGATGTGACTTGGGCTCCAGGAGCTGACAGTTCAGTGCAGTGTGAAGTCACTGTTATTGCAGGTAAGAAACTGGGGCAAACCAGAAGGGTGCAGGCACATATTTCCTGCTGCTGATGTTGCTGCAGGAGCAGTAAGAGGAGAGATGGACAGTAGATCAGTAGTGACATAGGCTACCAGAACTGGGTTTGTTAAAACAGATTTTTTTTTTTTCCTGACCAAGAATTAAAAATATCTCATGATCAGATTATGCTTAGCAAGTTAGCAAAACACCTGCTTGTTATCCATCTTCACGACATGTATATGATGTATTGCTTGACAGTGGGGAAACTGTGGGTACAACTACTTATGGCAACTCAGAAAATGACATAATTTGCTGAGTCACTCAAATGTTGTCACTACCTGTAATCACATATTTAAGTAGGACAATAAAAATATTTGTGTTGAAAAATTGCAAAATAAGGCTATTTGCAATTCGGCATTGTTACTTTATCCAGCCCAATTTGAAACATGCACTTGAAATTAAAGGGGTATCTCTTTCTCATAAGGAAAAAACCTGTATTTCTGAGATAGTGACTCATCTAATAGTGAAAACTTCTGTTTCTTTCCATATATGCTTACTCTGCTTGATCCTAAAAGTGCTGAATTCAAATATTTATGTATATATTGGTTAAAATTGCTAGGGAGAAAGCTCTGAGCAATGTTCCCTCTTGTTCCCAGGCTTTCCCTCAAATCTGCAAGATTTTTGCATGTAGAGTGATGCTTATTTGTTTGTTCTTCCCTTTAACTGAAGCATATCTGCAGTGAAATAAGGCATGGATATTTTCAGACCAGTAGGAATGTGTAAAAGGAGGAGGAGTAAAGGCAATGGAAGAGAAACTGTTAAGCATTTCAGCTGTGGCTCTCGGTGTCTGGCATTAGAAGCAGGTGGAATAAAAAGCAGTGGCTGATAAAGGCAGCAGGATGTTTGCAGATTTAAGTCTGTGGTATCATCACACTTGTGAAATGTAAGCTAGCCCTACAGCCTTTTCTTTCTGTTTCCTAAATTCATATTGGGGCTATTTAAGCCAAAGTAGTATGTATGTAAAATTCATTATTTTAGGCATACTGAAGGAAACGTTGAGGCTGCAAGTTTGGTTACTCTGTCTTTTGGTGTGCACAACTACAAGCACCCTGGTTTCATAAAAGTCAAGATTTTTCCTGTGGTTCCTTACCTCTAAAATATTTCAGGGGCTGACAAGTAAGTTCTGCAGAAACACACTAAAACAGGCAGGTAAGCATCATCATACTTGCAGAATTCTTGAGAGCTGCAGAAATGAAGACTGGGATTGAGCTTGAGTATTGCTCAAATAAATTCCCCCGACTATCTCTGCATGTGACTTGGAGACTCCAAATCCTTCAGTGTATTTAAAGACAGCAGCTTTTAAAGATGAAGAGAAGGATGCTAAAGCATTACGAGTCTACCTTTGACCTGCTCCAGACAAATCAATCCCGTTTAGTTCCTCTCTGCAATCAATTTAGAAGGGGGGATCAGAGACAGATTGTTATAAGCCCTCTAACTATTAGGAGGGCCATCACAGGAAAGAGATTATGTAAAAGTGACTTTATATAATGATCACAGATAACACTATACAGTGTGCCAGTGAATGTAATTATATTTGGCAATAGCAACAGTAATGCAACCATTATCTCTGAGATGAGTTTCCTAGAATTTTGTGAGAGCCTGTACTTTAAATTTATTTCACTATTAAAGGATAAGGATGTAAAAACCTGCTGAACTTCCAGTCACAGTGATTTCTCACTAGCAGCATTGATCCCTGATTTGGACAGTGTTTCTAAACTTAAACTACTGAGAATAAATATAAAGACTCAGATGTTTTGTGAAAATCATCTTTTTTTTCTTAATTCCAGTCCCTCAGAAGCATGGAAGCAGAATCTGTATTATTAATCATTATACCAGTATTACCTGCATTCCTATCTAAGTGTTCAATCCACACTCAGCCTACTGATTATTTTTAGGGTATAATCAAGCATCAGTGAAACCTAAACAACAAAACCAAGAAACAAAAAACAAGTTTTCCACATAGGCCCTCACATGTCCTAAATAATGTAAAGGATCTAAGATGCCATTCAGAGAAAAAGCTTTATTGTACTTGGAATTTTAAGATTTTCATTTTTTTCGAGGGTTTATAGGTAGTTTTTTACTGTCCTTTCATGTCAACACAGCTACAGGTTTTCTCTGTACTTCCTCATTTCAAACCATTATTCTTCTGCCTAGTTCTTGATGTTGGCCTATCTTCTTTACGTGTCTTTCTTTTCAGGAGAGCTCTAAAGGATTAAGCAATAGAATTCACCAAAGCAGACTCAGGCCCACGTGAGCTTATGCTAGAGATGGGAATTTGATTTAGCCTCACAGTTCTAGTTTGTTTTTTTTTTTAAAGCAAAACTAAACTCCTTTCTTTAGAAAGCAGGTAAGAATAATACTGTGGAGCCTTCTTTATAACTCAGAGATTGGTACAAAAAAAAGGACACAAGCTCTGTTTTGCCCTTTGTATTGGAGTTTGCCTTTAATTTGGAGCATTTGATCTCGAAGCTGATGCACACTACAGCCACAGGAACAGTGACTGAATGGTTGCAGGGGCTGAGATTCACATTTAGGAATAAATCTCTCTCGCAGGGACATCCCATACACACTCCCCACCAATGAAGGAGTATTTTTACAGTTTGCTTGCTGGCTTGTTCCATAGCTGACAGACTGGGGACAGCTCAGAGTACCAATGTGAGAGAAATACAGATGACTGGATCCTGTGGGTCTCACAGGGATATGCTTCCCTTTAAAGAGCCATAAATACTTCTAATCATTGCCCAACTGCATTAATTCTTCTTTAAATAAAGGTTTGATACAGATTTGAAGAATGAAATTACGTGGGGGTCCATAGGGCACAAAGCAAACAATCTTCAGACATCAGAAACCTGTGGGATTCACTTTGCAATAATATGATAGATGACTTGACTAGACATGCCATTTCCTATTTTCTACTTTCATTTTTCAGACCAGATTGCACTTAACCACAAAACCATCGTGTGTCCTATGATCGATGTCATTGACCACAATCACTTTGGCTACGAGGCACAGGCGGGGGATGCCATGCGAGGAGCTTTTGACTGGGAAATGTACTACAAAAGAATACCGATTCCTCCAGAGCTCCAGAGAGCTGATCCCAGCGACCCCTTTGAGTAAGTAGCGATAAAGGGGAGAGTGGGAACATGAAGAAGGGCAAGCAAAAAATGTTACTGTAGCAGAATCCAAGCCCAGACATTTCCATGTAGGCCACTTTCTGCTAATGAAAGGTAATAGCAGAAAACAGCTTTTATACAGGTTTATAAAACCTGAAAACTAGGAAAAAGTTCAAGGCAACAATTTGCAGAATTCACAAGCTGTGCCTGGCAACACAACCTGGCTCAGTGATCATACATAAAACAAACAGGTGCATACTTGTAGCTAAGTACTGGCATCGGACAAGAAGTGATTGCAATTACAGGTATTCTATTTATTTCACAGAAGCTTTATTTAATGTTTTATTGCTGGAGGTTGATGCAATATATGCATCGGCAGTTGAGTCCATGTTACGCCAGCAGATGCTTTGTTTATAACTGGTGATATGGCTGCTGTTTATGCAGTGCTGTAACTTTAACACAGAGCTGTCAAACCTGAACAGTGTCAAGATGATTTGTTAATAGTTTTAGATAAGATAGCCTCTGATTCCAGTATTGTAGAGATCAGCTCATTCACAGGGATGATCTCCTTTTCACAAAGGTAGATCCTTTTTTCTTACTTTTTCTTATAATTATTCTCATGTAAGGATCAGCTAGGGTTAATCCTTATCAAAAGAGAAAAGACAGACAGACAGACATGTTTCTAATGTGGGAAAGTCTCCAGGTCTCTCAGGCAGGCACATCCCAGCAGGGCTGCCAGTGGGGCAGGCTCTGACACTCATTAGCCCTGGCTGAACCTCTGCACTGTAGGTTATGGCAGTTTGAAACCTCAGCATATTCCCCTTCCCAAAGCAAAACCTGGAAACAATAGCAATAGAAAACCTGTGTCTCTGACCCAGACTCTGCACTATTTTGAAATAATGAATCTAATTTATGCAGAAGTTGACCCTAATATCCAGAGAATGACCAGCTCTGTATAGGGAGGAGTAGGTAACTGTGACTTTTGTGTGCTTATTTTCATTATTCTACTTGTTCCTTTTTACTTATCTCCATCCAGGCCCTTCAGTCTTCATCTTGCATTAGTGTAATTAGCCGATGAAGTACTTTACATCAGGTGCCAATGTGACCACTTGTTACTGATTGAGTGGGAGCTTTAGACAAGCCCTGCCTTAGCCTCAGATTTTTTGCATCAGCTTCAGTTTACGTGGCCCACACCTAAAATTGCTCCGGCCTGCAAGTTCTAAGGATGGCATATAAGGTTTATTATAAAATGCATTATTTATTGAATAGACAGGAGATAACAGAGAAAAGGCCTTGAACAGAGTTACTTACTACACAGTGTAAAACAAAGAGAACTAGTAGATTACAAAAAATAGTGCGCAGTATCAAGATACCTATATTAAACTTAGCAAAGATCTAATACAGATTAAGAGTCAATGTAATTTACCACTGAAATAGCAATAGTGTATAGAGTCCTTTCACTCAGCTCCCGGGAGAGTAGCCACAAAATAGGCATCCCATCTTTGGGGAGAAAGCCCCACACATTTCCAGGGAACATGCAGAAGATTTCTGCTTTGTGAAACTTTGGTGTAGCTTTTATAGTTTGTAAAGTGAACTGTCAGTCAGAAATTCCAGCTTATCTTTCCAGACCTCACTTCCACAGCAAGATATCTATTGACAACTGGAAGCATTACTTTCATGGCGCCAAAATAACTCACTACGAGACAAGCTGTCTTGATTGAGTTATTTCACCAACTAGCAAGCTCTTGTGAGGGGTGAGATGCCCTGAGTTATTTTACTAGCTAACAAGACACAGATAAGCTCTTCTGAGGGGCAAGATGCCCTGCTACACCGCTCCACAATATAGATGCAGCTAGTGCAATCACATGACACTTCAGAGTTGCTACAGCTTCCATTGCTCGAAGTCTTCTTGGTCCTCTGAGCAGTTGTAGTTTCTTGGCACTTACTGAAAGTAATCATTGTATAACTTAGTTCAGCATTCAAAGTTTGTGTATAAGTAAAACTTCTCTATTGCCAGCATAGCTACAGGGTTGCTTATCAGCTGTTTCACGTTTGCCGTTTGTAGTATGTGTCTTGTAGTATCTTGTCTCAAAGACAAGAGAGGCCTGAAGAGGAATCACTCATAGGAAACTTTCTGGAAAGATGAGGTTTTGTGCAGTGCAGAACAGATGTGTGGTTTTGCATGAACTGCTGTTCCAGTCAGCATGGCAGCAGTCGCTACCCACCTTGCCCTGCCAGCGTAAGACACAGGCAGATAAATGGCTTCTCAAGGAACAACATACAGGACAATGCAGCCTATAAATCTCTTGTAATCTGAGTAGTTGTCAGGTGGAAAGGCTTCCCAGTTCTTACACAAATCAGCGAGAGTCTTCCTTTGTTTTCCTCATAACAGGATGCACATCAGAGCGATGCAGCTGGAAAAGCAGCATTGCACGTGGAGCCATCATGTCTGTCCCCACACATGCCAGCAGGACTGAAGGCTGGCTCTGCTAGGACAATATGCTTGCTTAAAAGTACCCTCTGCCTAAAATGGCAAATGAGAATAGAAATGTTTTAAATAATCAGTATGAATTTTGCCTAGGGGAGAAATTCTTTTCTAATTCAAAGTCAGTACTGCTTCTCTCCTAAGGCCTTCTCTGCTGAGACCTCAAGTTTTTAATAACTTGCTTACAACAAATACAGTAAACATTGCAAACCATTTTACCTATCAGTAACTTAATTGACCAAGACAGCTTCTATGGAATAGAAGATAAAGAACAGTTTTCCTTTAGGTACGTATACACTAAAACTAGAAATTGCTTCAGCCAGCACCATAATTATTATGATACTATTTTGTAAGCAGTAGGGATTTTTTCTTTTTAAATTTAGGTTAAATATTTTACTGTTGGTATCGTAATAGTTTTATTTCTTGCCAGCATAGTCGGATCTGAGATGATCCCTAATGAACTGGAAAATTGCCAGCATTTTTAGTAAAACACCAGCAAATAATGGATACATGATCCAAAAAGTGTGCTGATGAGTTTTTCCCCTCACTTAAAATGCCAACGCAGTATATGTGTGAAGCAGAAAAGGTCACATCAGCCTAAGAAATAATGTACATAAAACCAGATCAAACTACAGAAGACCTAAGAGCACTTGTTGTATTATCTGCATGGTACGTTTGCTTTCCATATGCACATGATCAAAGTACTGCTGCAGCAGACACCAGCAGCATGTTTGCAGCTGACACAACCAACTGAAGTGTTGGCAGGTAGGCTCTTGGTATGACAGGAGCACGGAGCTTACTAAGCTCCAATGCCAGCTCAGCTAGTGTTCTGGAATTAATCTTTTCCCGCGTTTTAATTTTTTTTTAATTGTATTCCGCTGTGGTCAGTTTTGGCCAGGTGCTCTCCCATTGGATGCCATCTATCTCAATACGGTCTTCCAGTTCAAAATCCCTCTTGTGAAGAAAAGATTCTCATCCATTCATGGTGTGAGTGTAGTTAAGGTTTATTGTTCCTATACCTGCAGTGCCACTTGGAGCGGCATCTCCATCCTTCGCTGTGATGGAACTTGGATCTTCACTGCAGCTCTCAGCTTTTTCTGATGTACACTCTCACTGATTCTCAAACTCTGCAGTTGTTCACAACAAGTAGCTTTACACCAAGATTTGGCTTGATGTTTATGACTTTAGGACTGCAAAACACTCTCAAAAGCTTCTAGTATCAAATTCAGGTACAGATGATGTACTAGCAACAACCAGGGAGTCATATGACAAATTTGTAACTGCATTTGGATCAGGCAGCATTCATGCATAAATTTTATCGGTTTGGTTCACATATAGTTTGTCATTGGCCATGCCAAATTTCCTATAGGTTTCACTGAACCGAACTACAGCCATACAAATGTATTTTTAGTCAAAGCTCCCATGTGAATTACTGGATATTTTTCTATGCTCATTGTAGCATTTAGAAATAGTTTAACAACTATTTCATAAATGGATCTCATATAGCTTTTAAGATTAGTGATTTTTTTGAAAGATCTGTGTGACTATTTTTCAGGATATATTGAATCCTTATAGGCGTGGAAGCTGGACTTCTCCTCCAATAAGGTTGCCTTCTCATCCAGACACTAAGTCTGTGAACTCCTTGATTTCCGTTTTTCATGTGCCACAGAAACAGGAGAAGTTTTATATTGCATTCAACTGATCTGGTACAGTTGCAGATCATCATGGTGACTGTAGTAATTTTTGTCTTGCAATTTGTGTACAACTAGCTGAATATACTCTGAAGGATGCTTCATGCTATTTTCCTCTGCTGCATCTGGGGTTGTGCAAACAACTCAAATTGGTGTTCTGATGCATGGTGGGAAATTGTCAGACAATTGTGGAATCATGATCATGTCATGATGATGCTCGCTGTTTTGATCCCAGGATCAGTGATCATTCAGCAGAATTGGAGATGATTTGGGACATTTTCCTCTTGTCTATAAGCAGGGAGGACCAGAGATGTTTATCTACTTTGTGGCAAGGGTCATCTTGGCTTATCATCTCCTGCCGTTTTGTTCCTCTGTCACAGCAGAGGTTTGAGAGCATGCCCTTACAGGACACATAGGTTTGGTACACAAGAGCATGCTCCTCTGTGGGTGTTTCTTTCCGTGCTGCAGGCACTCTTGGTCTCCAGAGGAGTTTGCCTAGCCCAAGCAATCGCCACTTAAACTAATAGGGCAACCTTGTTACTATAATGGACTGTGATATACAGCATGTCAGGTTATATGATTTAGTAGCCTGTCTGAGCTAAAAGCTCTGTGGAAGTTCAAAGTGGAGGTTTGATATGCTCAGGCCTGCTGGGGATGACTGCTCTTTATTTCCTGGCAGCACTTACATTACATCAATTCGCGTTATCACATGCCTGATCTGAAAACCAGAATCAGTGTCCATTCATGCCAGCAGCAACATACTTTTAACCAGACAAGAAAACATCGGTTCAACTCAAAAAAACTATTTGGAAGGGGCTGCAGAGCTTGGAGCAGTTTTATGGTGGTGTAACTTTAAGATGCAGGAAGGAGAGAAAGGTGCAGGTGAGACCTAACATTGCTATTGAATTGCAACTCAAGATGGAAAATTTAACCGATGAGAAAATTGTTGTGCTATTTACTGGATGCCAAGACTCCTAGCACCTACCTGAGGAAGTTAGAAGTGTTTTGGTGTGTGGCCACTCCCTACTTTCCAAGAGTTCTTTGCCTTGCAGTCTAGACCTGTGATCTCTAGACCTCCCTGAAGGGAGACAAAGCTGAAGAGTCATGTAAGTCTAGCAGAGGACTAGGACAATGGTTTTGTAAATACTGAGCTATTCAAGCAAGTAGAAACAACTTTGTAACATCTGACATTTTAGTTCCTATACTCAGTTTCCTATTTATAATATAGAAATAGAACCACTCCACCATCACAAGGCTCTCACAGTAATAGGAGCCACTTATGTTTAATGGATGTACTTTTGGGTAGAATTTTGGACATGCTCAAGGGATAAAATTGGGTAATCAGTACATTTTTCTTTTCCCTTGCATCACAGGCTCTCAACCTTGAATGTAATTTATGACCCTAATGCAGCTAGTTGTGTGTAAGATTGGAAGGTTACTTTTCATTTTCTGTTGAATTGCGTATCTAAAATCACATTATTATTTTGCAAACTGTCATCCGGATGCTCTTTTATTTGAGTTTGATATACTCTCAGAAATACTCCTTTTCTGCAGCTCCTTACTTTCAGTATTTAAATACATACTTTTTACAACATGTTGGTGCAAAGAAAGTCTTTTCTAAGACTGCATTTCAAATCGGACAAGTACTTTTACAATTTTATTATCGTTTTCTGAAGTTCAGAAAGTGCTTTGGACAATGATTTCTATTCTATAGCTCCCAGTGCTTTATAGTCTATGTCTTTTATGGCTGATTTCTGCCTATAAACATATTCATAAAACCTCTCACAACCAGAAACAATCATCTATTTTTTTAAAGCCTGAGTATAATCTACTGTTTTGAACTGTGCTATAGGAATGTTTTATGCAAAGGCATTATTCTACAGTGAAGCAGTCTCCAACCAGTGTGAGTTTGTGTAAGTTACGGTCTTGATTTATTGTTTTGACAAGCTATGGTCTGTAAAAGACTGCTAGTGGAGATAACAATAGTGGATATAAAAATAGCTTTTACAAACTGTCATCCACACATGGCCCCTTGAAATCTCAGAATTTTTTTCAGTGAAAAATACCGACACTAACACAGAATTTGTGAGTATGCATATGCTCATATTGAATCATTTTCTCCTGCCTTTGATAGGATTTCAGTGTAGAGGTTCTGTATAACCAGTACATTTTCTCTGAGGACCAGTTCAGAAGAGAGAACTCTACAGAGAGTATAACCTGTCAGAATGAAAAAAAAAAAAAAATCAAGGATAAAAAGCTGCTGCTGGTTGAATTTTAATTTTCAATCAAGGAAAACAATCACTAATCAAGTTCTACATGCTAGTTGAATTGGGTAGATTCAGATTTGATACACAGCCTTTCACTGAAATGGCCATAGTGGCTCATGCCACCCAAGACAAAAGAGTACTAATTTTGTTCCTAATGCCTAAACTCATTTTTATAATTTTCTTTAATACTTGGGGCATCACATTTAGCATAAAAATGTAAACATCTTGAGTGTAATGCTTCTAGAGCTGTTAGCCTGCTACTTCACACAAGTATTATCTTTGGAGCTTGACAGTCTATATGCACATATGCTGGGGCAGATTCATAGAATGGGTCACCAAAACTACCAGTAATTAGAAAATTAAGTAGCTTCTGGGCATGATTTTAATATGTCTTTACATTAAAAAGACTAGGAAGGTGGCCAAGAAGAAGACAGAGATATGTTGCTTAGTGCATACAGGTGAGCTATTTAAAACTATCACCATACTGTTGATACAGATGGCTTCACTTTTAAAATTATAAAATCATGTCTGAACAGTTTTCCATGAAGAAAAATAAATCACCTTTTTAAAGCAGTTCTTTCTATTCTTAATTATATGTTTTTAAGCCATTTTCTCTAGAACTTTCATGCAGAATTTGGTGACACCTATTGGTTCTAAGAAAGAGAAAACCTACACCCTTCTCTTACATTTTGTAGTGTTTATCAGCATAAATTTGGGAGTGACCTCTGCGTCCACTTGGTTGTTGTGGTTTATTTAAAGAATGATCTATTGCTGTCTAAAACCTCAATCTAGTGCTGCTGTCGCTTCCAACAGAAGAAAGAACAAAGACTGAACCAATTAGTTTTATGGGATGACTCTGTGCCAAACCACTTTCAAATCTGTACATTGATGCACGTTCCGTACATGCGTATTGGCCCATGTTTATTGATACTCTTTAGCATCTGTCCAGTATGAGCAGCTGGGGTTGGGTGGGATGTGTGCGTCATTTACCCCTTGCTCTGCAGGGTCTGCAGGAACTCCACAGTATCACAGTGCTTTTCCTCTCATGCCCATGGTTCGTTTTTCAGAGGCAGTGATCAACTAAGCATGACATAGAAGCATCTTCACCTGCTAATATATACCTTCTGATTTTTTTGACTCTGCATGGAATAATTCTGACTGTCCAGCTATCTTGGTGTAGCCCTGAGGTAATAATATTTTTCTGGCTTACACTCTGAAAAAGTTAGGCTGCCAGTGCAATGTGTGCTGGAAGCATGAAAAAGGAGATGGGGAAGAAATTTGTATACAGCCAGTGTTTCAGTACTATTCTTATAATACCCAATCAGAAACTTTCCTACCACGGCTTTAACCCCTTCAGATTTTAAATCATGTACACTGTGCAATGGGAGCAGACCTTTTAAGTACTTGAGGACTCACGTCAGATAAATTCATTGTTCATTTTCAAGTAAATTATGTTCTTTCCTTCAGTCTCTCTTAATAAATAATGCTTTCTAGATCTCCGGTGTTTATCTTTGCTCCTCTGTGGAGTGTTTCCATCTTGAGAGCATACAGCACCAGCCAAAGTCTTACCATTGCCTGGTGGAATAGATGGGTGACTTTGCCTCTCTCAGGGACTGTGTTCCTGTTTACATTTCCTTGACAGTATTGATTCATGCCAGGCTTGCGCTCTGCTGTAACCTCCACATCATTTTCTGCAGAACTGGTATCTGGCCAAGTGTTCATCATGCTCCTCTTGTAATTCAGATTTTACATGTGTAAAGGCAAGGCATTTATCTTCATATCTATTTCGAGTGCCATGTCCAAAAGAGTGATCTGTCTTCATTATCTGTAGATCAGTGTGATATTTTGTATCTGCACATTTGGAATTTTATCTTTTTTTCCCCTTCCTTTACTTCATTTCTCCAATTTGCTAAGATTTTTAAATTCTGCTTAACCCTCCAGTTGTTTACAGCCTATTGCAATTTTACTTGAGCTTTACTTGAGGTTTGTGCAAATGGCAGATTCTGTTCTAAATCCTGATTATAATAATGTCTGTTTGGTCCATGCCAGAAATCAAGACATGCAAAGTCCCTGGCTTTCCAACAATCCATTTTCTCAGCCAGAAATGCAGAGTGTACCACACTGTGGCCCTTGAAAATTTTCAGCTTCCTGCTACCAAACCTTTATAAAATGGTACCAAAGAATTCCTCCACATCCTGTAGATAGCATCTGATTTGCAGCACAATGGCAGCTTGCTCTTCGGGTCCATTTCCAGCTTTGAGATCAAGATCTAGGACTTCATGGGCAGATGTTCCAATCTGATCCAGTTATGCACAAAGCCCTCCACTCCATGGAGCTGCTGAATTGCACCGTGCAGATTTTAATGCAACATTGAACTGAATCAGATGCAGGGCAATGTCTGCAGATGATCTCAAGACGATTTCCATTTTGGTTTTGGATTATAGGGTATCAGCAGGTTTAGCATCTCTGTGACAGCAATTATGTACCTTCCATATTTCTGCAGTTTTTAACCTTGGCAGTTTACCTGTGAATCAGATTCTTTATCTCAGACTTGACTGAGAAAAGAAAAGTGAATACACGTTTTGTTTGCAGTCTTAGGAGAGTTCAGTATAGGTATTGATCTGATGAGGACCTTGTTCTGAATTATCCCCAGACAAACCAGCATCTGTTTCATTTTCATGTAAGTAACCAAAATATCATTATTCTAGCTGGAAGACAAGTTTTTGTCGAGAGGCAAAGGTAAATGCCTCCTGCAACCTGTGAAGTGAAAATTATGATAAACACTCTGAAATTTGCTGCGTTAGTTTATTTATAAAATGCTATGCATGTCTCTTGATAGAACAGTAACAAATGAGATTCAAAAGAGTTGACATTAGCTCTTCCATAAACTGCCAAGACAGTATCCTTTGTCAGGGAACACGATTCTTGTATCAGCTTTACTAGTTTCAAAATGTACCTCTTTTGTTTGTGGGAAAACAGCACAGAAATATCTCTTCAAGTGAATTATTTGGAAAATCAACCCCTCTGATGCTTTCTGTTTTTAAGATGGTGTATCAGTGGTTATTTTCAGTGCTGGCGAGGCACTGTAAGCATGAAATTACAGAAGTCCATTTGCCCCCTACAGAGAATGAGATGCCTGCAAGGAGAGAGGAGATCCCATTCCCTCCACTCTCCTTGTTCTCCAGCAGAAAGTTTAGCTGATGCTGCAGAACTTCCCTGGCTTTTCTGTGCTAGGGCAAATAACCACTCTGTTTTCCCATGAGTGCAAATGACCTGTGGACATGCAGTGAATTGGGCATGGAGAGATGGTGATAAGTCAGGGAGAGCACAGTGGGAGAACAATAACAACAATTTTCCTTTTCAAAGCACTGCAGACATGCAGAGGACTTCTCAAAATACCCAAGGAAAAGGTAAACAGCAGGGAAGAATGTAGTGTGGAGGAGTGTTTTCAGACCACTGTCTGGGGAGCACAGGGCAGTGGTTTTGAAGAGACTCCCAGAGGACCCTGAAGGAGAGTAAACCCTAAGCTCCCAGTCCACAGGAAATGTTTCAAGTCCCCAGCTCTCTGCTTTGCAGTAAAACAAAAAAGCTCTCTGCTTTTAATGCCTAGCCCGTCATGTAGTGATTTTTTTGACAGAATGACAGTTTAAACAGCAAAACTGTTCAAAGCACAATCTTTGTTCCTGACTTGTTCAAAGGGCATCCAGGGAAGATGAATAGTCCTTTGTAAGTCGTATATATGTAATTAGTCAATACGGCTTAATCATATGGGCCGTGTTATTTCAGGGGTGTTTTCATTCGACCTTAAACCAAACAGCATAACCAAAATGAAGAAATTATTATAAACGTTTAATATAAACTATATTGCCTTAATTTTTACACTTATCTGACTGCATTTGCTTGCATTTCCATTTCTGCTACATATAGGGATATTATTATTCTAAAGCAGGGTAATGTTAAGAGACATGATTGTGTATTTTGTAAATCACAAGGTATTATTGCTATTGCAACCAATTTCCAGTATGAGTTCCTATAATGGTAATTTAATAGATTAATAAATTTTTAATGCCAAGACAGAGTATTGTGACTGTCTTAATGGAAGTGGTAGTACTTTTAAAACATTCATGTATGTACTGGAAGATAATAACATGCTCATAATTTCTGTAGTCATGGAAGGACTCAAAACTCATCAAAATGTGGGTATTGGAATGCCTGAGACTATATTTTTTATACTGACATGTTTTTTTAATGTGGTATAACTGGATACTGATCAGGTTTTTAAAAATACTTGAATTTACATATTTGTGTGTTAAAAATTCTGTTTTTTCATCACTTATTTAGCTTTTTGCCTTATTACTTTCATTAATAGTTTGTTGGATATGAAAGTTTCCTAAGCTCTGCAGGCACAGCTGGCCATAGGCTATAAGACAAGGAAGGCTGATAGATGGGCTTTAACTGCAGACAGATTTCATCTGTCTCATCTAATACTTATTAAGAAATCTAACCTCGGTTAAATTGAATTATACAAACCTTCAATTGTATCAAGGACTGCCAAATAGTTATTTTCTGCTTTTACTGGACTTACATCTCCACCTACTGGCTGATAGGATAAAGTCCTTTTAAAATATTACTGTAAATGAAATCCAAGTAGTGTTTTTGCCTATAAAAGCTTTTCTTATTCATTTATAGCCACAATTTTCAGGTGAGGTTTGTTCAAAGTTGTTTGGCCACCTATATAATGAAGCCACTGATTTTAAACTCGTTGACCTATGCATATTAGCTTTGGTCTTAATAATGAAAATAAAACAGAATTTTTAAATCAGGAAAAAATATCTATCTATCTATCTATCTATCTATCTATCTTTCAGTGGGAACGCATGAGTACATCCAATAGCCAGGTACACAGTACACCTATAGAAAGTTATTCCTGTGTAACTCAATAAAGGTTAATAGCATAACAAGAATGATACCAGTAGAGAAATAATTTTTTAAAAGACAAACAGAAAAATGTCTTGTAGCAGAGCATTCAGATGATTATCAGTATTATTGCTGCATCCAGAAGGAAAAAAAAGGCAAAGGAAAAAAAAATCCTAATGTCAGTTTAGAAGTTAGCAAAAAGAACAGGCTGAAATTTGGTACCAAAAAGTTCAAAGTCGAGGTGGACTGAATGAGAATTTCTTTCAGAATAGTGTCATCCATTGGTAGCAGTAGAGGAAGAGGAAAGCTATTTGTAGAAGCTGATGATCATAGATAACAATGACTCTTCAGTGTGATAACAGCTGTGAAAAGGACAAATGCAATCCTGGAACTTACTTTGCCTGTAGCCTTTGGCCCTGGTTACAAAATATTTCCAAATCTCAGCTGGCCCTACTCCTTTTCCTCACAAGTCAGGATATCATCTCCTCACACCCTCAGGTTGGATTCTGTCATGCTTCTCTTGTCTTTGAGATGCTACAGCTTCATCCTCATTTCCGGAGGGAGAAGGTGAGAACATTAAATATTAGACACAAAATTAGAGCACAGGGTGTTCTTTTATACCTCATTTTTCTCCAAATATCTTGCTTTCTCATCCTTTATGATGGGGCATTCACTTGTGAAAGCTGATGTCATGGCCTGTCTACTGCCACCTTAAAATCTTTTGACTGGCATTTCTACTTAATTTCTGTTTAATTAGCAATTTTCTGGCTTCAGAAAGCTTCCTACTAAAAATGCATTGATAAAATCTTAACTATTGTGAGGAACCTCAAGTACACAATCTGCCTAGTAGTCATATAAAGTATAAATACAGTACAGTGCATGGTGAAACTAGAAATCTGCTGTTTAGGCTGAATAATAGTAACTCACACGCACACAATGTTAGTTTTACAGAGATCAGTTTAGATCCAGAAAGCACATCAGGTGCATCTACAAAAAAGTCATATGAGCCACTTAGAATTAAATATCTTTTTCTGCAGAAGTTTGTGTTAAGCAGTACTAGAATTCAGATGCTAGATGATGTAGGTTTCTTTTGAATTTTTTTTTTTTTCTCTGAGCAATTTCTTCAAATAGTTACAATAATAACACAAAATAGGAGCATGCCCTGAATGGAAAAGTAGCTATTACCCAGCTGGAACAGAAATTTTCCAAAAATCTGGAAGATAACTGAAAGAAAATTGAAAGGTACTTTGCTTTGTATCTGTAAACAATAGGCACCAGCAGAAACCTTAATTACCTTGTGAGACAATCTCTGTAGTTCTCAAGATAGCTGATTTTCGAATGCTTTCATTTGACTAAAATAGAAAAGTTAATTATGAAACTTAAATGAATTTGTGAGTTTCTGCATGTTGTGACATTCTGGACATAACAGAAAATCAAAAATACCCCAAGAACAGAACTGAAGCAGAAAGATGTGGAGTTCAACCCATAAAGCAGGAACACCAGCAGGACTAGAGGGCTTCCTGCAGCTTAACAGAAGCAGAGATGATGCCTCAGATCTCTGAAAATGCTGGTCTTTCTGGAAATTAATTGAACATACCTAAGCAGTCAGGCTGTTTAAAAATACTTGATCTGTCAGATAATTTCCGGTCTGTTGCTAAAGATGACTCACATCCTGTTTCAATCTTCACTTGATTGGCCTTCTGCAGCCTCTTTTCATAAAATATGAGCTCCACATTCCTCTGGTTGTTCTGGCACAGCTCTAAGTTTATTTTCACATCTCCATTTTGAAAAATGCAGGCCAGATTTGTATGCAGCATCATATTGCATGCAATCCTCAGCACTTGAGCTATATCTGCTGCAAAGATCTTTACTAATAAGAGATCTTAAAGTTGTGTTTGCCCTTTCCAAAGCTTATCCGTTGCTGATTTCTTCCTTCACTGAGCAATCTGACCTTGCATATCTCAGATACTTGGGGCAGCAATTCTTGCAAATGTTCAATTGATCCAGTCATGGCTCTGGTGAGGTAACGGACACAAGGTGTATGGAAGAGCAGCAAGATGAGATGTACTTGAAAGATTCCCTGAGAACTTTGATGTTGCTTTTCCAGTACTTGAATCCATTTTCATTCAATAAGCATCATCTTTTTTTTCACTTCCATTTCTAATGAAGCCTGAAATTAACGTAGCTTTTTGGTTTCCTTTCTTATTTGCAACAACATCATTGATAGCAGTACTCTAGCAGTAGGAGTAGCTATTGTAAAGCTGGAGGCAGAAGTCAGAAGTATTTTGGATAGGTCCTGTATGTTGGGAAGAGGAGTGTTGTGAGTTATTTGGTCTATCCCAATATAACTAACATTTAATATCTCTACATTTAAACTGCAGCTGGCCTGGGAGAGAGGCAGTCCATGTGAATCTTAGTTAAAAGCTATTTTGACTCTGAAATCCTTGGTGTCATCACCTTACCCTAACAGAAATTCTGTTTTATTAAAAAGCTGACGTAAATGCACTAATTTTCTTTTCGGGATTTAATTTTCCTATTGTGATTTGCATGTGTAATAGCATGAAAGAAACCCTGACATTTTTAAGGGAAGAACTATAGCAGTTGATTATTCTGAAATTTCTGAAACCTGCAGATGAGCGTATGCTACCGGTGAGCAAGATTTTAGTAAGAAAATGTAGCAAGTTGGAAGTGTGACAGGGATGGCTAGCATTTTGATATTCAAAATGCACCTTGAAATTTCTGGTGTCTTGTATATTTGCTGTTTGTGTAAATAAACTTGGTGTTAGCCATAAGTCAGTGTCTGTTAATATTTACGTTGGACAATTCTGCCTTTCTGAGCCTTTTCATCTCTCTCTGGGTTTTGTCCCTGTTAAGAGTACTGTTAATACTATACACATCCTTCCAGAGATATAGTAGCAATGGGAAGAGTAAACTTAGTTGTCCTTGATCCGTTTTTCAAAGTTAGGTAATTCAGTCTGAAGAATGCAGTGTTTTGGAGAGTCTCTTGTTGGGACAGAGAAAATCTGTAGACGAAAACAATAGCTAGAGCAGTAGAGGCTCATCACAGTGCCAGAGGCAGGGCTGGTCACTGACGTGCTGTCAGATTTGTTAGCTAAAACATCCTTGGGGATTTTCATGACAGCTTTCCTTTCTGCACATTGATATTCCTTATTTCTGAATTATTTAGCATTGCTGCTGCTTAGCCAGAGAGTGTCTCTGGAGCATAATTAGCTAAGCAATGGGTAAAAACGGGAAAAAAGAAATGTCCCAATTATATATTCATTGTTTTGTGAGTACTTGAATAGCAGTTTAAAATACCAACTATAGTTCACAGAAACTTGCAAGCCAGGGCTGGAAAACTCTGGAAAAGATATCCTAGTCTCAGTCAAGTTAATACCAAAACTCCTAGGGTATGAAACAGGACAAAAGTTAAACCTTTCAAGACATGTGAAAACAGACAAAAACTAATGCTGTTATATGACCTATCCTACATCTGCCTAATTTTTAAGAGAAACAGAAGGACAGTCCCTTTCTCCATGTGTTAAATACTTTGGTTGTTCTTTTTCCATGCCTTACCTTCTTTGGAAATTGAAATTAATTTAGTTTTTACCAAGATAATAATGAGAATCTTTGGCTAGTGTATGATCTACTACTTTTTCTGCTGGAGCTGTGTTTTTCTGAAAAAGGAATGATGTTTCAGGATTGGGAGCTTGGTAAGCTTTTGATTAGGGGTCTAGGTGCTTTCATGTTTTTCTCATGGTCACTCAGAGTATTCCCAGTTGGCTTCTTTTCAATAAAAACAGGCCGGTTTAGTTTGAAGAGAACTGTCTTTCTTGACAATGATTGTGACTCTCTAATCTATGGCAAAAGTTACCATGAGGTGTGCAGAATACATAACCTCTGTCTTTGGTCTGACTGAGGTACGTGGAAGAAATAGGCTTTCCTGCTGGTCCTTGGTCAGCGCCAAGTGAACCCACTTTGGTTTTTCCTTTGGAAGACAGATGTTTGTGTCAGATGGCTGCTGGCTAAAACGAACCCTTAAAAGTCTCTGAAAAAACAATGTACACACTTCTTGGGATTGAAACAAAATTTTAAGAAATGCAGTGAGAAAATTATTTTTTTAATTCCATGTGCACTTAATTAAAAGAAATTACTTCTTGTTTCTTTGACCTTTCACAAGGGGCGTATAAAAAGGGTCTTTCTTAAAAGCCTTTATTTGCATCACAAGTTTGAGTGTTATGAAAGCATCCTACTGCAGTAGAAAGATATTAATATTGAATTTAATAGATGAAGCAGAGAACAAGTGACTTATTGTAGAGCCTTCAAACAGAAGTATCCACAGAGGACACTGTTGAGGGTGAATTTTGCTACCATATCTTAAGCCTTCTTCTCCCATTTTCTCCCGCTGTTAACTTTCTTTATAAGTTAATTAATTTAAATTAACTAGTTAATTAGCTCTTCGTCAGAAATAATTTTTTAAAAATCAAGCATTTCCTAAAATATTTTTGGACATAGTTGTCATATGTATAAATTTCAGGAAATAACAGAAAAATAAATTTCAACAATATTTAATGGCAGCTAGAATCCCTTTCACTTGGTCTTCAGCTGACGGATACAGAGTTTTGTTATCTTAAAAACACATGGAAAATACATTTCAGCTTTCTGTGTACAGGCCTTATAGGAAAGCAAATGGCCAGGTGGATGTTTACACTGAAGCAAGGAGAAAGAGCAGTATCATACCAGGTGACTCGGTTGGTCACAACAAATACAGCTCAAATATGGAACTTCTGATCTGTGAAGATTAATTTCAAAATATTATTAATGAAATAATTTTGAGTGGCAAAGATGCTCAGAGAAAAGTGCATGCAAAATTTTATAAGCCTAAGAAATAAACTGATTTCAACAAGGAAAGTCTTTTGAATTTGAGATTTCTGAATGTAAATGTCAGTGTTATTGCAAATAAATCAGAAGAATCAGAAACACTGGCATAAAGTCAAATGTTTTGTTAGCGTTCTTATGTTTTATCATTGTCAGAAGTAAGCTTGATGCCTGAGTAAAACATCCTGGAGGACAGGCTTAAAGCCAAGTTAGGCATCCATCCATATTAGTTACCTGCAGGAGTGATGTCAGAGTTGGCTCCAGGGACACTCCAGCTGGTGTTCTCCAAATGAAATACCGAGTGTCGTCAGTCTGAGCGCACCTTGCAGACACACTTTCCTGCCCTGAAGGTAGGGTTAACACACTCTGATAATAACAACAGCAAGCAGAGGAGGTGAGCCAGGGAAAAGTTGTTTGAGACAAAGGTTGTGCTGTCTGTGGCTTCCCCAGATTCTTCCAGAACTGGAGTGATTGTGTGACTCTGATTTCAAGCACCAGAAACCTGAAGATCTGGGGCATCGCTGCAGGTGCCAATGATACTACTGGGTACAGCATAAGTGGAAAAGGTAGGCAGATTCTTCTGGGTCTCAGAAGCAGCCTAAAATTCAGAATGCTCTCAGAAGTGCTCTGCTGGGTACAGCAGATGCAGGGATTACCCCAGTGATTTGTAAATCTGATCTAGTGTGAGGAGGAGGATTTGTGTGGTGTGCAAGGTTATATATGCTTGCTGTGAAATTTTGGGACAGGCAGGAGACAGGTTTATTGACTCACTCTAGATGAGGGAAGAAGGGAAAAGAAAAGGATGATTGTAGATATTATAGAATACTTAATCTGTGTTTAAACCACCCAATTCAGGGGTGGTTATGGTGGCATTGGGTTGATGGTTAGACTAGATGATCTTGAAGGGCTCTTCCAACCTTGATGATTCTGTGGGTTTGTAATCATAAAGTGAATAAGTCTCTCTTAGATCATGAATCAAAAATTTGTAAAAAATACTAAATAATATACTTTATCTAAAAATGTAATTAAAATATTAATATGGACTTGTCAGGAAGTGACCCTGTCATAGAACTGTAATTTCCTTTGACAGGGGATGTGGTGCCATGAAACACAGGGATAAAATGAGCTCCCTGCCATCGGGTCAGAGAGAGGACACTCCTGCTGTGGGACAGTCTGTCACACTGGTGACTTGGTGCTGCCTCCCGTGCTTTACAATAACCACCTCCAGGAGCTGTGTAAACTCTAGCAAACCCACTACACTCAGGAAAATTGTCTAGTTTTCTAGTGTTTGAGTGAATCCAGCAGTTTCAGGAAGATAAAGCTGTTGTTCCATGGAGATAAGACCACATACCTGCAGGCTATAGCAGGGAGGGTTAGAGGAGTAAGCAGAGTTCTCTCTCTTTAGTAGCAGCAAGACATTAGATATCTTAAACCTTATTAGTAACTTGGCTACTTAAAAGAATAGGGAGGCAGTGATTGTGATCTCCCTTCCAAGGCTTTTGGTGTTGACAGTATTGCTTTCTCTTAAAGTTGGTAGAGTGTGGATGCACATTTATCATCCTTATTTTTCATCAGATGACCACATGACAGAGTGAGAAGAAGTTGCTGTCAAAGAGTAGCTCTGAATAGTTTGATGTTAAACTGTAAGATTGTCTCAAATATTGATTCAGGTCCCTGAGGGAAATGCCTCTACAGAACTCCACATCCTAGTTGAGTGTCTCCATTAATTATCTGAACAATAAATATTTGAAACCAAAGTAAGATGGCAATGGCAGGGGCTTGCAAATCTTTGAGAAGATGGTCAAAATGCAGTGTTGATTGGTCCTGACAAATTGAAGAAATAATTAGAAGGAAATAACATGAAATTCAGCACTGAAAAGCAAAGAGTGCCACAGCTGAGGAGAAATTTAGAGCATAAGTGCAAATAGCTAGTTAGTCAGCACTGTGATGGGAAAGGATGAAAGCATTATATTGTTAAATAAAGTTCGATTTTCATCGTGTAATGTGTTAACATCCGTAAAATTTGCAGGTAGATATTCCAGTCTGTGTATCTGTCACGGGTGCATTGCCACGTCCAGATTTGACCACCATATCTGGGAACCATGGAATAGTGGTTTGGAGACTCCAGATGAACTTCAGAACAGAGGACTGAGAGGGAGGACATTGTACCTTCCTGATATGGAAAACATAATTAAAAAGAGAATAGTGTTGAGTTGTTCCCATGGAGACTGGGGCAGGTTTTCCATAGTTGTAGCATTGTTCCACCTTGTTTATTTGCTGAAGTTTGCATCAATCAAAGGCAGTCTGTGACATGATCAACTAGAAAACTTTGGCTGAAATTCATCAGCCCTTAAAATTTACAGAGGATTGTATAAAACTTCAGTGGCAGTGGTGGTTTACTTGTGTACGGTTAATTTTTTTGCTATGAAAATTGCTTTTCCACAGACAAAGAAAAGTGCTTAGTGATTTGTTGAACTCCCAGCTCAGTCAAGGGACTTAATTTAGTAACTGAGATGGTGGGAGGAGTGTTGTTAATTCACTGATGTACTTCATTTATGTGTTTGTTTCCTGAAAGGGAAACATAACATAATAATTAAACCTTTTGTGATAAAGTTAGTTTGCAAGGCTTACAATAACAGGGAATGTTTAACTTGGAAAAGTTTTATTTTAAGATTTATAATACTGTAAAGCAATTCAAAGAAAAATGTAAATATATTCAAAGTTAATGTTTGGGACATGTGTGAAATAATATTTCAAAAGATTATTTTAAATGTTGCTTCCTGTATAATAGCCCTGAAAACATTTTATTCAGTATTATAGGTCAGTTTAGGGGCCCAGCTAGAGCAATTTAGTGACTGAGGAAAGCCCTCCTCATGTATCAGTTTCTAAACAAATATGGTTTTTGCAAGAATTTATATTTCAAAGGATTATTTACATCAGCAGACAAGCCATGCACTTCCTGAAAATGGATTACTTCTGTGTTTTACTGCTCACTGCAATAGATCATATGCTGACTTCTTATTAGAAAATATATTTAAAAGATCTTACACTAGTCTCCACCTAGAGTACAAATTAGCTGTGCTTCATCGATAGAACTGTAGCTGGAAAACTGAACTCAAAATCTCTCATGTGAAGAAAAAAATGTTCTTGATTATATTCTTTTCTCTGAAACAGGAGCTTTTTATTACATACATTATTTGTCAAGAATATGATTCATATTTTTTGCTGCATACTTGGCTGTTGGCTTTTGTCTTGATAATGAAATACATACACACATGTTCTGAATGGATCTTGACAGTGGAGTGAACTTCATTATCCCACAGAGAGGTGAAGGAATATTGGCTCGGTTGCACAGTGTTCATCATGTGGACACCATTGCTCATGGCAATGGGAGTTTGTGGAGAATGACATTATTCATTTGGAGTTCTGCCTGGCACCCATCTTTATTATTAGTGCACAGCAAATAATGTGATAATCTTGAAGAAATACCAGGAATGCATACATGGATCTTGTGCTTGCATCTACTGTGTACTTTCAGAGTTGTTCAATTTACTGAAACAAAAATAGGAAGACTTTTTTCACTGTCTCCTAATTTTCTTCTTAGTCATCACTTCAGATGGCACCTGTCTGTATCCTACAGCAGATAGAGTGTGTCTTTAAAAACTTTAAAAACCCCAAAAGGTGGTGCATCTCTTGCATCCATTGCTCTCTGACTTAATAAATCCCCCAGGAAGTGAAATCAAGTCTCAAGGTGAATCCCTCCCCTGTGATGCAGGCGGAGGAAGGTTGCTTTGTGTGTTGCATCTGTGTGGGGAGTTGGAGTATGCTGAGTTCTCTCCTTGGAAAACACAGGTGTATAAACCACTCCTAGATTAATGGGGAGGTATCTAAAGGGTATTGGTACAGACAGGGTGATGTATGGAGGAAGAAAACTGCTAATGCAGAGCATGCTGTGTCAGATTTGCTTGAAGCTGTTCTCCCTGCTCTGGAAAGAGAAGCAATGAAGACGAAATGCTGACCTCTGTGCAGCTCATTCTTCTTCTAAGAAAATGTACTTAGTCTGTCTTTCTTGCTATTATTCTTTGTCAAGAAATTGTACCTTCCAGGTAGAACAGGTTTTGGCCTCCAGGAATAGTTACACCTGCAAGTGATTGAAAGATGTTGTCAGGAATCCACTTCACCTAAGCCCAAAACACCGTTTAGTTGTGACCGTATCGCTTTTCTGCCTCTGTGGAGAGATTAAGCCTCATCACTAAAAAACAAACTAAGTTATGAATGGAGTTCTTTTAGCAACACTTAAAAGCAGATTTTTTCCCTTTGGCTTGTTTGCTTTCCCACTTGCTCCTAATATTAATTGTTAATGGAATAACATCCTGTGTAATTACAGTGGAAGCATGGTTCTGCTTTTAAAGTATAGTTATAAAGAGAAAATATTTGTAGTGTGCTGTTTCATTTTATCTTCATTTATAAGCATAGCATTCAGAAGAATAGCATCCTGTGTATAGCTTCAGAATGAAAGCTTTAAAATTCTGACAATGCTAATCATTTCAATCTTTGGCCTGCAGTTCTGTGTTTCATAATGTACTTATTTGTGTTCTGCAATCTGTATTTAATTGCATGTCTAAGAAGGTTCATGCATAATATTCTTCCTTTAAATCTTTCATTAGTTGTTGCATTTTTTTTCTTGTCAGCAGACCATGGCTGAATGCTACAGCAGCTGCTTTACAGCCATAACTCTTCTGTCTTATTGCTGGTAATGACAGCAAACAATTTACTGTGTGTATTAAGTTTGGTTCTGTGTTGTTGTATAACTGAAGTGTTTAGGAAAATATTTTCACAAATGTAGGACAACAAATGTCAAACTGACCTAATTACTGTTCTTCTCTAAACTTCCTGTGGGCTCTCTTTTCTTCTGCTAGCTAGAAATGAGTTGTTTGAAAATGTGTTCTCTAGCAAAATATTCAGATTTATTATCTTGGTCTTTACGGCCTCATAGTTCTCATTTCTGTTTAGCTGGTAGTGAGGGATTATTTTTATTTACAAAAATAAGTGGCAGGAGTGAAAACTGCTGATGACATCCATGCTCCCCAGTTCACACCAGCTGCAGAGAGAAGCATCCCCTGAGAGTTTTTCAGGGAACCTGGTGAAATTTCCTAGGCAGGAAGTCGGGGAATGAGCTAGGACAGGGTCAAAGCCAAGTATTCAGGGGACTCAGATCAAGAGATCAAAAAGAAAGAAGGTTATAGTGACAGTGTAGATGCACATCATCGGAAGATTTCTGTCCTTTGGAGGTGTACAGATTTTATTCAGTCAGCATAGTCTGTGCTGACCCTGGCCACCAAATAACACATGATAATCTCAAAGATTAAGGGTAGATTACTGCAGCATAAACAGAGGTGATGTAAGTATTTGTGGAGCTAAAGTAATGTCCCACGGTGAGAAGTTTTTGGACAAATGGAGCAGTTTGATTCCTTGGGGGAAACAGGTGATCTGAGGCCTGAAGCCCATCTGTGTGCTGACACCAAGTCAGGGTTAACAGCAGCACCTCAGCCTCTCACTGAGATTCGATTTGTGACCCCAAGGACAGCCTCCACCTGTGAGGCCAAGAAGCTGGGAAAAAGTGCAGACTCAAGGCCTTAAAGTGGACACTGAGTCATCTTTGAATCTGCATTTGAAGTATTTCTCACGGGAGCTAAGAAACCCGTTGAATCAGAAGCACTGAGCACTCTTTGTGTAGTCTGTAAAATGATAACAGTATTACCAATTCCTCCTGTGAATACCATCTACTTAATCATCTGACCATCTACAGATCATCTGTCAGTAACTAGATGATATAGACCCCGTTTGCTTGTGGTGGTGAATGTGGTGAATGGTGGAAAAGATCAAGTGAAATGACAGTTTCAGTGGGCTCAGTAGCTGCTATTTCTGACAAAGATTGTTCTGATTGTTTGTGATTAAGGATTTGCTTTCCCTGTTGTGTTTCTTTTTGTTGGTGTTTGGGGGTGGGTTTTTTTGTAACCTTTTAACAATAAAGCTTGTCTAGGTTAGATTAGCTCGGTTGGTTACAGCACGCTGCTAATAATGCCAAGGTTGTGGGTTTAATCCCCATGCAGGCCATTTGCTTGTGGGTCCCTTCCAACCCAGAAGATTCTGTGATCTTCTCACCACTTACAAGAGCTCCTGTTACTTTTCAGCTTACCTTCCTTCCAGTTCAGGAATTGATACACCTTTTTTTGTGCTAATTTAATTCTGAAGTGATAGAGCTATCTCTAGCACATTTTTGTAACTGATTTGGACATTATTGACTGCCCAAATCAATTTCTCCAAATCTTGAGATGTTTCTTAAAATAACCATAGCACTTACTTTTTTCATGTATTATTAGTCTAGATAAATGCAAAAGAATATATTTTTCTGGAAACAAGCTTTCTGGAGATAGAAGTCTTGGGATTTGAGTTGATGCAGTTACATTGCTTATACAGTATTGTTTTCAGTTCTCAATTTTTTCTTGCAGTATTTTCCTTATAGATATCTATAGTTAGGTTGACCCCTCTTGATCCATGTGCTGTTACATGACAGGCAGTGGGACAGTGCTGGCACAAGAGTATCTGGGCTGTGTGAGCTTCCGGATCCAGGAGGGAAAAAGCTTGCAAGGCAGCTGCAGTTTCTGTTGGTGAGTCACCTAAAAGCCAGCTATGTACCCAGCCCAGCCTGATCCCGTATCATCTCCCATTATCCTGCTTTTGAATTACTCCCAAAGGTCCCCTTGTGCTAGCTGTTCTTAGAAATGTATCCTGTACCTTCCAGCTAGAAGAGAATTATAGTGTGTAACTCCTTGGAGGTTGGCTGTCTCACCGGGGGAGGTACTTTTCTGTGTGTGAGCACTTGCACTATGTAGGGATTCTCGTTCCCAGCTCTGAGATCAGTATGGTTTGCTCAGCAGTTTCCACTATGGCCTGTGTAAATTAGCAGAACTCCATGGCAAACTGATTATCTGTATTTGCCTTCAAAGTCAGGTGCAGAGTTCACACACATGGCTTAATTTCACTGCAATTGATAATAAACGAGGAAGGTTCATTTCTCTGGTTTTCCACAGCCTGTCCATCTTTATAACATCAAATTAAAAGCAGATGCTATCATGGGATAATCAAGTGCTTGAACTCATCAGTTTTCAGCTCCTTCATGCTCTGTTGAGAAGTACTTTCCAGTGTTTTTTCTGTCAATTCTGTATTTGAAAAACTGCTTTCACTGCTTCACCATTTTTACAAGAAAATATTCTTGTGCCTCTGGTGCAGACTGGGAGAAATCTAATGCCTGGCTCCCTATTACCCTCCATAATAGAGTAACACAGCAAATTATAGAGCTTTAATAAACGGCAATGATGCATCTGCGAGAACATTTCCAGGATCCCAGAAAACCTCTGGCTGCATGTTAGCCTCTTCAGGCACAATTTTTTTTGCCTTCTTAAAACTTAATGTTCATTAAATCTTTGACCACTGGCAAGTGGATGACTGGCTTTTTGTAGCAATGGCACAGCTACACAAGCTCCAGCCTCCCTCCCTGTCAGCATGGAATCTTTTCAGGCTTCTGCATTCATCCCCGAAGACAGACGTAAATGAAATATTAAAATTACCTTTTGTTCCCACTTCCTGCTTGCATTTGAAGCAGTGTGTGTGCATAAGGGTAGAGTGGGGGCAGTTGCTGACAGTACTACAGAAGAACTGATCAAAGGAATAACATTCATCCATATCCTCAGATCCGTGGCAGATCACAGCCACATCATTAACTGTGTGTCTCATCTACTTAGCCTGGTGTGAGAGCTCTGTCTGCTTTAGTCAGAGTCACCAGGGGCAGTCTGTGGGACCCTGAAGAAAAGCCAATTCCATCAGGATGCTAGGCAGCAGTATTTTTAGAGACTTTGCTAAAAAATCAGGAGAAGGTTATTGTAACTATACTTCCACTTACTCAAAATCTTTGCAACTCAGAAATGTTCTGGAAATGACCTTCGCTAACTATTCAGTCTGATCTGGTGTGTGAACAGTGGCAGGAACAGAAAAGAAAAACCACTGAAACTCCAGGTGCAATTTCCTTGCAGTGCTTCAATACTAACACTTGTCATTTGCCCACCTGAATCAATTCGGAGTCGCACAAAGCCGGAGCCTGAAATACTGCAGGAGATCCAGAACAAGCACAGGCTTCTCTTTTGTGTGGAGTTTATGGTGGTGATTGCAATTCAGCTGCCTTTTTGGTCTTTTTTCAAAGTTCCCAACTGCTACAAATATGCACATGGTGCTATACAGTAGCATGTAGTGTATTTATCAGAACGGCCTCTTTTCCTCACCGGTCATTCATAAAACCATCCAAGCTGCTGTTTCTTCAGCCCCCGTGGAGTTCATGTGGAAACAACACAGGCACGAAGGACACAGACACTGCGGTGTGCACGCTGTGCTCCTACTGCCTTGCTCTGCTTGGGAGGCCGTGCTGCAAGGTGTGAGCAGTGCGCAGAGGGCTGTTGCTGGAGCAGAGTTTGTAATCCCCAGTGTGATGTCACTTTTACACCTTATGTACAAAGTCGTTTTGGGTGGGCTGTGATGTCTTTAAATCTACTTTAATCTGCAAGAAGTACATAATGTTTTAGAGTTTTAGAAAACACAGAGCTATAGAAATCCAAATAATTTAGTCAAAATGACCTGTAACTTTTGGCAGCAGACTCCTAACTGATTGGATTTGTAATCATTATTCATCTACAAATCTGCCTTGGGAGGACGAAGTCTGAATTAAAGGACTATTTTGAAACATAACCACTGGCCTGCAAATAGGTTCTTATGTTTCAAAAGAAATCATTTATTATCTTTAATGAAATCGAAAATTTCTCCTTGAGTGTAAACTTTGCTTATGATGCTATACTGGGCTTAAGTAGATCAATAAAGCAAAAGTAAGCCCTGGAAGATAGTTCTCTGGTTTATATCTCTCTGCCTAAAGAGGGGAAGAAAACACTGGATAGTAATTCTGTTCAGATACTGCCCCCATATGTTCTGAGAACTGCCTCAAAGATAGTGATGAGATTTAATTAACTGTTGTTATTCATAGAAACATAGAATCAAATCAAAGCTCAGCAAAAGCCAGGAAGCCTAAATTTCCTATTTTAGGGACAGTTGATAGTATTTTGCCTCCAATCTATCTTTATTTCTACATTTAATTTTCAAATATTATATTTTCAAGGGACAACTATGAATGCAGATAATACCTATCAATATGAAAAAGTGCTAAACTGACAGAGTCGTTTCAAATTGTGTTTAGAGGTTGTTTTGTTTTCTCTAGCAGTTCTTACTTTCTACTAATAGATTGAAGGACTTTTTGCTGCTGTTGAACTCCTCATGCCCAAGATCCATCCCTCCTCAGAACATGAATGCGGCTCCGCTGAAGTTCTGCTCTCAGCTCCACTTTCTTGCTTTTGCAGCACTCGGGCCTCAATCTTGTGTGACTGGCTGTGTATTGGATTTGTCTCTTTAGTATGACTTCCAGCTGTTAATTTGCTCCTCGGTTTTATCCTTCTGAACACCTTTGCCTGCAGGACATTTCCAGAAGCTTTCATTTACTTTTTACTTCAGGATGCTCATTTTTGCTGACCCACCTGCTTAGTTTGAGTGCTGTAGATCTCTAACAATAATTCAGATAGATTTCCCTTGCATTATGAGAGATAATTATGAGAAGGGGAAGCCTTTTCTTCAGTGTCTTCCATCTCTACCCAACTCACCTCTTTTACAGCTTCATTAATTCTCTAAATATGAGAGAAAAAGCTAAAAGGGCCTCATCACCCACATAAGAACTCATTGCTTTTTTAGAATACCATTTTTTTTAATGAAGTTTAGCAATGTGGTAAGAAAAGTAAGTATGTGTGATGAAATTACAGTGGAAACATCTATAAACTGAAAGTCAAGCACTTTTAGAGGTTTCTTTGTTGCTGACTCTCCACTGCTTTCTGGCTCACCATTTGAAGAATGGGGTTTTATCTTAATATTTCCCAAACAAAAGTGTAGTTTAAAAGTTGAATGTGATTATAGAGAGACTTGGGAGTTAATTTTAATACAACTTGGCTGCTACATGTTTCTGCACAATGATAATTTGAACTGGTAGTTTACATATGTTTATCTAGGGTAAAAGTTATTCAGAAAGAGAGACACTTGAGTTGAAAAAGAAAGAGTAACTGCCACAGAGTAATATCACAGAGACAGATTTTACTTTCTGAATGTTGATGATTTTATAAACATTGAAATGGGTCATGTTGTTAGAATGGATAAAAGATAAAACAATGCCTTACAGAAATATTAAATGTAAAAGAGTCGGTACATTTTAAAATACATTTTAATACATTTTAATTATATTTGATTGGCAAATTAAGTATATAAAAGATTCCACTTTTTTTTTTACTTCTTGAGAAATTCAGGAAGACTTATCAATATTCATTTCAGCTACTTTGACATCTTTTTCTATGCACAGTATAGAAACTGTCTTTAGCGGGAGCAACCACTAAGTTTTTATTTTTGTCATATATTTTCTTAACCTACATCACTTTCTCGCCATCTGATCAACTCATCTTAATTTCAGTTTGGTTTACTTCTGCATTCAATTCCTCCTAGTGGCTAAGTCTGTCACTTACATTACACATAAATACATTTTAATTTTTAGTTTTATTAGAACTTTTATCTAGGATTAGTGTCAGCTTCTGCTATTTGCTTTAAAAAGCTTTGATGCAGAATCAGGAATCACTGCAGAGAGGACCTGGAGCAGTCACCAGTGAAACAAGGTAACTGAATTTATTCCTCTCCTGAGGTGCCTTCATGTGGTATCACTAGGGTAAAGGGACACTTCTTGCTTAACAAGAGATTAAAATTCATTATAAAAAATGCAGAAGCCTAGCTCAAAGCTGCATTCAGTAGGTCACCAGTCATTTCTGGGGCTGCCGCTGCGCCACCATCAACATGGCCCTTTTCCCTTACATCCCTGACACCACAAGGTCAGTAGGACCTAGTCCTGATTCCTGTTGCAGGCTGACATTTGCCTTGTTTTTGTGTAACGTGCCAGTGGGTTTGGCACTGAAGGTCGCTTTGTCTGATGTATCCCGCGCAAGATGGACTCCTCTCTCCAGCATTCATCCGTCTCTGTTCAGTAGTTCAGCACAGAGCCTTTAATCAGTCTGGATTATACAGAGAGGCGCAGAGTGCAATGTGTGCCATTCCCTGGATACGATTATAATGGCCAAATTTCAGCTGTTTCGGGCAGGTGGTTCCTATCACTGTACCTACTGTGCGCGTCACCTAGCACAAGTGCTTTCCCATTTTCATGTCCCTCATTTTCTTTCCGCAGGCTGTCAAAGCTTCTCTTCTTTTTTCACAAATCCTTTAGTTCCACTGCATGTATCACTCTTGCAGTGTAACGATTCTAAACCCTGCTATGCAGTTCGCTTGTTTGCAATATACCACATTTGTTTCTAATGCAAGTAGCTTCACACTTCTTTGAAGTTCATGTTATTTTTCTCTTACTTGGAAAATTCATAGGTGAGATTATCTCTTTCCTTCCTCTACATGTTAATTGCAAGCAGTTATAAAAATCTTTGCTGGCTACAGTTTGAGCTACTGCTACACTTCTTTTAGTGCACTTTTTTTTTCTAAGCTATCTTTTCACATTAAGCATTTGCCTGCCTTTTTCTCAGTCTATCTTCTTTTGCAAAACAAGTTTTGTGGGGTTTAAGGGGCAGGTTTTACGTTCTAACTGAATCAAATTCTTCTTCTGTCTCTGCACAGCAGTCTTTGACCAGTTGGGCCATTTTTCGATCAGTTAGCTTTTAATTCCAATATTGTTCTTTCAGGTATATTCAATGAGTCTGTGCAGTAGTTCTTATGTGGAAGGTTTTTTACTAACATTTTTAAGTTTAGCAACCCTATCCTTCCAACTTTTCTGATGTTTTAGGAGTCTTCGTCCTTTTAATGTTTTGACCGTAAGCACTTTACAGTTTTCCACTGTAATTACTCACATAATATTATGCTATAATAGCTCAAGTCTGATTGTTTAAGCATCTGAGTAGGACATTTCATGAAAAAATTACTTCTACAAACATAGCTTTGTACTTGACATTTCTATACAGAAGCCACTAAACAAGAGATTAATTCTTCTCCTTTGGGCTCAGTGCAGTTCTTTTATCTGTGTAAGTGATCTTATTGATACATAAGGACTTTTCATATCGGCCATGCTTGCAAGACTGGACTCTTGTCTTCATATTTTGGAGACAATTTAAGGCCTGTTCAGCAGTAGCTGCTTGTGGCGTGGAGTGGAATTCATGCTGTGCCAAGCGCTCGGTTTCACACAGCTTATTACTAATTCCACTCTAATGAAAACCAAAAGGCCATCCTGCTTTTCGTCTTCGTTGCTCTTCCTACAAAACAACAAATGTCAGAACATCTTATGGAATAGGAATTAATGGGGCAACATTACCTTCCATTTCATCTCTTTTTTTTTTTTAAGGAAATGCAAAAATTATGAGTTTGCTACTGTTCCAGTCATTAGGTAGTTTTGTCAATTGCAATAAATGTTCTGAACTTTCACATCCAAAGAACAAGGGGTTTTGTTACTCAGTATTTATCACTGGAAAAATCTATAGATTCAAATAGAATTTGTAAGTATTTGCCAATTATTTTGCAATTTTAAGTCTCTGATTGTTCTCATCTTCCCTCTGATTGACCTGCCATTCACTGTGCTGAGAGAAATGCTTAGGAAAGATATTGTATCTACAAGAATTAGAGAAATCCTTCATTTTCCCAGTGATTTTTGGGACTACATTTCTTCTGTCAGTAGCAATTTTAGTTATAAGCCTTCTCTATGCAAGTCCTTCTTTATAAAAGGACATTATGTTTTGATTATTTAGAACCTGAAGTCAAAAAGGACATGTTGTAATTAAATTTACTTTGGTAGCAATTGAAAATGTATTGTAGTAGTCAGAATCCCCAGGGGAAGGTTTCTAATAAAATCTCCGTTGAATTTATTCATATATGGAAATACAGTCAATATTGAAATATGAAATGTCAATAAAAGCAAAAAAGTATTAGCATTCAGTGTATGTTACAGTGCACAGCCTTGCCAGTTTGAATATTTTTTTCACAAAGCTTTGTTTCTCAAAGCTTCTATGTGCTTTTAAAAATGTGATCTCTAAAGGAAAATGAAATTAGTCTGTAAGAGACATGAAAATGGGTAGTTTAATTTTTTTTAAACTACCATATAGAAGTGAAAGGAAAATTATCCATAATGTTTCTCATTACCATGAATGCAAATCAGGGGATCATTTTCTAACATTCATGCGTGGGGATTCACTGGCTGCCTGATGGTGGCAGAGACCACTCAGCTGTTTGCTTGCTATTTTATCATCTCTATTGCCTTGGATAAAAGACAGCAATATAAAAAAGTGTTAAGGCAGAGAAAATATGGGAGAATGTTCCATTAACATGGTGTCCTCTTCAATAAACTTCTAACTTATGCATGGATTTCTGAAATACTTACCATTCCCAAGTTCAGTGCCAAATCCTAAATCAGTGGCAAAGGGGGAAGTTTTTATTTTCCAGTCAAGACTTCAGGGATGATGCCATCTGCTTCCATAGCCCCAAACAAACCACCAGCAGTAATTCAAAACAAATATGCCCCAAGATGGAATAATTTTGCCTTGGGGCTTCACTGTTACGAGTCACAGGGCATAGGATCCAGTTTCCTGCTCTCTGGTAAGGGAGCATTGCCTGGAAGCCATCCAGGTCTCCCATGGCTTTGTCTTTTCTGTCTCTCTGACCAGCCATCAGCATGAATGTGTTCTTTCTGGCCTCTTGCTCTAAAACTCAGAAGGCTAACGTTGATCTGCGTTGATGGAATTGCATAGTTGGGTTGGACTTTCTTAAGCATGTTGTTTCCCTCCTGTTCAGCATAGATGCCTTTGTATTCCCCTTCCACCACAACTTCAAGGAATCAGTGAGCAACATTTGAATCCTGAGAGCTGTCTAATTACTGCATTAGAAATACGGTCTTCTAGGTACTGAAAGAAAACAAAAAGAGAAAATGCTTGTTTTCTAATACAAAATTCCTGCTTATAAATTTAGAATATGTTTTTGTCATTATTCTCTAACAATAACTTTAAATATCTCATTTGTTTTCTATATTGTCTGTGAAAAAGACTGAGTTAATTGGAGAAAATTCCACATATTTATTCATGGAATTAGTGGAAACATGGGAAGCATAGCAAATTATTTGCCTATAAGTCACAGTACCACAGTGAGACACAGTAGAGGAGTTTTAAACGCTTAGCAAAGCAGATGTTTCACTCCCAACAGCTTCTCTTCAGCCATCCTCTTCCACCTTTCTGCCTTTCTCTAGCCAGCACCTATGAGACTGAAATGAATTGAAAACTTTTGCTCACTTTCAAATGCGAGTTACTTCACATGGAGTACTCAGATTCATTAAGTATTTTGGCAGGTTTCCAGGGTCTCTTTCTTTCGCTGTTACTTAGCAACAAACAGAACTTTTGGTGGGGATGTTGGTGTTTTGGGTTTTGTTTTGTGGGATTTTTTTTAAAAAGGAGTTTGTGCATGACTGTCTACCATTCTCTAGATCTACCACATTGCCTGTTTCTCATCCAGAGCCCCTTTTTGGATGAATAAAGGTAAATATTATTTGGTTACACTACTGTTTGTCTACGCCTTTCATAGCTTCGCAATTCAGACAACATTCATACAAACACACCCAGAGGCACACGCACACATGGTCCAAACATCTTCATTATTGTTTGTGTTGCTTTATCCATCCTTCAGGTCTCCTGTAATGGCTGGAGGTCTATTTGCCGTTAACCGGAAATGGTTTTGGGAGCTGGGAGGCTATGATCCAGGATTAGAAATATGGGGAGGAGAGCAGTATGAAATCTCCTTTAAGGTAAGTCATCAAGCCACCTTATAGAAAACTTCCTTGCTGGTGTTACCACAATGCTTTCGTTCATCCAGGCTTCTGTCTTTTAACTAAAATTAATTTAATACAATACTTTTTTTCATTAGGAATTCCCACTGTGCCATAAACATATGCTCCAGAAGCCATACAAAAACCACACTGAGTGTAGTTTCCTCTGAAAATGTGTTGGCTTACCACTGTCAACAAATGAAGTTCCACTTTTCTCCCTTCATCAAGTCTTCTCCACTTACCTTTGCTCAGATGTTGTGTTTGTGCTGAAGTGTTGAGCTCAGTTCAACAAGCCAACAGAGAACTAATCCAGCAAAAAAGAAAATGGCATCCTTTTCTGTCCAGATCAACAAGTTTAATCATCTCTGAGGACAGGGTCCCCTGGAGTCAGTTCAAGAAAATGGGTGGCAATAGAGAAAGTCACAGGAAGAAAGACTCCTTTCAATAACAGTGAATCACTAGAGCAGCTGAGCTGCCATGAGCTGTTGTCTGCAAGCTAGCTGTTCCAAAGCAGATTTTTTTAAACTGCATTTAAATTATTGTCATGACATACGGGGAGTTTTCAAGTGCTCAGGTTATGTACAACCAGCCACGTTACAGTACACCCTCATATCCTGTACCTGGACATGTGTATTGAAATCAGTTACTTGGCATTTACATGTAGAGCTGAAAGTCTTGTTACTTTCTACATGTAAAACAGGCGTTTGTATTAGTTTGCTGAAGACTAACATGTCTAATTTTGAAAACTGAGTTAATTTTCCAGTATACCCAAGGACATATGAATTTTACTTCATGGTCTCTACGTACACAGTTTTTCAAGGACTTCATAGAGTTTCATGACATAGATGATTTGAGTCAAACGTGTTTGGGTAAAGATTGGAACTGAAATTACAATTCAAATTTAGCTCCAGGACCTTTCTAGCCTACTTCCAGACTCTGTCAGTGTAAAACTCTTTAAATAAATTCAGCATGTCAGCCATGACTAATATCAAATATCTTGCTGAATCTGAGTTTCAGCTGCAATTAAAACAGTGCTGAGGCCATTGTGTTGAATAAAATGTACAGTGTTACCCAGCACTGGGTTTCCAGGTTGTCTTTACAGGAGTTCCAAGAACAGCAAAATGTTTTGCATTAACTGGCTCACTCTCATGTTTCTCCATATCATTTTTATACCTCGGCAAAATAAAACAGGAAGGCAGGGGAAACTCGATAGCTAGACCATATGCTTAGAATATATTGATTTGCCTTCTGTCCATTTAGATTGTTTCAGAGGCAAATATAAGTAGTTAGTTGTAGCTCTCACAATGGTCTCTGACAGGTCACCCATGATTTTATTATCCTATTTTAAATATTCCTTTTATTCATCATCACAAAGAACATACTTGTTGTTCTCTCCAGACTTTGTATAGAAACCATGGTAACACAACTGGAAATTGAAATACCAGATTGTCCCAGTGTGTTTGGTTCAAGTGAGAGATTTTTTTTTTTTTGGAGACAGCTGTGTCTCGCTGGGTCTCGTTTCAGTCGTATCTCTGGATCTATCTCATTAGTAAATAATGACCTTAGGGTCCCTGTCCTTTTTTACTAGTGTTAAAAGAAGAAAAAAATAGTCTTTAGAAATCACTGCCAAATAGGAGTAAATTCCTATTGGAAGAATTTAAGAGATGTAAATTTTAAAAAGAAGATTGCTGTTTGGTTTGGAATAACAAAAAATCAGAGAAAAATCACAGAGGTAGAAGAGAGAAACAGAAAGGACTGGGGTTTATTATGTCAGAATCACCACTATCTGCTTGGGAAAAGTTTCTCCTTCAGAAGGTTCCACTGTAGCTGTAGATTCAGTCATCTTAAAACTTATTTAAATAAGGACAAGTTAGGCAGACAGTTCAATTTACCAGATTTGTTCACAAAACTTTGTAAGGTGGACTTGCAAACTGTTACAAAGTTAGTGAAAGTCAGTGAAAAAGCCAGACAAACAGATTGGTTCAGTTTCCTTGGCTTCACTTGAGTGAATTTGAAATGATAATTTACTCCTTCTTAGAGCGTCCACATCTATGGCCTGTGGAAGTGTTGTTGGATGGGTGCCCTGTGTTGATGCCACATCTTACATTAATTTGCTTTGCGGATAATTATTTTGAGTATTTTGGATAGTGATGCAGCCACAAAGTATCTCAAAATACTACCTCTTCATTAAATAGTTTCTTAAATTAATTTTTGTATAAGAAAGTGTTCAGGATTTTATTTTTTGGCAACATCAGGATCAATTTTTTTAATTAAAAAGGTGTATGACATCTTGCTGACAGTACTCTTCAGTGTGTGCTAGACTTGTGAAAGCTGGCAAAGCACTGGAACTCACCTGATTAATAGTGTCTCTTCACAATAACAAGGAAAGCTACTATTTAATCCTAAATTTAAATCTGTTAGGCACAGTTTATGTAGTAATCACCACAACATAGAGTAGCAAAAGATACTAATGGCTGTGTTTCCCCAAATTCCTTGTGGTTGACCTTGGCTGTATGCCAGGTGCCCAGCAAAGCTGTTCTAACATCCCCCTCCTCTCTTGAATAAGGGAAAGGAAATATAACAAAAGGCTCATGGATCAAAGGAGAGGGAGAGATCACTCACCAGTTACCATCATGGGCAAAGCTGACCTGACCTGGGGAAAAAGTATTTTATTACAAATCAAATCAGAGCAAGGCAATGAGAAATAAACACAAATCTTAAAATACCTTCGCCCCACCCCTCCGTTCTTCTCAAGCTCAACTTCACTCCCTATTTTCCTCTCCTCCTCACTCTCAGAGGAACAGGAAATGGGGGCTACGGTCAGTTCATCACATGTCGTCTCTGCTGCTCCTTCCTCCTCAGGGGGAGGACTCGTCACACTCTTCACCTGCTCCAGCATGACATCCTCCAGGGGCGGCAGGTGGATCTCTGTGATCTCTGCTCCACCGTGAACCTTTCAGGGGCTGCAGGGGCACAGCTGCCTCACCGTGGTTTTCACCACAGGCTGCAAGGGAATCTGCTCCAGCACATGGAGCACTTCCTCCCCCTCCTTCTTCCCTGACCTTGATGTCTGCAGAGCTGGTGCTCTCACGTATTCTCACTTCTCTCTCTGGCTAAAATTGCACAGTAACCTTTCCCTCATCTTAAATGTGTTATCCCAGAGGCACTACCGCCATTGCTGATGGCCTTGGACAGGGGCATGCCCATCCTGGAGCTGCCATTGGCCCTCTTGAACCTAAGGGAAGCTTCTGGCAGCTTCTCACAGAAGCCACCCCTGTTGCTCCCCTGCTATCAAAACCTGGCCGTGCAAACCCAATGCAATCCTTTGCACTGGACATTTCTTAGGCATTGTAAATGATACCCTAACAAAAATGCTAATGGTGGTCCCCATGCCTCTTGAATGTACTCAGCTGTATCTACAGTTGTTTTATCCTTATCCATGCCAATACATCTTCCAAATTCTATTCATCCTTGTTTTCCAAAACACACCTCCAAGTTCATTAATCCCTTCCTTTATCATCATTATCATCATAATCATTATTAATTCCCTCCACAGCTGTCAATCTTGGCAGAAGATGGGGAGTGGAGGAGCATTACCATTTGTCAGTGCAGTTGTAATCCATATGAAGGACTGACAAATGTGGAATATTGCCAGTTTTCTCAGAATTTTAGAGGTGCTGGTGAATATTGTTGAAATACCCACCATCATCAGTTCCCAGTTTACATGGTGCGGTTTTAATATTTCCTAGCAGGAAATCCCACTGCACCTCCAATAAATGGTTTTGCAATTTGCGAGCCCATTGACTGTAGATTTGCAGTCAGTGATCCTATTTTTCAAATTTTTTTCATTTAGCTGAACATTCTCACTGCATGTAAAAGTTCACAGGAAAATATTGTTCTTTCTCCTTTTCTACGACTGCCAAATCTGTTCTTTTGGCTTATATTTCAAGAAGAGTGACTGAAAAAGCCCATAAAATTTTTATATTCTTATTTTCTACAACTTTTTCAGCCTCACTGTTGTAATACGTTTCTCCTGTTTCTAGTCCATCCCTCTTGCATAATATGAAGAGCACCAAGTTGTCGCCTTCGCATGAAATGCTTTATATTCCTCTTCCACCAGTTTACTGCTTGTATTTTCCGTTCATTTCGATGTCTCTCACTGTTGTCTGTCTTGTTACTCTCAGCAGCAGTATATTTCTCAATTAGTTCTGAAGCCTGATCCAAAGTCCATTCAGTCCCTTCTAAATCCTTTGCATAATTTGCTGTATGTTTATGTTACTTTCCCCCAGCGACACATCCTCCACTGCTCAAAAATCATGAGTCTCTTACTACAGTAATTATGATTACAGTGTAGCATATGGATTGGAATCTCAATCTCACATGCACAGTATTTACATTTTCCAGATAGTCTCTAGGCTGGATCACTTGTAAACTGGAGAGATAAGGTGGGGGAACCACAAGAGAAGGCAGAATTCAATTTAAAAGACAAAGAAGTGATGTGAAAAGGGAGTGATTCACCCAAAATCCCACAGCAGCTGTAGAACACAGCCAAAAAATGCATCTATGACATCTGAACTCCAGTCAGGAACAAAGCCACATAACCACAGCTTAATTTCTTTTACAGCTTGTGTTAATGCCTGCCTTTTGCTTTCAACCATCCCTATAAAGTGTTTTGCAACAGTCTGTTGGAAGGAGCCATATAAAGATAAATTGTGAGATAGTCTCTAGTTGACACATAAACTACTCTTTTGATCTTTCCAAGCTGGAATTGCATTATTTTGGTTTCATCTTTGTTTTTTATACCTCAGCTGCAGATCAGATTCATTGCTTTTGTAAGAAGGAGACATTAACGATCCTGAGAGTTTCATTGCTTCTCATATAATTTTGCCAAATGTCCCACACCACCTGAATTCCTTTCATGGTACACTGATGGTCTGTAATACTTAACACAGAAGTCATTCTCCAATTTCTTGCATTTAGTGCATGTGACATAAAAATGCACATTTCAAAGACAAAGTTGCCAGAATTTATCTTCTCAGGAAAATATAAAAAATGCTTTTAATACCATTCTGAAGCCGAAAGATAAACAGGAACAGCTGCTAAATGTCCTTCGAGACAGCCCAAGATTCATTTCAATTACCCTGCACAGCATACCTCAGGTGCAGCACAGCACTTTCAGGTTTTATATCTATCAAATATAAGCCTAACACAGTGTTATTTCCTCCCACTTGTTATTGCCTCAGCATATCTGACTGGGGTTTTTTTTTATAATTCCTTTTCTCCTTTTTTTTGTTAGCTGTTATCCTACTGCTTTAGAGGAAGTGCAATATATGTCTACCGCAGCTCTCATTGCCTCAGTTAACGCGATACTGGCCTATATAGATATATAATTTCTGCTTTCTTGTCTTTTAAATTTGTTCTGGGGCTGACCTTTGAGTCAAACTGCTATGCTGTCCATTCTTCAAAGGCTAAGAAGCTTTGATTAATCATTGTGATAATTTGTCTAGCCTTTGAAACAACACCTTCATTTAAAAAACAAGAACAGATAGTAAACATAGGTCTGCGCTTTCCTTGGTGCACTGGGTTGTTTGAAGACAGCCACAGAGAAGAAATTCCCACTAAAAAAAGTACAAATGGTGTAGCATACAAAGGAAATATTGTTTGAAAAGTGAATAACGTTATTCTAACACTATTGTTTTTATGATATTTTGCTATGTTTGTGCACATGAATTAGCTGTCATGAGATGAAACAGGTGAGGATTTCAAGGTTTATTTAAGAGGCAAATTTTACAAAATGTTTTTTTTCAAAGAAAATGATCCTCATGTCCACATGGCATGACTACATGCAAGATTGCTCAGAGAGGTAATGAGCTATTTTGGCATGGGGGCAGAGCATTCATTTGGGTCCCCATTCCCAATCCACCAGTAAATTCCCTCTCTGAGAAGGACCGTGCTCACTAGGAGAGTAGATGACACATCCAGAGGCACCTACCTAGAGCTCCTATGCCGTAGTCAATTCTGTAATGGGAGGCAGTAAGCAGCAGCTTCCCGAGTAGCTCTCAGGTCTACCCAACTGCACATGGGTATCCACGGAATCTAAAGACAAAGCCCCACTTTCACTGATTTCAAGCCTTCCTTAGACATTTACATTAGGTATGTAGTATTTAGGTTTGCCCTGTAATGAGGTTAGATCCTCAAGCATTTCATTGTCAGGTCTTGGATGCCATGGCTAACTGCTAAGGGACTGTAAGGGCTCATCCACAAATGATCCATAAGAAGCAGCTCTTTAAATAACTTTGTAATTCAAGCCTTCAATCTAACTCCTATTTCTTCCATTCACAGTATGAATAGCACAGTCAGTCAGGGGCTGAATTCTAGGACCAGGCAGATATACCCACTATAACACAAACAGGCAAGCACAATGAAAGTGGCCAAATTTAAAGTCCTTTCCATTCCATTCCATTCCATTCCATTCCATTCCATTCCATTCCATTCATTTCCATTCTATATATTTTGTAATTTTATTTTTAACATAGTCTCGTTGTGCACAGTGAGATTCTGGGTGGGAGAGTATGCCAAGTTACCGTATTCCAGTTACCAGCATGGCAAGAAGGCCACCGTGACTGTGGGAGGGGTCAGCACAGAACGATGTGTTATTTTCACATACACATTAGTTAAAATGCTTTTTTTTGCCTCATTTGTTTCCAGGAATCATTCTTTCATTTGCTTTCTGTCTGCTTTCCAGGTGTGGATGTGTGGAGGTGGCATGTATGATGTTCCATGCTCTCGAGTTGGACATATCTACAGGAAATATGTCCCATATAAAGTCCCCTCTGGAACCAGCCTGGCACGGGTGAGTAATTGGGTCTTGCTGTTTTTCATTTTCATTCATTATCAGTCTCTTCATTCCTTGTGAACCAGTTTCCAGTAAACTATTAAAATGGAAAATGAATGTTTCTTTATTTTTCTGAAATGAGATGTGCAATTACTGCAGTTATTCTGCCTTTCAGAGATAAGATTGCCAAGAATAAAGTGGAAGCTTAAAATTACAGGGTTGGACGTCTCAGCACAGAAGCACGTTTCATGCTGATTCAAAAGAACCTAGGAATAACCTAAGGCTTGTGGTTCTCAAACTGCACAGTGTTGTCAGTCATAGTTTTTATAAGCAGGACCAATTTGAATGCACAATTTCTTATCAGTCAGCAGAACAGGCAGAAGCTCATGGGAGGGATGTTTTCTGAGGCAAAAGGACTGAGTAACAATTATTTGAGCGGCTGTCTGATTATTGTGTAAAATCTGGTTGTGGAATACAGCCAGCTTGGAGCTGTGAGAGTGAGAAATTACAAGACCTCTAGACATTTCTCAAAGACTACTGAACACATCCATATCCATGAGGAGCTTTTTGCTCAAGAGAAAACGTTCTGTAACTTTCTGGAGATGTTCACAGGATGTCAAAAGATGGGAGATGAAGGGCAGAGATGTAGCTTCCAGGAAGATACTAGTATTTATTCATGCTTGAGTTTAATCTTTTCTGGTTTAGAGGGTTTGGGGTTTTTTTAATAAAATGGCATTAATATTAAAGTCTGTATATTGCCATAGGGTAATCTTTTATGAATCATAGTTTTTTCTTAATAATGAAAATGTGGTATGAATAAAAGAATGAATTTCATGCTTTAAGGGGGATGTATCCTTGGTTTCAGCACCACAGGACCAGGCTTGCTGTGCTAACTGCAGCAGAAAAAGGAGGCTGCCTGTGCTGCCTGCCTGACAGCTGGCTAGACAGAAAGAAGAATTTGCCTTAACAGGGCATCAGTGCAGACACTGTGACACACAATTCAGTGATGGGATTAGTGGTGGGGACAAAAACCGTATTGACTAAATGTTGAGATTAATATCTTCATCATGTGTAGCTCTCTGTCTGGTCAGAGTTGCCCCATCCAGATTTTTGGACTGCCTGAATTAAACTGCTTCATTTATGATATTCCCTGCAAAAAATCACACATAACTCGAAATAAGAAGTTCAAACTCAGTCTCTGTTTTCTTCTGTTACAGCACATAGTATCTCATTAGAAAATATGCTGTCTCGTGCACTACCTGTAGGAGCAAAATACAATAATTTCTATTTGTACTACTGGCATCTTGCACAGTTCAGCACTTAACTAGCTTTCATGGTGGCACTGTGAGTGCTTAGAACCATCAGGTAGCCACAGCCTCCCTGTACTATTTATTTTAGCTTGATTTCAGTAAATCGCTCATGAAATTTTACTGAAAAACATTTCCAGGTATAAAAATGATATCTCTGCCCATGCACAGACTGATTACCCTATAACTTGTGGGAAAGAATCTAGTGATGGATTTTATCCTTCCATTCAAAAAATGGATAGTTTTTTCTGTGTTGTGGCAGGCCAAATCATGATGCTTAGGTAAATTTGTGACATATAGTTATCACTAAAAGAAATTTTGAATTCTCAGATTCACAGCTTCTTTCCAGTACAGTATTCTTTACATTACATCAAAGCTACCAAGAGCACAAGAGCATCTGTATGTTTTGGTGTTTGGGGCTATTTCAATAACTAGCCAAGGAGGAGAATTTTGTCCCTGACCCATCATATTGTGTGTAATTTTAAATCTAAAAATATTCTCTTTCTCTCATCCTTGCCAGAAAAAGAAAATCAAGGACAGATTAATCTTCAGTGTGTCAGCCCCAAATGGAGCTGTTAGCCAAAATAATACTAGGCAACTATTCACAGGAGTGGCCTGGATATTTCAACTCTCTTTGCATTATCCTCCAAATGTTGTATCATCCGAAGATTATAATCTACGCCTTATGAGTTTTTTATCTCAAACTTCCTTCTAGTTCAAATATATGATGAATAAAACACTCAAGAATATCTGGAAATATTATCCCCACTGCCAAAAGCAGTACTTTTCACTGCTAAGTAGTTTCCACAGAGGATTTTACTAAATCCTTTTCCACCTTCTGCTGTTCAAAAGAGCATGCTGGAGATGCAGTTCACAAAGGAATGAGCCCTAGAAAGCCCAACTCCGATTCTATAAATGGTTGCAAGAGGCCTTCATTAATCAAGGGGGAATTTCCCCTTGTGTAGATACTGTATAAGAGGTTGACAAACTTTCCCATCCTCTTCCCCAGCACCAGCACAAGGGATATGGGGACTGGAATTTGGAAGAGAGCAGAGCTTCCAGACAAATTCAGGCATAGCCCAAATCATGCCATGGGTTTCCTTCCAAGCTGTTTCGACTTATGTTTACCCTTAAAAAATAATCTTTAAAGTGAGCATCTTACCTTCGCGTGCGATTTTGCCTCTCTTCACCTTTTAGCAGTGAGTTTCAACCCACAGTTTCAGCCAGCTACGTAACACTTGACCAGTCTCAGTAGCTGTTTGGAGAGCTGTGATCCAGCATAAGGATCACGTATGCTTTAAGAAATCAGAGACCTGTCAAAAACTTTGTCGCACCTCCCCATCACTAAATAATCATTAGTGTACCACACACAATAGTCTGGATCACTACATCAATTTTCTAAGTCCTTCTTATCTGACCCTCAAGATCTGGAAAGCTTATGCATATTTGTTGCTGCCACATCCCACATAAATTGCAAAGCATACACATATGAAACACTGTTAGTAAAATTGTTTGGTGGTGCAGAGCAAAATTAAAGCAAGTGGTACACATGCATAGTAGATTTATAAACAGCTTCTGACAATCAAATGTAGATAAAAAGAAGGAATATTTTTGTCTGAAGATGTCTTAAGATGTTGCTGCTTGCCAAAAGTAGTCAGTGTTCAATTTACAAGCAATTGCACATAAAGGAATATTAATAGGCATGCAGATGTCGACACTGATTCCACTTTATAACCTGGAAGCACCACATAATTATTCATTCATTCCAAACCTGTCGATCTCTGCACAAAAGTGCAGTGACTAGTAGCTAATTTTGCCTGTTTGCCTGTTTTAGGTAAGGCACGTTTAGAAAGCAAACCTCCAGGACCTAAAAACTGCTGAATTGTTTTACTGGATTATTTTAGTTGCTTTTTGTATTTCTGATTGTTGCTTCCCTTTTAACAATTCTAGCTAACCCATTTACTTTTAGCCAGTTACCTATGAAATTAGACTTCAGAATATTCTTAGCATTTTCTTCTAGGTATATCTCAATTTATTATTCATTTTCTTTAGTTTCCTATTTGCTTTTTAGGTGGTTTTTTTCTATTTGTGGTTCTATAAAAGCCGTAAAAAATATATCAATAAAATCTCACTTTTCCACAGGATATGCAGAGATGAACTCAGTTTCAAAATATATCTACAGAATTTCTTTTTCTTGCAGGTATTTTACACAGCATTTTAGTATTAACTACAGAACCTTAGTGCACTAGGCCTTTTTGAAGGGAAGGGCAATCCCACTGGTGCTAGCCTAGCAGGGTGGTGAATCCTAACCTTAAGCTGAATTCCTTCCTGCGTGCCAGGACATGGGATCGCACAGCACAGTGATCCTCTGACCCATCAGGCACACCCACAGTGACATTTCTCTCATTACATAGTGTTGCTGAATTGGAACCTGCAAGAATTTGGGTTCAGGAATTCAGCTAGTAAATGTGGGCTCAGATTCCCACCTGAACCGTTGTCTCAGCCTTTTTGTGTGGCTTCAAAAGGGATCTTCAAACAAAATTTTTGTAACTATACCATCTGGTGCTCTGGCCACATTTGCAATTTTGTCAGAACTTCCTTTAATATAATGACTGTTTCGGTCTATTTTTTTTCCATCTGCAAACAATATTTGGCAGTTTCTTAATGTGGACCATGAATATTTTGTATTATTTTTCCAGGCAGATTAAAGAACCAGGACAATCAGTTAGGTAATGGCTACATTTTCTCATGACCAGAGTGTGAATGGATAGATGTGACATGCTGTTCAGGCAACACTGCTGGCACTTTTGCAATCACCTCTATAACACAAAAGACTGTAGCAAAAAGTCAGTTATGATTCAGCAACCACATTAAGCAGGTGCAGCATCAGCTTAGAACAGGCACATTATTTAGGAATCAAGCAAGAATCACCTTCTTAGAACAGCACAGCTATAATATATGATAACTATGATTATTACACAGTATAGCTGTTATGTTTCCATTGTAATATTTTTCATTAAGAGATTCTTAAATTCATAATTAAAATTAATTAAACCAAGATCTCAAACAGAGCACTTACCAAAGAAAATATTTAAATTATTATCCTTGACTTTGACAAGGCTTTTGACACTGTCTCGCACAATATCCTCATAGGCAAACTCAAGAAGAGTTGGTTAGATGAGTGGACAGTGAGGTGGATAGAGGGCTGGCTCCATGAGGAGGAAAGGTGGATCCCAGAGGGTTGTAATCAGTGGCACAGGACAGTTGGAGGCCTGTCACTGGGCCCAGTATTGTTAACTTATTCATTCATTCAAAATTACTTGAATGAAGGAGCAGATGTCTCCTCAGCAAGTTCACTGATGACACAAAGCTGGGAGGAGTGGTCCATACCCCAGAGGGCTGTGCAGCCCTTCAGAAAGACCTCAAGCGGTTGGAGAGATGTGCGGAGAGGAACCAACTGAAATTCAACAAGGGCAAATGCAGGGTCCTGTATCTCAGGAGGAATAACCCCATGCTCCAGCTCAGGCTGGGGGCTGAGCTGCTGGGAAGCAGTTTGTGGGGAAGGACCTGGGGGTCCTGGTGGACACCAAGCTGTCCATGAGCCAGCAGTGTGACCTTGTGGCCAAGAGGCCAGTGGTGACCTGGAGTGCATTAGGAAGAGCATTCCAGCAGGGCAAGGGAGGTGATCCTGCCCCTCTGCTCAGCCCTGGTGAGGCCATACCTGGAATGCCATGTCCAGTTCTGGGCTCCTCAGTAGAAAAGAGACATGGACCTCCTGTTGAGAGGGCAATAAAGATGATTAAGGAACTGCAGCATCTCTCTTACAAGAAAAGGCGGAGGGAGCTGGGCCTATTCAGCCTTGAGAAGGGACAGCTGAGAGGGGACCTCATCAATGTCTGTCAGTATCTGAAGGGAGGGTGTCAGAGGATGGAGCCAGGCTCTGCTCAGTGGTGCCAAGCAATAGGACAAGAGGCAATGGGCAGAACCTGATGCACAGGAAGTTCCATCTGAATATGACGAAGAACTTCTTTACTGTGTGGGTGACCATGCACTGGAACAGATTGCCCAGAGAGGTTGAGTGTCCCTCACTGGAGATATTCAGGAATCATCTGGACACAATCCTATCCCATGTGCTCTAAGATGACCCTGCTTGAGGGAGGTTGGACCAGATGACCCACCGTGGTCCCTTCCAACCTTACCCATTATGTGACTCTTTGATCTTCTAATCCTTGAATACAAAAAAGTCAAAGTAATTTTCGTGGGGGGTTTTTTATGTTTTCTTCAATCGAATAGAAGTTTTGCTTTTAAGTTAATGGATACAATGGGATAGACAGCATAGCTATCCAAAAAATCACAAAGAAGATGGAGAACTAGATATTTTTGGACCATAACTACATCAAAGTGGGGGTAGCTACTTGTCAGGATTTACTCCATAGGCTAGCACTGGAACCCAAGTTACAAGGCTAAAGAAATCTGTTGGGAGTCAAACCCCTGAATTCCAGGCTTAGCTGCAGGGATGCGCTATGGTCTGTATGGGTCTGTAAAGCAAGTATGGCAGCAGCCAGCAAATTCGTGGAGATGTTCTTATAGTGTCACTTTGTGTTCCACAGCTCCCTCACAGCCGCAGAGCTGGGGGCAGGCAGCATCCTCACTAGGACCGGAAATAACCTTGCCCTCAAATACTGCAGGTTGGCTTCATGTGAGCCAGAGGTGTAGATTTTCCAGTGCATGGATCTTAAATTATTATTTTTGTGTGCCTGGTGGAGATGCAAACTTTTGTAGAGAGAATTAAATCCTGTTTGTTTTCAGATGGCATCTATGGAATTTCAGTTCTAGATATTTGCAGACTACTGGCTGAGAATAAATAGTCTCTTGCTTCTCTGCCAGCTATGCTAACTCTTAGAAGATTTATTTATATACAACACCAGCTTTGTCACCTAGTTAGAATACTGTCTTCCATGCAGACACATTTCTTTTATGCCTGCAGACATCTCTTTATTTGGTTGGGTTTTGCTAGTTTTGGGGGTTTTTTTTACAGAAATATTTCTGATATGAAACCCAGTTAAGTTTTAAACACAGTTAGGTGTAACGAACTGAAATAAGATACCCAAGAAGGGGAAATACTGACAAACAGTAGCACTGCATAAATTAAAAGGGAGTTAGGGGAGAAGGGGAAAGGTATGAAACCCCTCACTGAGGCTTAACTGATGTGGGCAGGTTAAGTATTGAGACCAGAACATCATAAGACTGTGGTTAGTGTCCAGGAAATGTTTTATTGTTTTTCCACTGTAGTAATACACAGAAATGGTAAACGTTGTGTTCTGACACTGATGGAAGGACCTCTGCACAAAACTGAGGGTACTGTTTTTCTCCTTGTGAATGCTCTGGAGTTTTGTACCCTGCTGCTTCTGGCATATTAATCCATACTTGTTGGATGAGCTCCTCCAGTCATACTTTGTTCTCTTCTCTGCGATGATTCATTGTAACATTACACTACCCATATTCCAGAGGAACATAAAGTAGAGTTGTCTTGACTGGATAGACCCCAATGCACTTTTTAAATACATTTTGTGTAAAACAAACTGTATATTGTGTTCCCAGCTGAATTAAATACAGCTGCTCTCAGAGGTAAAAAGGGCACCCATTTTGAAGTAGCAACAATACTGTGCTTCACGAAACAAAAATAGAAAAATTTAAATTAGGAAGATGATGTAGGTGAGGTGAAAATAATCCCACTGGAATTTTAGTAGGAAGAAAAAGAGATTAATATGTCGGTTTTTTGCAGAGATTATTGTGTTATTCTTGGCAAGTAAACAGTAATATCCCCTCTTACATTTCACAACCGAACTACAGTCGGGCCTCAGATGTGCTATGGTGATTCGTATTTGATTGGCATAATTGAAAGTGATTTTTGATGTCCTGGCTCATGTGACAAATACCAGCTGGTGACATCCAGCTTCCTGGAAAATGTTCAGATTAAATACAGGACAATAGGAACTCATTACAGGTTTCAAATGTTCCAGCAGTACTTCAATATTGACAAAAGTAAAGTCTGTTGCTTGAGATCAGGGTCAGTTTCATGCAGTGAGATAGACAAAAGCAGAAAAAACAGGTTATGCAGGTGAAGTGAAACAAACAGTAGAACCATTGTGCTCCTTTAGTGAAACCTGAAAAAAAGTCTTTAGAACATCTGGAGAAACTAAGAACAGGAATAACACTGTTATATTAGTTCAACTGTTGCATCTAAAATGTTAATCGAAAAAGATGCACCTAGAGGATGGAGGTGTGCTGGCTCACAGTGCAGCTCGGGAGCTCTCTTCTAAGTGCTGTCATCTCAAGCCGGCAGACCAGCCAGTTACAAAATGAGGAACTACCCCTATCATATTAGGGACTAATCCAGTTAAACCTTGCTTAAAGCTAATATTTATGGACTTGTCCTTTGACATGTCTCTGCCTCACCTAGCTGTTCCATCCTCATGGCCAGTGTCTGCTTTCTTCTCACTGAGTCTCTTGAAAATGACAGGTGATCTTACACACTTAAAAAGAAGGGACAGCCATTTGATCACAGAGATGTATGTACCCTACTCACTGAACAAAATGGCCCATGAAAAATTTTCTTTTTTTTCAAGTGCAGAAGTCATCATTTATCTCTCTCTTTCTCCAGTCAAGTTGATTTAAACTCTTTTATTGAAGCCCAGTGTGCTGGCTTTGACTAGATAGAGTTAATTTTCTTGAGAGTGGTTAGTATGGGGCTGTGTTTTGGATTAGTGCTGGAAACTGTTATCAACGTAGAGATGTTTTCCTTATTGCTGGGCTTGTTGGGATAAGGCCTTTTCTGCTCCTCACACCAGCCCCTCCACCACAGCAAGCAGGGTGAGGAGCTGGGAGGAGACACAGCCAGGACAGCTGATCCCAGCTGACCACAGGGATGTTCCAGACCACATGGCATCAGGCTCAGTATATGAAGCTGAGGAAGAAGGAGGAAAGGGGGGAACATTTGGAGTGATGTTGTTTGTCCTCCCAAGTCACCATTAGGTGTGATGGAGCCCTGCTTTCCTGGAGATGGCTGAACAGCTGCCTGCCCATGGGAAGGGGTGAATGAATTCCTTTTTTTTGCTTTGCTTGTGTGCACAGCTTTTCCTTTCCCTACTAAACAGTCTTTATCTCAACTCTTGAGTTCTCTCACTTTCACTCTTCCAATTCTCTCTCCCACCCTTTTAATGGGGACTGAGTAAGTGGCTGTGTGGTGCTTACTTGTCAGCTGAGGTTAAACCATGACATCCACATATCAGTGACATTGTAACTTACTGCCTTGTAGACTATTGCTGAGTGAAAATACAAAACAAAATCACAGTCTTAAATGTGTGAGTTCATATAAACTTTAATAAAACTTGTCCAAATGGAAGCCCAGTGGTAAAGAATTTACCAGAGAGTAAAATTGTAACAATGATTAAAATTATATCAAGAATGCGTAAATGAGCAATTGATGACAGCTGATGACTCAGTGTGGTTGCTGTCACTGTTGTATTCATCCCACAGCTTCTTTGTGACAGCTGTTACAACCTTACATATAGAAATATGCATCTACTTAAATACCATTGGGCCTTACTTATTCTCATACAGAAATTTTTCACTGAAAATGACAAAAGAGAGAACAAATTGTCATTGGTCTTCTTGGATAGGTCCTGAGAAACTCCTCAGATGTCCACCTAGAGTCCCTATGACTTCTTTATTTTGTATGTCAATTCATGTAATTAATTAATAATTAATTGATCTTCATTTAATTGTTTTTATTTAATTTTTTTCCTTTTTTTTTTCCTATTAAGAGTAACCAATCTGGACATCTTTAGCCTTGCAATGAATTTGTCAACCAAGCTAAGCTACGCCATTTTCAGCTGTAGAAACATGTTGTCAAGCATTGGAACAGGCTGCCCGGGGAAGTGGTTGAGTCACCGTCCCTGGAGGTATTTAAAAGACATGTAGACATGGCACTTAGGGACATGGTTTAGTGGTGGACTTGGCAGTGCTGGGTTAAAAGTGGGACTCAATGATTTTTGAGGTCAGTTTGAATCTAAATGATTCCATTATTCTATTTTTCATTTTTTCCTTTCTACATGCATTTACTTGAGATGTTCAGTTTGAATCCAAGCAAAGTGATCTACCACAAAGAAATGCCAAAACTGATTCTTCCTATAGTGATGTTTGATGCCATTTGAGAAACTGGCATTTAGAGGAGTTTTCTGTAGAAGATTACATAAACAGTAACAGGAGACAGAAATCAAGAAGATGCAAATCTAATTCTTGTTCATTCTAAATTATTTGAAGATTAGTTTCACTGTGAAACTTAACTGTCTCATGATGATGAAAATGAAATGAGTGCTTAAATGATGCTATAAGACGTTCACAAAATGCGTCCTAATCTGGTAGGCTCTTAAAAGTTCTTTGACGTGCAAGTTCTGTGGCACTACACACACAGAGTAAAATCATATCAAAATCAAACTGCTTAAAGCCTGGTTTACAGCTAGACTCTGTCAAGATTGGGTAGCTATTCAAAACCATTCCCACTTGTGGGGCTTATATGACATGCTCAGATTGTATGTAACCTCACTTAGGGGTCAGGCAAGGAGGAAGTGATTATCCTCCTTCCTTCATCCACCATGTCAGACATCCACCCAGATTATGGGAATGGCAACTCTGGAAGACTTGCAAAGGACTTGAAATCACATCCTTACCTTACAGTAAGTCATTTGATTGGTAGGCCTTAAAGTGCTCAGAGATGAGGGCTCTCATTTTGGTTGTGCTCCTCAGATGGGATGAGTAAAAGCCCAGCAGCTCCCTGCAATAATTTGCAGAGAAGAGTTATGATCCTAAGAGGTTCTCTGCAATTTATCATGCTGCTAGACAGCCACAAAATGGGGATTTTCAGCTTACAAGTTCACCCATCTCATCTTGGACAGCCTGTATTTTTGCTCCAGGAATATGCTGTGTTAGCGCATTCTGAATAACAATGTAAATTATGTTTGCCTTTTTTATGCAAGGTTGCACCAGACCAGCTTTCAGTACAGCAGCTCTTCCTGACTGCATTCAATTCAAGTGTGGGGAGTTTTACTACCAGTCTGGACACATTTATGTTAAAAGGAAGTGTGGTGATTACTGAGCTTATATAGTGGTAATAAGGATAAGAAATGCTAACCCAGGCTAACTGAGGTCAACAAACCTCTTTAAAACTAAATTGTTCAGATGCTGAGTGCTTGCTTCAGAAACACCTTCTCATTACTCCAGAACACAGTGTTCCTTTCGGTCATGTTCATAAATAGTCTGAAGATTTAGAGCTAGCAAATCAAGAGTTTGTATTTTTAAAAACAAACCTATTGAAATTCAGAGGGCTGCCTCATAAGGGTTTGGCTTATGACATCAATGTATAAACGTAGTAAGGATAATATACAAGTTCATTACAGCCAATTTTTAGCATATAATGGAAAGAATGGTCTTGGAAGAACAGGGAAGCAAAGTTTTAGATAGATTTGTCCGAAGTGTCCTACCTGATACTTGGGGAATGGTGGGAAGAACTGACTCTTTTTTTTTTAATACAATGTTTGGTGGGTTTACAAATAAATACACACAAAACCCAAACAGTTGTAAAGGTCTTACTGGAAAACAAAACATTTTTGACTGGTGAATCAGAATTTTGAGTTAGTGACCAGCTATAATATCAAGATTTTTGTTGGTCTCATGTTTTGTCAGTAACAATCATCTAAAGCAGATTGCAATCCTTTTAGTGCAGCCAAGTAACTAAAGAAAAAAGTCCTCATAGACTACTCTTAATATTGGTGGGGTGAGCTGCTGCAAGACTTAACTTCAATTTTTCTTTCCTAAGAGAATTTTTTTTTACTGTACTTTTACTGTATGGCTGTTTTTTACAGTATGGTTTTAAAATATGAAAATAGCCTCTCAGATAAAGTGATCGCAAAAAACTATTTTATAGAACAGTCCTAAACTGCATTTGCATTGTAGCAAATGAGATATACAGCATCACAGTGAAAGATATGCTAGAAATCACACATATTTTCATTATTTTGGCTTTTTGTTTAATGTCCCTAATCGTGTTTTTTTTGCCTGATGTACAAAATCTCATCACACAGTATGTTTACGTGTCAGAAAATTTCTGTGTTAAAGGTTTTCTGCCAGAAAGGTGAGACTGTCATTTAGATTATGTTCTTGAACTTTTTCTGGTTTTCTTTGTCCTACCCAGTTCCTATTCTTAAATTCTAATTTCTTGTAAAGTTATTTAGGTTTTCATGAAATTACAACACAAGTCAAACCTATGTGGGGCACAAGCCAGTTTTGAATAGGGATATGAGTGTTGTGAATTCTTACACTGCTTTAATGTTACTTGCTTTATCCCTGCAGGTTTAACATATTTGCTTCACAGAGAGAAAGCACATAGAAACTTATCTTGCAGTGTCAGCTAAAAGTACTTCCTTTGTTCTGTGTCTTGCTGTCTTTGTATTCAGATAAGCCTTATTAGTTCAGAGACATTTAGTTTATGTGGATTAATAAAATTCAGGAAAGGAATTTTCCAGTGAATCTTGAAGGCAAGTCAGAGTATGAATCCGGCTTACTTATATGCAGAGAATGTTCTGAAGAGAAACATTACCTTATGTTGATGCTAATCAGATGTATGTTGTCCTCTAGCTTATTACAGAGTGAATCTCAGCATTTTGCAGTTAGTGTTCTATAAAAAGAATATTATAGACCTTGATTATCTTGTTTTTACAAACAAAGCAAAAGGAACACCCTAGTGTCTCAATGTTATCCAGAGAGATATTGCTTTGTTGGTGGGATAAAAGGTTATTGGGCAACCTGGCAATACAGAATAGACTAAGCCCATACTCCGTTACAATGTCTGCATATAGATTTGTGTAGATTGAGTTGCAGGAGGAATTTTAAAAACAAACAAAAATACATTAAAATGCCGCCTTCTTGGTGGTAAATAAAAATAAAATAGATCTCTTCAGTCTACCCAGAATTTTTCTTTGCAATGATATTTGTTTTATTTTATAATTTCAGGCAGCTAATTTAATTAATTAGAATTTGAATAAATTCTTATGCAGCAAAATAGGTAATTCTGTTTCCTATAAAATGCCAACAAAAATAAACTTTGTGGAACACAGACAGAACTGGGTTTTGTGGAACCTAAATAGTCTTAGATATGTTCATAGGATGAGTGAGTGCAGAAAGCCACAGGTTGTTGCAGCTCCTATCCCAGGAGGTGTTTTTCTTCAGGTCAACTCTCCTTCAGGGATATGTGCTGTGCCTTGCACAGAACTTACTAGCACAGCAGCACAGCAAAGCTTCCAGTCCAGAGGTTGTGCAAAACCACCTGTGCGATGGGGCAGAGCAAGCTCATGGCTGCTTGCCCCCAAACATGCACATGTAAGACCTGACCCTAAAATTTAGGTAGGAATTGCTCGGTGACTAAGCAGTATCATGACAGATTGAAATTCAGATGCCTTTCAAATGCAAAGTAAAATACATCAAAAGGAAGAATTTGAACCATTCTTCCACATTAGCAGGTCTGAACTAACAGGGAAAAAAACAGCTGCCAATGTAAGGACCTGAAAGAAAATATCTGTTCAACACCCATCATTAATCAAAAACTCATACGAAGAATATTCATAAAGATTATGAGGAAAATAAGATGTTCAACAGACAGAAGACTATCTCACAGAGCCAGCAGGAAAGCAGGGTACTTAATAAAGATAGCATATGGTTACTGGAACTTTTCCAGGTTTTACGACTGAGAAATGAGACCAGCTAAGCTTAAAAGTTGTGTGGAATGCTGATTTCTTGTTTTGTCTTGTTTTGTTTTGTTTAAAATTTTCCCTGTTATGAATATCATTCACTCAAAGGATGAAGAAATTAATGTTTGCTTTTTTGTGTGTCACACAGAACCTGAAGCGAGTGGCAGAGACATGGATGGATGAGTTTGCAGAGTACATTTACCAGCGACGGCCTGAGTACAGACATCTCTCAACTGGTGACATCTCTGCCCAGAAGGAGCTGCGCAAGCACCTTAAGTGTAAAGATTTCAAGTGGTTCATGGCTGCAGTGGCTTGGGATGTCCCCAAATATTACCCTCCTGTGGAGCCTCCACCTGCTGCCTGGGGGGAGGTGAGGAATAGATCAAATTTAAATGAGTCTAACATTTTAGACTGTGTGAAATTAAAATCATTAAATCAGAGTAACCCTGATGCTAAGTAGTGTTATTAAGGAAGTGCACAGTGGTTGAAACAATCCCTGAACTATCCATTAAAATGAGAAACTGTCATGTCTTACAACTATCACTGTTGCTTTTGTAACTCATTACAACTTTGTATGTATGGAGCATACGTATGCATATGTATGGGGCATATGTATAGAGAATGAGGACAAGAATGAGGAAAAGAGTATGTAGCACTCGTTACTGCATGCCGCAGAAGATTTCAGATTCAGAGAATCACCTTAGTGAAAAGGAGGTATGAAGTCAATGCTTGGGGTTTTTTGCATATCTACTGGGATACCTCCTCCTGCCCTTAAAAGGACAGTTGTGTGCAGATGGAGTTAGGTTTGCTCACATGTGAAATGTGACAAGCAAGGCCTGGATACTTTGCTTTTAAAGTGACTGATTTTGCTCAGCTGTTCTCTACATTCTGTAGGTGCAGTCATCACTGAGTACCAGCAGCAGACAAATATAATTTCTCCATTGATGGATGAGGGAGGGAGAGACCACAAAAGAGAAGCCAATGTCTGAGCATCACTCCAGAGCAGGGGGTGAGCAAACAGCCAGCTTCAAATCTCCACCTGTGGTCAAAGATGTTCTGCTTTCAGACCTCTCTGAAGAGCAGAGCTGTAGCAAACCTTGCTTTGACAGTTTGTTTTGTGCAGAAGAAATGAGAACACAAGGAGTGCAGGGAGAGGAAATTTCTTCCTTAGTTGTACTGAAAAATTGCTGTGGCCTTTGCCCCCAAGAACTACAGCAGCTTCACTTCATGGATAGGTTGCATGCAGAGGGCTTTTTCCTCTCAGTTCATTAAGTTATATAAAGAAGGCTTCATTCTTCCAGTGTATTGTGCTACTTTTTTAAAAACCATAGGAATATCTGTACTGTGAGTTCTAGCCTTCTCTCAGTTTTTAGGAGATGTTCTTGGGGCTGTCAGAAAATTAACTTTCATATTTGAAATGAAAGGATGAAGTTGAAATTTTGACCAAAACATTTGGTAAGATCAGACACAAGTCTGCATATTCCCAGTGGTCAAGACTGGACCATAGACTTCTAAACATAGGTACCTTTACTATTCTGCAGAATTTCTTTTTAGAAAAGCAAATTACCTCATACTGAGATTTTTAAAATAGCTTTCTGTGGTACTAGCAATCCTTAATTCTGGTTATAAACTATCAGTTACAGATGTTCAAAACCCCTCCAATTTATATGTGTCTTCCTGTCTGCTACTTCTTGGCAGTAATGAAATCCTTTGTTGTTAAAGTTTCTTCTTTTTGGTGCTGCTGCCCACTCTTGATGAGATTAATGTGTACCAAGAGGTAAGGAATTTATCAGTAGAAGTCAGGCTGGATCAGATTGCCGTGACTGCAACTGTGATCTTCCTTCACCATCTTCCACATGTATACATGGGTGTCCTTGGAGGACTGGGATCAGGAGATGTGTAATTTCTCTGGCCAGCTGGACAATCCTTAACTCAATCAAGAGGGTCTAAGAGGAGGAGCTTGTGATTCGGGTATTCATTCTTTTCACAGCAATATTAATATAATCTTCGCATAAACCCAAATATTTTTAAAAGTAAAGATCATATTGATGGTGTGAAATCTGTGCCTTAAAAGCATTTACTAAGTTCTTAGGAAGGAAGTGAAGACCAAAGATTTTCTTTTGTCTAAAACATTCTTTCTCTAAAGTAACAAGAAGAGAACTTTGAGCCCTACTACCATTGTTTTTCCTGAGACTGTCACATTCCTGTGCAGTTTTAATTAATTTGTTGGCACTTGCAAGGACTTGAAAAACCTTGAAGGTCAATGGCTGTGAGAAGCTGAAAGAGGGAAGCAGACTGCAATGTTACCGCTTTGTAAGAATCACACAGCTCTAGAAACCTTGCTGATTATACACACCAAAAGTCTGTGCTGACATTGACTGTCATTTAGTACCCTCTCTGCTTCCATTTGGAAATAATTTACATCTGCTTGCCTGTGTCAGTCTGAGAAAGAGTAACCAATGAAGTACTCAGACAAGTTTGTCTCTAGTATTTTGATATCTAGCTAGTAAAAGCATGTGGTGTGAAAGCAGACGTCTCCTAAACAGCCCCTGCTCAACTCCTCCTTTTTTTGCAAACACATTTATTTAAAATCTGACTCTTACATTTCTTGACAAAATGTGTTTATGATGGAAAAGAAGGACATTTGGAAAACAAAAAGCAATCTTTTTTACTACACTTGTCATGGCCTTATCTCTTATGTGTGTTTGTGCCTTTTGTCCTTGTAGCTGGCAGGGTGTACATTCCCTTGATAATCTGTTCTGCCTTGTAACATCTGAAATATGTGCAGTAGAGCAATGTAACAGCAAATCCAGACAGATTAAGGTTATTGAGACTGTCGGTTCTGTGTTTGAGTGAGGTAACTGTACTCTTTTCCACTGAGAAAAAGAGGAAAGTGTTCAATTAGGTTTTGTTCTTACCTGTTTGAATAGATTGGGAAGTCAGGTACCAGTTGAAAACAATAATACCCATCCCATGCTCTTTCCAGGACAGAGTAATTTATTCATAATGTGCATTTGAAGGCCTACTACCTAAAATAATAGGTGTGAATTGGACACCAGGTGTTTTCTTAGGAAGTACTCATGAATCTACAAGCTGTGATCCAGCATGAATATATTGTGCAGATATCACAGCTTCCAATATCTTTGAAAACACATTTTGCAGTAAATCAATCATATAATATCAGACATTGTCATTTATTTTAGATTTCATGAGTCCTATAGTCAAGGTGATGCAAAAAAAGTTGTTTTACTCAGTCAAAAGGGAATTATTTAAGCTTGGTTTCACTTGCTGTTACATGAACTTCAATAATTTAATGAGGAAGTGACTCAGTCACTGCAGCAGTGCTAAGCTGTAGAACCTGAAAGTACTCCTTTCTCGGCCCCAAACTCATGGATTTTACAGAACTGTTTTACAGCACTGACATGAAAATGTCGCACATAAGGTCAAGTGGCACACTTGAAAAATGATGAAAGCGTAAGAACTCACTAACTTCTCTTTTCGTTGTTTTCATTTTTTTAAAATGTGTCATCCTCATACCCTTAATGAGTCAATCTGAGCCCAGCAAGTGTCACATATCTGTTGTACAAAAGCGATATAACCCCACCCTGCAAAGACCAAGTGCTGCACAGCTGGACTGTTCAAATTCTTTTATCAGGATCAATGTTACACTGAATAAGAGTCCCCTGTTTCTTCAGTGAGGTCTTTGGCAGTGCCTGACTTCTTTACCTTTGGCTTTTTCTTTTTTATGGCTCACACAAAGGATACATACTTCTAAAATTACTATGTATCAGTTGACAGGAGAAGTGGCTCTTTTTTCCATATTTGATCCATAGACATTGATAGCCCTAGGGTTATCTGAGAATGTAAGCAGTGCACTAAAACTGACTCTAAGTGCTGCTCAAACAAAAAAAAAAAGTAATATAAACGAATATTGCTAATGTCTTCTAAGAGTTAGAGCCATTTTCATATTTAAGGCATTAAATCAGATGTAGGGAAAGTATTAAATAAACTGATAGCACCAAGGTGCTTCTGTTGTTGCTATATCCGTAAAGATTGTCCTAACACCGTCTCCACAGTCATCGTTCACAGATGATCACGTTGAACATACAGTTGTCTTTAGATTGCCTCACTTTCCCTCTTTCTGCTTTTGGCACAGACAGTTTCATGTCATGATGAGCATGCAGGGCAGCTCCCAGAACCCCTGGGAATTTGGCTCTCACACTCCGGCTCACCCCTCCCTGGCTCCGTGAAGGCTGAAGTGTACCTGGGTGACAGCCTGGCTCCAGTGCAGGCAGGGCAAGGCTGCAGGAGCCAGGACATCACCCACTACCTCAACAGCAAGTCTTGCAGGAACTTATTTGCTTGGGAAAAGTTGTAGTTTTAGAATTATCAAAGAGTATTGGTAAATATAACTGCTGGGCTCTGGGAAGCTGTATTCTCTATGCTTCTACACCTCATCTGCTCTCTGTAAGGACTACAGTACCCATAGTCCCAAAGTGAGTTAGGATGGCATTTCAAGAAGTATGTATAATGACTTACAAATTACATCTGTGCTTTTGTCAGAAGTTGTTTAATTCTGAAACAGCCTTTAATATCACCACTAACCATCCTTATCAGTCCATACATCGAAGTCCTTGGAAGCATGCTTTTCCTGTACGCTTATCTGTGTGTACAAATGATTTTTGTATTTGCTCAACATTTAAGGCTGAGCAAATAAGTTTTGTATGTAGCAACTCAATGCCCTACCTGCATGGCTGATAAAATCTGTCTCCTGTTCATCACTGGTCTTACAATTGCACAAATAGGAATGTTGGAAACGTGTTAGGATCACAAGCTCTTTGTTTTCTAGTTGTAACTCATAACCTCAAAAATCCTAAATCCATTGTGCTGTGTGACTGAAGACAAGGCAGTTCAAATGCATATTGGTTATAAATGAGAAGAAAAGAAAAGAGCCCTGTGCTTCTGCTTTCCTTTCTTTGTCTGTGGAAGCATGTTGGGAGATTTGCAGGCTGTGTGGTGCTGATGCTTGGCAGAATGTTCCCCGTGGCTCTGGCTCTGGCATGATGGCTCAGTTCAGTTTCTAGCAACTGCCAAGGCCACACAGAAGTGCCAGAGAACAAAAGCACAGACTTGACTGAAATGCCTTATTACAAAAAGGAAACAAAAAACAAACCGTGACCCCACTGCAACTGAAAGGATGAAACAAAAAAAAAGGATGAGCTGACATGTAAGCTGCAAAAAACCAGGAAAAACTAACTCAAACAAAGCTTTCAGGAGCAGAGGGAAGAGGGGAGGAAACAAAGAACGTGAGACAGATTCCAGCAGTGAAGGAACTAAATGTAGCTTCAGCTCAAGCCTTTTCCAGAAATGGACTGAACACATTTACTGCACAGTCCAAATGACAGAGACTGGGATGGAGCGATGCCATCAAGACAAAATTATGAAAGCCTTTTAATGCAATAAGCATTAATTGGACGTGGAGTGTATTCACTGTCTTTTTACAATTCTGAATCACATAAATATACCCAATTATTAATGGCAATTGTTAGCAGTTCCATTTTAATTAACTCGCATGCTGTAAGAACTGAACTGATGGATCATTTAATTTTCTGTTAGACCAGAAATCTTTATCTATACAATGGAAATTTAAGTGCATTGAGAAATGATTGAACATTCTCCAAAAAAAATTATACTTGGAGTGAGTATTTCACATGAAACTTTAAAAATATGACTTTAAATTCTACTCCCCTCATTATTCTTTCCTGTCTCTTTTGGTGGATGATATGAAAATGAAGGTTGTTAAGAACTAATTACCTTTCATCTTTTTTACTGTGGGGCTGCCCAGTGCTGGATTTCTGTATCTGGTTGTGTGTATGAACAGCTAGTGCTTTACCTCATCTTTAGCAATTTTTATTGTATTGGAAAAAGAAAAAATGGGACTGGGCTGGTCCAAATATTTTTTTAAAATGCTTTTCTTAGCTCTGGTGAAGGATCAAAGGTTCCTGGAGGCAGTTGTTCAAACTGATGCTTCCCCATCTTTTGCCCAGTCTGCTCTTTTCTAAGCTAAACAAATGCACCTCCTGAAACCTTTCCCGAAGGTCACAGTTTTTACGTTTTTTCACCACCTGTTGCTTTCCCATCTGTGTAAATATTTCTTGATCATGGTTAATAGACTCAATCCCACTTCTCCAGAATCAGAAAAACAGCAGAGTAGCTCTGGCATGCATTTCGCATGTACAAGGATTTCCCCTCCTTGCAATGTTTTGTGCAATGCTGAGAAGTTTTCCATCCTTATGATGTGTATGAGGTATGCAGTGGCAATGTGTACATTTGTCTGGCATATAATGGCAACGGCAGTGACTTCTGAAGTATTTTTGCATGAAAAAACACAAATGACTACTCAATTGTATCTCCATTCAGCATCGAGCTTTCTTTTAAAAAAGGATCAAAGTAGCATCCAGAATGTCAAAATACACACCAGCTTTCTATATATTATACATTTAGAATTTGTGGGTGTTTCCATGCACTTCGATTACTCAGTTTCTGTTAATCTCATTCAGAGGGTAAGTTTTTTTAAGAAATCATTTTCATTATGGAGGTTTCTAAAGGATTTTTAACTAGCCCAATTAAGGTACTAAAGGAGAAATGTGCATGTATTTGCAACATCAAGTTAGGATTTTGCTCTTTTTGGTGGCAGTGGGCAAACTACTTTTCAACTCGATGTTTCAAAGAACATATTCAAGTCAGCAGTAGTACATAACTGGTATGATTGATAGTCACAGATTAATTATTACTCAGTTGCTTGAGCCTCAAGAACAAGATTTTCCTTTTAAGAACAAGTTACACTGCACTGTTTGCAGCAGGCATGCAGAAGGAACCTCCATGGGTAAGCGTAAGTTTCAGTACAGATTTGTTAAGTACTTTTTAAAAGCCTAAGTTTCAGTGCAGATTTGTTAAGTACTTTTTAATTTTATGCACTTCGGGGAGTAATGTGTGACCTTATCTACAATGGTGTTATTGTGTCAAATTAAGAGCATGGACTGGAACAGGGCATGCCTGAATTTTCAATGCATACTGACTGCTCCCGTGCCTGGGAGACACTCGTACAGAAATCAGTTCCTTCTAATACTGTTGATCTCTCTTGCTCCCATAGGATGGAAGAAGCAGTCAGACAAGCTTTGAACTTCTCAGACTCTTTTTCTCTTAGTTTTTTTTTTGCATGAAGGTATTTCATAAGACCTACCTTTCATTCGTTAAGCAGAATATTTCAAACTTTGCTTCTTCTGAAGCTGCTCCTAAAAAGAGCAGTTAATTTCAGGACATGGCTCTCTACCCTGCAAAAAGTAATTCTACCAGTTTTATGTAACTGATGGTCAATCTCAAGTCCTTCAGAGCTAAACTCCTAACCCCCTGATGCTGAAAGCTCTATTCTGCAGCCCAGTTTAATAGGAAATGTTGCTGCTTGGTTTTGCAGATTCGAAACGTGGCAGCCAACCTCTGTGTGGACAGCAAACATGGAGCCACGGGGACTGAGCTGAGGCTGGACATCTGTGTGAAGGATGGCTCAGAACGAACATGGTCACATGAACAGGTATTTTAATGGTGGAAGGAGAAAATCAGGTTAACGTTGTTGCTTCTCTTTTCCAGTTTTTAAACATTTTTCTGAGGGCTTCTCCTTTTCTTAAGGTAAAACAGAGTGTAGAAATAATCTGTGAATTATTAAGGACCTTAATGACTTTTGCAAAGTACTCCTTAACATAACCTCAGAAATTCCAACAGCAACCTGGTCTGTCTTCATTTCCAAAAGGAATTGCAGTGCCCAAAGAGCTTTTTGAGGCCCCATTCTCTCCAACTGTGTCATGAAGACATGCTGATTTTGGTTGAGTTACCTGCAAATATTTTAAATATAGTCTCGAGCCTTGTACAGCTCCAGTCATTGTCTGTTTTTATGCTTTCATCTCAATAAGCAGTTATATTTTAAACGAATATGAGGTATAAGTGAGATAAATGGGTAAAAGCAAGCAAAAAAGCATTTCGAAAGACAAGGAATTATAGACTCAAAAAAAGCTTTTATTTAGGTCGATTAGGTAGAAAAATATTCTCAGGAGTATGGAGGAAAAGAGCTGATTTTAACTCATTGTGAGTGCCATAGGAAAGGGATCATGACTCACAGACCATGGGTCTGGCCAATGTGAGCAAAGAGAATCCAGATGAAAAGTACAACCTAACCGTTTATTAGCAAATTTAGTGAGTGTGTCCTTCACAGGAAAAGGTCTCAGATTAGTAAAAGATTCCTAATGCTGAGGAGAAAAATTGACCTGGCAGTCACACATGGCACTTTGTAAAAACTTAAAAGCTCAGGAGAGAGGATTTCTGAGGGGTATTTGAAGTGCTGAGGTCAAAAAATCATGCTCTGAAGATACTGAGAAATGCAGGAGGAGAGCTGCAAGTGCATGAAACAGAGAAGCTGAAGGATTATCTCAATTTAGGTAAGTGCCAACATGGCAGAAAAAGAAGTCGCTGAAAGAAGACTTCTTCAGGTAGCTACCAAAGATACTGCATGAGGATAGGGTGCCAAGACTAGATAAATATAATTCTGTTTTGTTTCTGAATTACATACAGTAATTGAAGGAGTTAATTGAAGGGAGTTGTATGGTCCAGACTAGACCGTGACAAGTGTTCTCTGGCTTTAAAATCTGCAAGGCTCTAAACCCTCCTCAAGAAGGGCAGAGGGGAATGCTGAGGCTGCCAGAGATGAGAAAGGACTAAAAAAAGTTGGATGAAAAGGTGAGAGAAGAAAAAAAGCAGAGAAAATGGAGACTTGAAATATCCTTTGAAAGAGTAAAGGCTTGAACAAAGGGGAAATGACACAAAGGGAGAAGGATGTTTAGGAGGAATCCGTGTTTCAGCGTACTCCAGGGTGCTGCAACGTTTGGGATCAGACCGGATCTAAAGGTCTTACTCTGTACTAAGGACACAAAGTGACTTCATTAGAATCAGTAGGCGAAGCTAGCACGAAGGGAGTTCAACCAGCCAGCTCCTCAGATGCCAGAACCAGAGCTGGGAAGCCTCAAGCACCTCGGCGCTTGACGTGTGCCCCAGGGGCAGCACGACTTGTCTCTGCCGGGCTGGTACGGAACAGCGCATAGCCTCGCATTGCCGGGGAGCGCGGCCAGCTTCCCGGGAGCGCCTCATCCCTGCGGCGCTGCGGAGCGGCGGCCGGGCGGCAGAGGGCAGCGCGGCCCAGCGGAACGCACCCGCCGCCCTCACGGCCAGCGCCCCTCACGGCCAGCGCCTCTCACGGCCAGTGCTCCTCACGGCCAGCGCCCCTCACGGCCAGCCGCCCTCACGGCCAGCCGCCCTCAGGGCCAGCGCCCCTCACGGCCAGCGCCCCTCACGGCCAGCGCCCCTCACGGCCAGCCCCCTTACTGCCAGCGCCCCTCACGGCCAGTCCCCATCACGGCCAGCCCCTCTCAGGGCCAGCCCTGCACTGCTGTCACGCTCGTCTGTGGGGCGTCGAGCCCCGGGCCAGCCTCAGAGAGGTCCTCTTCCTTCTTCATATCTCATGGAATTTGTAGCTCCCATGAGTTCTGCATACACCAGCAGAAACTAGCAGTATTAATGAAAGTGATATTTTATTATCATATTTCGAATAGCGTGGATTGACACTGAGCTGGACTTGTAACTATTGGTATAAATTTACAGAGTTCAGTGGCAAGCTGTAGTAGCTTGATGTGACCAGTGCGACCGGTGTCAGTGCTAGACAGAGATGATCCTTTGTGCCGCTTGATCCATGTCATGTTACCAGGGCAGGAATTAAAAGCTTACAGTCTCAGCCGCCATGCCAGGGGCACAGCCCTTTAGCAGACCCCAGGAGAGGAAGAGGACTTTCCACCTCATGGCTGTGCAAGCCCCGCTGGGCAAACAGCAGTCAAAAGGTTTGTGGGGCACTGGCAGGCCTTCTGGTAAACGGGAGACGGGTGAGAAGTGAGGATGTGTCACTGTTGTTTCTGGAAACATTCCCAAAATTAAGAACCAGAGGGGAAGACAAGGGGCAGGAGGATATGTCATGGCATTGCATTCTTCCACCTCTGTCTTCCCAGAGCTAACTTTTGGCTTCAGGGGAATCTGAGGCTCTGCTGGACTGATAACCAACAGCAAACAAAACTGACAAGCATCACTGTCTCTTATCAAAAGTTCCCCAGACTTGCCAGGGAATAGGTGGACCATCTCTAACATGGCTCAGCAAGTGCCCAGCTCTTTCTTCTCTGCTTGAAGGTATAGTTCAAGCCAGAGCCCAGCGCTGAAACATGGCATTTCATCTTTGGATGGGGATACATGTTTTCGCCTCAAGTGTAATGGAACAGCCAAAGCACAGCGCCAGCTGACGGACCCCAGCCAGACAGCGAGTAATTTAGTGACATTGCCAGGCTGGAAAGTATTAATGGCATTAAAAGGGCCTTTGTCCGGTAGACAATCCTAGGCCAATGGCTCTATCAGGCAATGATTCTTCAGGTCCTGTGCCAATTATAAATGAAGCTGGAAAGCTGTATTTCCCAGTTACTGCATGACAGGGCTCGGCTACATGAAAGGCAAAGCGTGAGGGATGAGGGGTTGCTTGATTGCAGATACAGAGGATGGGACTGTGTTTTACAGACTCCAGTATGAGAGAAGGCGAAGGAGGAGAATGAGCATTCACTGAGCCAGGATAGAGGGTTTCTTGGGTCCGGCAGGGAACAGTAAACAGCAACCCCATGTGTTGTAGGTGAAGAATCAGCCTGCTGTTTGTTAATAATGTGTCTGGGAATTTTGTGCAGCCTTGTTTCAAATCAACAAGCAGTCAGAAATGAAAGAAGTACAAAAAGGGTACAAAAAGGCTCACGGAAGGCTTGTAAAATCTGACACAGTTTGTTCCTAACAAAAGAACAATGAAATCCAGAGTGACAAGTGGTGCAAAGCAGAACATTATATACTCCGGCTCCAGCTAATAGCATGTAGCATTGTTGGACATTATGCAGTGGAGAGACAATATTTATATTGGCCAGATTCAGTGTTAACTAGAGGAAAATTGCTGTTTAAAAGAGGAAATCTTAGAATTATGAGATTGGAAAGACTGTACCACCTTCATGTTGTGTCTGTAATTGCAATATCTTAATACTAGTTGGGTTTATAGAGAAGTATAACCTTTTTTCTGATTATTTTTTTCTCTTCTCTCTCTTAGTCCTAAAACTGAGTTCCTGTCCCTAACAAGGTTGGTTTTATAATAGTATCACTAGGGAGAAGACATGCTTGTTGATTTGAAAATAAAACTGTTTTTAAAAACTGGGAGGCTAAAGAAGGAGGAAAAAGGATCTAAGCTAGTCTAAACATTGAGATCTAGTATTACAGAGATCCTGGTTTTCAGTGGAAGGGAACAAAAACCCCCTACTGTTACCATGTCTTGACTTGAAAACAGGACACAGCCCTGGCAGTCTTCAGAAACCACAGAGGAGTGGAAAGAGCAAAGGGATAGTCTGGATCAGCATGATCTGATTGGAAGGCTGGCTTGAGCTCTTTCAGGTGTACTGATGCATTCAGTGGGGTAGTAGTCCTCAGGCCAAGGTCCAGAGAGCAGCAAGAATTGGTCCCTCAGCTCACCACTCATGCACAGAATGAGAAATTTGGTGAGCCACCCACTGGGAAAGGTGAGGATGGTCCTGAAATAGGATCTCTCTCTGCAGTAGTAGTAATGAGAGTGAGAATATCACAGAAGCACTGTTCCACACCATTCCTCTAAGTATTTGTTATTCATCACTTTGAACTCCAGGTTTATTATGTGTCTGTGGAAAGGTAAAGGATAAGATAAAGAAAATGGCTTTTGTTGGCTTTTTGTTAAAGGAAAATTGTCTCACGCTTCTCTTTTTCTACAGAAACAGCAACATAGCTTTTTTTCTGTACTGAATCTTACTTCTGTTTTTGCTTGTGAAATGATAAGTTGTTGTGGGGAGTCCATGATGATGCTTCAAAGAAACACGAAGAAAAGTGGAAAAACATTTAACCTTTCAAAAAGCTTTGAAAATGAGGTTAAAGCTGTCCACTGCATTTTACTGCAGATAAATGTAGAATGCACTCTGGGAGATAGAAGAAATAAGCAGGATACAGAGACAGATTAAGAAAACACTCTCTAGAAAACCTATAATACAGATAAAATAGGGAGTAACAGCAGCTAACAGAGAGAACAAGGACTTAAAATAAGACACAAAACAAAAAAGGTAAATATTCAGATATATGCTTGTATTTGGGGGCTACAAGCCAAGAGAGACAGCAACGCCTTTCAAATGTGGTATTCAGAGGATGGTACAGCATTGAAGGTGCAGTATTTTTAAGAGATGTTTCTTCTGGGAAGACCAGGGAAAGAAGGTAACTATAGCAATGAAAAGGTTAAAAGCTGGGAACCACCACAGAATTATTCAAGATCAGACCCACATGATATTTATTAAGCTTCAATTTATAGCTGGTTCTGTCAGAGAATGTACACACTGGAGGAGCTGGGTGCTAGATAAGGGCCAAAAGGAACCTGAGATGAGGTGCTGGACACAGTCTGAACTCAGTATGGGGAGCTGCTTCTCTGGATAATGAGCCTGTGTGCAGTTCCACATGAACCATCTCAGCTGAACAGTTTCTACTAGCAAAGTTTGCTCATTTAAAGAGAGCTTCACTTTCTCAGTGTTACGTTTCTCTTTTTTTTCTATGGCAAATCAAAAGTCATGCAGAAAGCCAAAGAATAGCACTCACTCAAAAAAAAGAAAAAAAGAAAGAAAGAAAGAAAGAAAAGAACCTCACAGCTCTTGACAGAGCTTCTAGGTAGTAATTTACAGCCTGCAACCTCTTTTCTGCAAGGATTGGTCCATGGAAAGGAAAATGCACTCCACGTCTTGAAATTTGATGCTGTCAGACCTGTCACCTTCATCTGATGATTGAAAGACTGCAGTGTCACAGCGTCACTTCAGACAGCTGGTGTCTAATTGAGAAGGATTCCTCTATTAACTGTGACCCTCCGTGACTCCTCTCAGGCAGCGAGAAAAAGGGCTTTGACAAGCTGCCTGTAGCTCACAGGTTTCACAGTAGAAAGATGAAGATCATTTAACATGTGTTGTTTGAGGCAAAAAGACAGTTGAGAGAAGGTATGGTAACAGTGTCCCCTGTAAACAGAAGGAAGCTGCTCATTAAACATAGGACAGAGGCTGTGATGGGAAGATCTCTCTAGGCAGCTTGTTCAGACCCAAAGGAGAGCTAAAGGAACATCACTGGCGGAGGCTTTCTGAGTCCTAGGTAGCTGCAATCCTAGTGCATGCAGGTGCTGCTGTAAAGGGGGTAACTAAAGGCTTTAATATAGCATATCCCCTCTCCTCTCAGCAGTACTGTGTCGCTAGAGATTTTTTTCCTTCCCTGATGTCAAGATTGTGCCTTCCTGGAGTATATTCCACATGGCCTCTGATGCACTTTAATTAAGGCAGTTGGCATCACTAAATCGTACGCAGACAGGACCTTGTTTAACCGGATTCTGGGGTGAGCGAAAAGGGAATCCTGCATTAAGCTTTGTGTGTTGCTTTAAATGTTTTTCACTGATAATATATCATTGTGTTGCCTGATTGTTTTCCTAGCTCTTCACCTTTGGTTGGAGAGAAGACATCCGCCCTGGGGAGCCACTTCACACCAGGAAGTTCTGCTTTGACGCCATCTCGCACAGTAGCCCTGTCACTCTCTATGACTGTCACGGGATGAAGGGAAACCAGCACTGGAGCTATAGGAAGGTCAGAGTCACTGTTGGGGCATCTTGGGGGTTCAGACTGTCTTGAGCCTGTATTCAGTTTAGCACAGGCTTGTGTTTTCCCATCAAAGAAATTCTGTTTTAAAATCCACCACATCCTATTCCAATTTAATTTTGTGGTAATCTCTCTAGAATACGTTCCTTTTGAGCATTCAGATATTTAGGTCAAATTTAAATGAAAATGGAACTGATCCAGCTCAGAGGGTGTCTGTATTGGATCTGTTCCCTGAAAGGTGTTTTACTATTCTGGCGCTTCAAGATGCTTGTGTCGTTTAAACAGAGGCACTGCTGGAAATATTTTCATCCAATGTGACAGTAGCAAGACATACTGTTCATGAGTTAAATGTTATTACTTTAGTTCATTTTAAAGATTATAAGTGGCAGAAAAATCTCCCTCAAAAAACCAAACCAAACAAAGTAAACAAAAAAAACCAACAAAACAAACAAAAAAAAACAAACAACAAAAAACAACAACAAAAAAAACCACCCCACACAACATTAAAAGGGCTGCTGTAAGCCCAAAGGAAGCAGGAGTTTATAAACTAAAGATAAGCAGCTTAGACACTACTTTGATCTGCTGAATTTCAGCCCATTTTTATAAATCACTGGAAACAGGAGGTCAAGCTAGAAACTGTTAGAGCTTCAGTTAAGGTAGAAAGTCCTGGTAATGCTACTGAGTTGTTATTGTTGTTGTTGTTGTTGTTGTTGTTATTAGGGTTTTTTAATGGTTTATCAGCAAGTTGCCTTGATTAAAGATTTCACTAATAAACTCTGTATTCCATTCAGGATAAGGATTTCTCTGAAGCACTGAGGATTTCTCTCACTCATGCTTCAGTTTTCTTTGACCATTGTGCCTTGCCCTTCACCTTGCTTAAGCTGAGGCTAAAGTACCAGGAATTGGTCTTTGCCAGATAAACCTCACTACTGTTTTCTAGTTTGAAAATATATATAGTAGAAAACTAATTCAGAACCATTAAAAATAGGTTTCTCCTGATGCTTTCTTATGAGTTCCTACTTATTAGCTTATGCCTTTTTACCTTATTTGTGTTGCAAATGGAAGTCCACCATAAGATTTTCCAGAAATGTAATCACTTTGAAACTGAGGTATTACCTGAAAGAAAGTTAGAATGTATGGGGCAGATAGTTAGAGGATATAAATTGTGGTGGTTGTATTGCTGCCTATCTGACTTTATAATGCCATAATAATCCCTTCTTGCTTCAAAACCCTCCCGATTTATCTTTTTGCTTACCCAAGCCGCAAATCAAAAAGCTTTCATACCTTTAGCACTTCATTGTTGCTTAATATAGCCGGTTCATAAGACAAAATGAAGGTCTGGAGCTACCCTCTGTAAGGCTCATCACCTTTGATGAGGACAGAATACAGCAGGTACCTAAAAACTGACATTTGGAAAAAGTACACAGTGTAAGTTCTATTAAATTCTCTGCACAGCTTCATTTTTAGTTTCCAGAAGGCTGACAGGGCTCGTATAAAAATTCTCAGTGCAAGACAGGCATGTCCATCTCAGCAAGAAACACCACAAACTTTTGTTACGATGGAAGTACTGACACATTCTTAACTGTAATCCCAACCTGACAGCAAGCTGGTCAATTTGCATAAACCTTCAAGTTAAGAAACTGCATTGGAATAATAGAACTATATATGCATGGTTTTCTTTAAGCTCAGTTTTAGTTTGCTACGCAGTAAGTATTTTTTAATGTTTCCTGTAGTCTATTTCCTGAGATAAAGGGCAGATTTATATTAGAGATTTCTGGTAGTACAGCTATACCTCCAAAAACCTTATATATGACATAATCCTTTTCCAGCTTTGAAAGCATCTTGGCAATAGAACTTGTAGTGGTTTCCCCGCCTACAAAACAAAAACTGATCTGTACTAGAGCCCTTTACCTAGGGAATGGTATGCTACTGAATCTGCACCCTAAATAAATAAGAAGAATAACGTGATTAAGAAAGAAGTGTTTCTTTTTAAAAAACAGAGAGCAGGTCAGCCACTCTCTTCTGTTCTCTGCACCACATATAGACACTTAACTTCCTGATGGTCCTATATCCATCCTGCCAAAAATTCTTCTCATGCTTTAGGAGAAATGACCTTGCTTGTCAATGTCTTATAAGATGCCTAATATGAAGCATTTCTTACCATGCTGTCATATTCCTTCTTTAAAACTAGAAGATAAGAGGTTTTTATTCATTTAAAGAAGAGTCTCTTCTCATGATCATTTGCATCCTTGAGCCACTGATAATAAGTTACGACTATGAAGTGATTACAAAGTGCTACAAATGCAATTTGAAGCCAGGCAGTATTTTCAGGTTCCATATTCTTATAGCATAGAAATCCTAACAACCTGGTTTTGGATCCTGGCGAATAAAAACAGCTTAAATATTTTAGTGGCAAGTAGAACACATTAATATTTTACTTTGGGTAAGGAGCGCTCTTCTGGAAGAAATTTACAGCCTATCCCCATTACATGCACTTTGCTTCTCATTGCAGTGCAGTCTCAGAGCATGCAAACCACATTCTTTTCAGATGAATGAAGCCAAAACTACCACTAATAAACATGTGTCAAAAAAACTGTTCTTATTCTCATACCGCTTAAACTACATCTGGGCAGCTATTTGAAAATCTAGTAAGTCTGCAATATTAAGTAATCAATTTTCTTAGGACCAATGTGAAATACTGGTCTACAGCCAAGTATACCTTTGAGAAAACCCTGTAAGAAGCAATGGAGCAGAATAAATCCAGGCAATACTGCAAACGTTGCTATGGGTTGTAAATAGAAGAATGTGAGTAATGCCAGGACAAAAAATACTGGCACCATATTGGAGCAATGTAAGATATTAGATAGATAAATGTAAATAACCTGTAATTATTAGATATTAGGGAGAATGGCTTTAGTTGCCCAAGCTAAAGCCGTTTGACTCTGTTTGATATTCCTGAGCATGCTAGAGCCAATGATGAGCAGTGCCTACAGATTTCTGTTCCTCATAATGAAGGAATATGCCTCTGGTTTTCAACATAGCATCATTCTGAGCTGACAGGTAGTGCACTGGTTCTGATAAAGTATGATTCCATTTATGTGCCACAGGCCCACTACTGCTATTTGTAGAGCAGAAGTATCCAAGAGAGGGCTGATTTAGTAGGTCTTTAAAAAGAAACAATTGTGCAAAATCAATTTCATTATATGGTAATTCTACCCTGAGCCTAGTGATTATGATAGGTGCTAGACTGACAGCATCAAAAGCTGTGCCCAGAAGAAAGGGCTTTGCTCATAGTCTCCTGACAGCTTCAGGGACAAACTGTAAAAGTCAGTTCACTTGTCACATAAGAGGTGCATAGATTATTCCCTCAGACAGCCAAAAACATGGCATTGTGATAGTGGCTTTTATCGTATGGACATCAGTCCTGCTGAAACTGCACTGGAGCTACCAACTAATTTCAGATAAGCTACCACAGCCACCACCTGATAATGACTTCCAGTTGCTCTTGACATTGGCCATACTTACAGCAGTGACCTAAAAGAAACGAAAGGCTCTGTGTTTCATTACCGACCCCCCTGAACTGTCGAGAACAATTATCTTATGGAGGAGTTTCTCCTTCTGCAAATAATCTTCAGGCTTGCTTTCATGCAGAAGGAAAAAAAATTACTCTGCTGTTTTCAGATGTTAGAAATGTCTCCACAAGAGCGCTTGTGGTTTCTCAATATTGGTGTAAAGAGGAATTTATGTATTTCTCTTGTAAAGTTCTTCTCTGGGATGCATGCAACTGTTACCCCTTGAAGTCCTGAGACTGTTTCCATTGAAATCCGTAAGACCACCAGGCTTTGACCTTAAATCAGCATAAGCTTGAGATGATAAATTAATAGGCCTTTGTATATAGCTGAGTCAGCCAGAAGTTTTTCCAGACTGGTGACTCTGTCCCTATTCTTAAAAGACACTCTTCTTTCCTAATAACCAGACTCTCTAAATAAAAGCACCAATAATGCTTCACTCAAAAATTGCCTGCCTGTGATATTTCTGTAAGAAAGACTGCCAGCTTTCTGGAAAGGCTGGAGTGTTTTTCATAGCAAGCTTTTTGTGCTGAAGCTCTTTCCTTTCTTCTTGTACCAGCTGTCTTATTAAAGCTTCTAGTATTCCAGCTTTGGCTTCCTAATAGCTTGGCTGGCCCTCCTGCCCAGCTATACTGCAAGGAAAACCATATGCCGCCTTCCTTCAAGGTCCCACATCAGGCAGGGTGGCCATGGCACAGTCACTGTGTCCTGATTTCGGGCAGTGCCACTCCATCAAGCTCTTATTAGGACAGGAGGAGCTGGCAAGGTGCAGATGGGCACCTGCACCACCCCAAAGGGTGCCTGGCAGTTCTTGCAGGCCCGTCTCCTCCAAGCAGGGACACAGTAGCCCTTTGTAGACAGCACAGTTACCCCCTTCTTGCAAGCTGAAGTATCCTACCTGCTCTCCTTGTAGAACACAAAGGAAAGGCCTCTACTCATTTGGTTTGGTCCTGTCAGCTGTGATGGCATCCCTCTGAATTTCAATCTGGTGTGGGGGGATGTGTGTTCATCCACTGGTTTTGGGGAAAGGCTGGTGCTAAAGGTAAAACAGTGTGAAAGGCAGATGTAACACCATTCCCCTCAGCCAGAGCACAAGGTACTTTTGACTTTGTTCTTTATTGCATATATTAATTTTTTAAAAAGGCATTGTACTTTATCACTTTTCACAAACCACAAATCAATGAGTTTAATCTTTCCTAAAGTAAAAAAAAAAAAAACCCTTAATTTTTCAAAGTGGTTTTAAATAGCTGCTGTTTCTGTTTGTTTTCATAATTTTGGGGGTTTTTTTTTATGTGGGGTATTTTTAGTTAAAGAGAAGTTGCTATGATTGTTGCTCAGCACCCAGAGTATTTGTGTGAGTTTTTAATCAATTGCAATTTGACAAGTAGATTTTTTTTCCCATCTCACAAACTGGGCAAGCAGGCACATCCTGGATTAGTATTAAAATACTGGCAGGGCATCGTAGGCATGGAGGGGAAAAGCCTGAATGTGGTTTACCAAGAGTAATCTGAAATTTATTTCAACAGATGCATTATAGTCCCTGGAAACTTTCAAACCATCTAATGACTCCCACATCTGTCTTTCTCAAAACACTTGCTTACATGAACTAAGTGTATTGAAACTACCCAAATCACACATACCAGCTGCTCATCTGAGTAATTTCTACTTTAACAAAGTTTCACAGTCAGGTTACTTAATATTCACTCCAGTTTTGTGAAGTAAAATTAATAAAACTAATCATCATAAATATGCTTTTTAAAGCAACTTAATCCGTGCTTACCCTCCCAAAATCTCCATATGGAGCTAAATCAGTGTTGGGATTTCCATCTTACTAGGAGAGAGAGCGTATTTCAGTGGCTGGTCTGAGCGAGGCCACAGGCAAAGTCTGCATTGAATGGGATGAGAACAACAATCCTGTGTCCATCTGTCCACCACTTCAGTTGATAATTCTTTTTTAACATTTTCACCAAGTTGAAGATTTTACAGCTCCCCCTGACAAGAAACACAACACTGTCAAGAAGAAGACTTCTCAAAAAAAAAACCCAAACAAATTCATTTTTCGAGTTCAGACATTTAAACGGGCTCCAAGCAAAGATATTAAAAGACATTCTATTTTTTCATTATATTATGCGGTTGTTAGTCGAAGACTAGATGATGTCTCCCTCTTTCTTGAATCCCCACTTTCATAAAGGATAATAGCCGAAGGGAAGAAAATACTCCATTCTCTACAGCTTTCTAATAATAGCTGTAGTTATTGCACGAGGTTAGTGCACAGAGACCACAAAATCGTTTCAACAGGGCTGTGTTAATCCATGTTCTGTAAAATTAGAACACTTCCAATGATTTGGCATTTGCTACTTAATTCTGTTTTTTTTTTCATTCCTGTAGGACAAAACTTTGTTCCATCCGGTAAGCAGCAGCTGCATAGATTGCAACCCAGCTGAGAAGAAGATTTTCATGAACAGATGTGATCCTTTATCTGAAACTCAACAGTGGATTTTTGAACATATTAATATGACTGTTTTAGAAAAATTTAACAGCAAGGCCAGTTCCTAGACGGAAAAAAAAAAGAAAAAAATGAACACACCTATTTACGTACAGACTGCAGACTACATTTTCGCCAGCATCTGGGTCAAAGGAGTCAGGAATTAAATTTCCTAGATCCAGGAAATCTGTTCTGAGGATTGAGAAAATGCCACAGCAAGAGCCAGCAGGCTGTCCTTGTGGATATACAGTATCTGGAGAACTTGGCCAAGAGCCTCACCGGATGCTGCTGAGAACTTCAGGCTGAAAATTCCCTTGCTGGTCAAGGGAAAAACTTTGTTTAAAAACTGTTTAAAAGTACTCCAAATTAATAAAGTAAAACAAAACTCTCGAGTTTCTCAGGTCAAATCCTGCTGTAGTGAGTAGCTCAGAACAGACGCTATAATTTGGGATGGGTTTATGGTGTGCATGACGCCTACAGGAACCTGAAGAAATCCCAAGTTTTAGAATTAAACATGCTGGTAGAAGAATAATGATGTCCCAGCACTCCCTAGACAAGATATATGCTCTGTTGACATTCTCTTAATAAAAAGTTGGGTTAAGCAGGTTTAACCCTCAGAACTGCTGCAATTAATTTTAAATACCTCCCTTTTACATTCCATTCATTACCAAAATAGGAATGGTAGAAATCTTAGGGTGTAGAATTACACTGTAGTGAAGCATGAAATAAACTGTATGGTTTTGCCCTCACATTTTCCCCCTTCAGGAAAAATAAAGCAAAGCAATCAAATTTCTCTATATGATATATTTAGCAATTGTGATTCAAATCCCATTGTCACACAAGGTGAGTTTTTTTTTTAGTGACAAATATAACAGCAGCAGCTGCAGCATAATGGAAGGCTTGTGGACTAGCTATCTTTTCTAAAGGTAGAATCCTTACCAACATATAAATTAAATTGAAAATAGGCTGGGGGAAAAAAACAGTAGGAGAGTGGGAAATAATTGCATACTGCATGCTGAACTAGGTTAGTCAAATTAATACTGGTATGCTGCCATCACCTAAAAGCATGTCGACTCCCTGCAGTGCAGCTTAAAAGGTCTTGCAGTGCTCTTGACACATAGGAGTGGAGAGCAAAATTGACAGGAAATCAGTTGGGTGGTTTCAGAGTTTTTGAAATCCGTGATGGAAATCACGTGAACTTTCCAGAGTGAGCAAGTGAATGGTATTGTAGATGTCATGAGGGAGGAAACAAGAAGTGCAAGCAAGTCACACGTTACAATATTTTGATACTTTAGGCACGGGCACCATTCAGGGTAACACAGACTTCCATCACACTGATGATCATGATGGGTCCCTCAGACCCATCAAGCTGTTGGAGAGGCCTCTAAAACGTCTTAGGGAGGGTGTCTGTGGTTCTTCTCAGTTCATACTGATGTGAATGTGACTGGTAACTTTGAGATTGTTCGAAGTAAGACTGAGTATAAATTTATATCAAGTAAATATGTGGCTTTTGCTTGAAAGATGAATTCACAGATGAAAGCACCATAAATGCAGATAGATCACATCGTCTGTGCTGTAACTCCTTTCAGGTTCCAAAAATAACATTTGTAATTAAGTTGCTTATTTTGATTGCTGGTGAGGTGGCTGACTAACCAAAACACTGATGTGCAATCTACCCTGTTTTAAGGGAGTGGAGTGACTGTATTTTGTTTATTTCTCCTTAAGCTCTGTTTATGCATAATGAGCATTGATTGCATCCAGAGGATGGTTCTAGTACCAGTGTGCTATTTTATGGCAGCATCTTGTAGTTGTAGGTCATATGAAAGTTTTAGGAGAGGAATGAGGTCCTGTAACATTCAGGATGCATGCACTTGGAAATTGTGAAATTTCCAATATATTATATTGAGCAATTGCTGCAAGGTATTGAGGAAATCTTTCAAATAATTTAAAGGGATGTGTCCATAGAGTTCTAATTTTATGATTTTAAAATAAGTGAGCTTGTTTAGGTATTGTTTAAATTTAATTTGAAGATATGGTGTGCTCGGGAACAGAAGCAGTAAGGTTTCAGTATGAGGATACTACAGGTTTGTTTACCTGTCAGTACACAGAACCAGCCTAGCCACTGCAAACTGTCAGTTTTCCCAGATAGGGTGCTCGCAGCATCATTTATTTGCAGCCCGATCATGAGGAAAGAGAGTTTGGGAAAGAAGAAAATGGCTGTCTCAAATATAAATGCAGCCCTCAAGCTGCTGGTTGTAACTGGCCCCAAACTGTCAGTCCCGGAAGCAACACTGTAGGCCCAAAATAGAGAGGCAAAGGAGGATTGCTAAACCAGAACAGATTGGTAGGGTTATATCGTTCTGTGTCTGACTGCATCTCAGTGGTCTGATTTTGATGTCTGATGGGAACTAGGCTGCTGTTAGGGCAAAGAAATTCTGTGCCTTTTGTAAAAGGCCCTTGTTCAGTCACGTTGCACAGCACCTTACACTGCCAAAGAAAGCCTTCCACTTATTTGTCGATGATTACAAATTCTAAACTCTGGCAGTCCTTGTCAGAAAGCAGTCCATATGACTAATAGTCAGATGTTGTGGAGAAAGAGAACAGTCCTTGCACAGGACTCCTTCAACAAAAGTTTTATTAATAATAAATGATCATCACTACCTTTCAGTTAAAGTCTGTCTTGGGTGTTCTCCAAAGGTTTCCACTGATAAGAGTATTTCATTACTAATTTATAATTCAGAATTTCTTTAATTCTTCCTGCAACCGTATCTTTTCCACCCAATAAACTTCTGAACAACTTGATAGGTTGGAGAGATGTATCTTCTTCCCATATTTCTCCAGGAGCATTTGACTCTAGCACATGTTTCTTCAAAAGACTATGAAATTTCTTCACAGAATTTCTTTAAAATACCAGGTAGTTCTGAACATATTTTGAATGTAGTGCACAGGTGGCATTAACTGATGTGGGCTCATCATTTCAGTGAAGCTATACTGATTTCCCCAACTGATGACCTGCTTCAGTTTTTTTCAGTTGACTATTTTATGGTTTTAATCAAGATGTCTGAAAAGAAGATCTTTGTATCTTTAAGAGTTCATCAGCATCTACCCTAAATGTTTTCCGTTTAGGGTTATCTGACCTTTTTTTTTGTGGCCAGCAAACTGCTACAACTGGAGAGAGCAACTGGAAAAACTGAAATAAACTCCAAGTGCAACTAAAACTCTAAAATAACACATCTTTCCCTGCATATATTCCAGAATCTAAACTAAACAGAGGCCTTGGGGGACAGGGCTTGAAGGAAGAGAGGAGGAGCTAGGAAACAAGGCCTTTCATGTGTGGGAGAGCAGCCTTGTTGCAGAGACATAACAAGACTTCACTTTTGATTGGCCACAGTCTTATTTCAGAAAAATGAGATTGCTTTAGAACAAATGTTTCTGCAACAGTATGGATATTTTAATGATATAATGCATTATTCCTGAGTGTTATCCATTTATGAATAAACAGTCTCTAGCTGCTGAACTAAGTCTGCCTCATGATAAAGATAGACTAAGCTTGAAAGGAAGCTGAGAAGCACTTAACAACCTTTGATTACTGGCAATTTACCAGGCATCAATGTCTCCAGTGACCTTAGTGAAATCTTATGCCACAGAGGATCATAGAAGAAATGTGTATAAATAGCTTGACCAAATTGATTAGATAGGTTGCACTTCTGCAGGAGTGGATGTTACCTTTGTTAAAAAAAAAGGCATAGTCACAATTCATTTGCCTTTTTACTGATAACTTCTGCAAGTGACTGAGTGAGGGGGACCCTTTTAGCCTACCTGGATGGATTAGGGATGGAGCATTTTAGGAAGGCAGTACTGGCACGCTTTCAGTATGGCTGACGCCAGGGGTGCATCCATTTGCTATTTAAAGAGCATCTGTAATGCTGTTAACCCAGTGCATTTCAAGAGAACACAGCACGTATGTTAAAAAAAAGGAATATGATAATGGTTTTATTTTTCTTTTTTAAATCCATCAAGGTTGTTAGGGAAATAATTTCAAAGCCCTTGAAAACAAAACAAGCTGATCAGAAGTAACTTTTTTTATAGCTGGTAGTAGTATTATAATGTTCGTTTATTCCTTTGTTTAACCCCCTTCCAAATCTGTTCCATATCTTCTTAGAAAGAGCGCAAGGGTCCAAGAGTGCTTTTACGTAACATTTTCAGGATCTTGCCCTGTCTGAAAGTTTTGAAAAGCCTTTAAAAATGAGGAAATATAAACCAAAAGGTAAAATAAAAACCCAAAGAAAAATACCTATTATGTCTAGTGTACCAAGAGAGTTTGCTAAAGTTGTGCTAAGATAGTATCTGTCGACTGGAAAATTTTAGATGGATAAGTAATAGTTACTAAATCTTTAGTGTGTAGTGCTTTCTATTTAAAATTTTTAATTTAAAAAAAAAGTAGTGAATTTGTGTGGTTAGTTGCTGACAAGTTGTTTTTTTTTTTAACCACATGTAATACATAAATCTGTTCTTAGGTCTCCTGAAATGTTTCTCTCCTCATATTTCCTTGTTATAATTCTGAATGCACCAGATTTAAGAAAATCTGAACATATGAAAAATCTCTTAAAGGTAAGAAACGTATGTAAAAACAAATAATGAGAAAGTTTAGCTAGAGAAATTCAGAGAAACACATCACATTTCAAAAGCTTCAGCAGCATTCAGGAAATACATTTGCTCTGTGCAGTGGTTTTCTGTTCTTTCATTAATATCAGTGGTACTAATCCTGGGACAGGACTTCTGAAACTGGTGTTACTAGCTCTTGGACAGCATGGTGCCAGAGGGAAAAAAATCCGGGAAGAATTCTGAAAAAATTGCATTCAAGCATTGCAATCTGGTATGCCTCAAGATCTTCCTTGTTTGTAAGGTTTCTGTTATGTGAGTATTTTTCTTCTTTTTTACAGGACCTGGCAGTGCAGTAGGTGCTTCAGTGGGCCTTATGAAAACAATGCAGACAACAGGGGAGCAAAGAGGACATGGGTTAAAACAATAATAATTTGTGGTTACCTAAAGGTGTGTTTACCACTGCACTGTCCAGCAGGTTAATTATACACAAAGAGAAGTTTGTATATTTTGTGCAGGCACTTTGGTAGGTGCCCATCTTCACAGAATAGATAAATGAGAAAGAGCCTTGCAAAGTCGGCCAGCAGAAAAGCTTGAAATCAATAAAAGATGTAGAAAAACTCAGAATGATCCATTTTAGAGAAGCAGATGAATAAGATGTTGAGATAGATATCAGGGACAGTGTACAGGATGTGAGGGGAGCTGCAGTGAGGCAAGTCTGGTGAGCGGTACTACCTTAAAGGAAAGAAGAGGAAAGAAATATAAGAAAGGAAAGTAAGAATAGGAAAGTAAGGAAAGGAAGAATATAAGGACCAAATTTTTTAATAAGGACCAAGTTTTCCTTTCTTATAGGAAAGGAAAACTTGGTCCTTATTAACCTTAGTCCTCATTAATCTTAGCAAGATCCCTAACTGTCAAAGTATTAGTTGATTTAATTAAGTTAATCCTTGATCTCACCACTAAATGACTCAACCTGGAAGGAACCCCACTCCCAGCAAATTTCTGTTGATCACTCTGGAGCATCTAATCGGCAAAAGATACCACTAGGCACACTTTAGTCAAAAACCCCAACTGGCACCAGAACTAAAATAATATTATCAGCCCAAAAGATCTTTAGGCCTCTGGCATCCCTCTGTGAAAGAGATTTCACTTGCCTAAAGGAGTGATTGATGGTAATGATCCTAGATTAAGAAGATCAAGAATTGTGAGCTTTCAAGGAGGTGAAAGGCCAAATGGTGAGATTAGGAGTTGGCAGTTTAATTGAGAGAGGAAGGAGGAAATAGGTGGTAAAAGGGAAAAAGTAGGATTTGGGTTTAATTCCGTATATGAAGGAAGTATGACCTACAAGGGTCAGCCATTGATAATTTTGGATGCCTCTTCATAGCAAGGCTTGCGTGTTTATTTCCATCACAAATATTCAGGAATTGAGAGGCAATCAAGTCCTCTTGCAAGGACTTAAATTTAGAATAAAGAGAACTGCCTAATCTGAAATGTATTGATTGTGAAATACATGATCACAACAGAGAAAAGCTTTGCTGGACCCCTAGCGTGTTCTGAGTTTTCCACCAGAAGTACGTGTGTGTATTTTTGAGTATACTCTTTGGATAGTATGTGGAAGCAGAACATTATGTTTTACTGTTTTACCCCAGTTTAATATTTCTGTCTATCTCAGGCTCTTTTGAAAGAAGAAAAGTGTTTAGCTAAATTTTCCTAGGAAATGTCAACTTGGATCAATGTGAAGCAGCTCCGCCTACTCCCTTTGTGGATCAAGATAACGTGTTTCTCTTTGGACACCACATACAGCTCTTAGGAAAAAATAACGTTGTGGCTCTGCCTTCGTGGCTCCTTGCAGCATTCACTTCTTTTATGCATTTCAGTTATTTTATGGAATTTTTTTCCCTATTTGGTGTTTCTTCCCTTCTGCTGACTCACTATCTGCCAGATTCTGCCAGAATCCTGGTCCTCTTTCTTCCCACCTTTCTGGTCTGTGCCAAAGGTGTTTCTGCTGTTGTAGATCCCTTCCTTCAAGATAAGAGCGACTAAAGCTACTTTGATCTTAACTTGGCAGAGCCACAAGCCCTTCTGCCTCGGGGTACCTGGCTTGTTCTAGCAGAGGGATGGGAAGGAGAAAGGCACCTGAGGAGAAGGGAGAAGTTCTGTCCTTATGGGCCAGTCTCACTACAGATTTTGTCCATGGAAGAGTTATAGCTCATAGCACAGGCAGACAAACATCTTTGACTGAAAAAATTGCATTGGCAATCTACTTTCTCATCCGTTTTCAAAATTCAGTGCTATCCAGAGAGGGGGGAGTATGTAAGAACAGGAAGCATCTTATTCAGTGGATATACTTTGTGCAAATGTTTAGAAGCAGCTGAACTTCTTGACTTCAAGTTTTTAACTTTTGATTATCCATATTGAGCTAACATAGATACAAGAACATGAGTAGAATTATTTTAAAAAGTGGTTTGTGTAAGCCGCCAAGGGGTTATAACAACTTTAACTGAAGGCATTATTCCAAATCTGAAGTGGATGTGTAATCTGTGATGAGTGCATGATACAGGTTAACCTCTAGTTAAGCTGCGAAGAGTCAGAAGGGCTTTATTTACAAAAAGAGAGAGATTGTCCGATGTGCAGCAGTCTTTTGCTTGCAGATGTACAGGGCTCTAGTTTATTCCCCAGCATGTCAGCAAAATCAATATCTATAATGATTCCTATTGTCAAAGCAACATTTGCAGAGATGGCAGTAAAACATCACCTTTTCCTTCCTACTAGAAGAGAATCCTTTCACTGGTTTCCTGTATGTCTTTATTCACCTCCAGTCATTTGTTTGTAACCAGAACATATGGATAAAAGTTATACCCTGTCCCTTCACTAAACAAGTTCCTAGGGAACCAGAGTACGAGGGTAAAGGTTGTACAAATGCACTGTCCAAAGGATTGTCAGCCAAAGAATGGGGATTTCAAACAAAAGAAAAATAAGACCCTTTAAATGGACATGATCTGGCCATGTGCACTGAAAGCCCAGAAGACCAATCATGTCCTGGACTGCATCCAAAGCAGTGTGGCTGGGGCGAGGGAGGGGATTCTGCCCCTCTGCTCTGCTCTGGTGAGACCCCACCTTGCAGTGCTGCATCCAGCTCTGAGGTCCCCAGTACAGGAAGGACGTGGACCTGTTGGAGCCAGTGCAGAGCAGGGTCACCAAGTTAATTAGAGGGGTGGAACACCTCTCCTGTGAGGAAAGGATGAGAGAATTGGGATTGTCCAACGGAAAATTGTCTCTGGAAAAGAAGGGTAAATTCTTTACTGTGAGGATGGTGAGGTACTGGAATGCGTTGCTGAGAGAAGTTGTGGATGCCCCATCCCTAGAAGTGTTGAAGGCCAGGTTGAATGGGGCTCTGAGCAACCTGGTCTAATGGAAGGTGTCCCTGTCCACAGCAGGGGAGTTGGAATGAGATGATCTTTGAGGTCCCTTCCAACCCAAACCACTCTATGATTCTATGATTCTGAAGTTTGTTTTCCTGTCATATCAGCCTCCAAATTTCAGCTACTGCTCTACATCAAAACATATCATGGTAATCTACACCTGGAAGGATAATGATGCATCAGGCCTCTGCTGCCAGTTTTTCATACAAATCTGCAGCATGGCTATATAAACCTGTTCTTTGGGGTTGGAGACTGTTCTGCACAGTTGTTATCCTGCCAAATTGTTCTGCACAGTTGTTATCCTGCCAAGGGCTACATTCTTTCCAACTTTGGCCTGACCTGCAGTTTTCCACCTCAAACTCTGTTGGTTGAAGTAGCTTGGTATTGCCCAGCTCTCCAAGTAATGTGGTTCATTGCACATCTCTCAACACCTTACAGCAGTCCAGTCCACACACACACACACACACACACACACACACAGTTAACAAGTGCTAGGTAGCAAAATAGAAATATGTGGTCCCTTCTGAGCCTCTGAGATTCTTCTGCTAATCAACTGGTCTTTCTGATGGTCAGAGTGTTTTCCAGGCATCTCTGTGGATAAACACACTTTCCTCTGCAGGTATCCTGCAAAATATCCATTTCTCTCACTTTTCTGAGAGTCTGGAATTACAGCCTTCACTTGCTGTTAAACAATATTCAGGACAAAACATTTCCTGGCATTTCAACTATTATAAACTATATATAAAGGGCCAAGAAGAACTGGAGACAACTTTGTGTAACCCCTGTCCAATGTCCCAGTAGGCAAGACAGCCAGTAATGAGCTGGCCTGATAGGCAGCTAGTAGAGATCAATCAACAAGTAAGATGGAGTTGTCTAATTTTCTGTGAAACAAGGTCAAATTATTTGGTTATTGTGATTTAGGAAATATAGCTCTCTAAAAAAATGGGGAAAATATTTTCAGGTGTATGCATTTGAAGTATTATACAATAGACTACAATTAGTAATATATACATTATAATAAGTAAAATGAAAACATACACTTCTGTGCTGACTAGTCTGAGATAGTTGGCTTAGATGTTATTAAACAACAGCTGTAGAAACTTTTACCAATTTACTGAAGCATTGAAATAATGTTTTCAGGACATGCGTAAAGGATTTACAGAGAGCACATGCCTGTAAACTTCTGGACTGTAATTAAGAAGCTGAACTATGAAATAAAAATTGTACACCTGTCCTATTTTATATTTGGATGTATTACATTACAGGATACAAAGTAAAAGATTGCTAAACAGCAGTTTTGAAAAAAATTACCATGATCTGAATTAATAAATACCTCTCAGAAGCTACAGCATAAATTTTTCAGTTTGTTGTACATCTGCTGCTGCTAAAATAACCTGCTGTGTTGGGTGGGTGAAGAACCAGACAAGCCCAGCCAGCTGCAGGGCTGCCCAGGGCCATATGGCTGCTCCTCTTCCTGCAGCTCCGGCCATGCTAACCGTGTAGTATCAACAGAAAGAGAAAACAAAGTCTTCTTCTTTAACAAAGAGCACTGTTAGCTCTGGCAATACTGTAAATCATGTCTTGAATGGCCACCTAAATAAGGGAAATAAAGGAGTGAGGACAAAACAGTTGTACACACATAATAGTCCTCAGGTGACAAGTAAGGAAGCATTGAAAAAGTTTGTGAGGACTTGATTTCAGTAAAAAGTCATGTAAGTCAAGATTTATTTGTCCCATTTCCACACCAAAAAAAACCACCAACAGAGCAACATCAAAAAAACCCCTAGAAATTCCCAGAACCACTAGTCCTTCCACCTACAACTGATAAGACATGAAATACATCATCTTCATAAAGAGGATTAGCTGCAGAAGTTTAAGAGTCATATAGAAGAACAGTATTAGTTAATCAATCATCTTCAAAGACTAAGGAAGAAAGACTTGATTATTACATATTATTTCTCTTTAAAGGAATTATTTTTCCTTTTTTTTGGTCTCTTTACTGTAAGTCCTATAACTTAATTTTATGTATACGCGTACACTTCAGTTCTTCAGTGCTGTACATCTATCCTAAGACCTTCTAATCTAAATTAGTTGGTTAAATCCATCTCTGACATCTACTGCATATGGCAGAGTTGTGGTAGGATTTAAGTGGACACAGTCTAATTTTTATTTGTTTCTGAGGGAGCAGTTAAAGTGAACATTGCTTCCAAAGACCTCTCAACATCAAAAGTAGCAAAACTAAGAGAACTATAAGAATGTATTGAAAATGTGACTCCTCTTTGTCTAGAGAGCTTAAAAGGGTACTGGAGTCAAACGCAAACTGAAGACAGTCCAATCAGGAAAAAAAAAAAACCTGCTATTTTCTACCTAACCTTTCCACTTACACTGTTTGGGACTAATTTCTTACAGGCGGTTCTACTGAACAAAGCATGGTAAATATCTTCCCACTGAAACGGTGATTATAACAACAAAACAAATTACAAGTCAGGGGTATTTGACGAATAACAAAAACTTCTATCAAGTCCCTAAAGAGACTAGAGACATTAACATTAAAGGCACGACCCTGGGCAAGAGAACAACTAGGAACAAAGAAGAATTATTGTTGAAAGAACAATAAAGTGCTTTAGATACATCAAGATCAATTAGGCATTAGTTTTAATGTAGCCTAAAGTTAAAAGCCGTAAAACAACAGAGAACTTTCCCATTTGCATCATTTAAAGTTCACAGCCCAAGGAAAATACCATGTGTAAAGAAACCAGAGAGCCTTCTGTGAACTGTGTGTCAATTATCTAATTACCTTTGATAACATCAGGTGCAAACCTTCAAGGAAAAAGCTTTAAAGAGCTCTTGCAGGTATGAGTATATTAGGAGAGTAATAAGACTTACTGCAGAGAGAAGAGAAAGGAACTACATCTAGCTCTGAAATGAATGTCCTGTCCCTGGTTGCAAGAACGTGAGAGACAAGAGTTACACAATGGTTACTGGAGCATGTTTATCGACTCCTAATGCAGCTCCTCAGCTTGGGAAGAGGGACAGGGAGACTGGGCAAGTTTCTGCTTTGACTTTAACTTCGAGGCTGAGATGCTGCTGTGTATTCCTCCTAGTCAAGGAGGAGAGAATCCAAGCCTGGCTCCTACTTCCTGGCCTCCCTCCCTCCTCTGCAACGTCTGTGGATGGGGAAGGGCGAGAGCAGTTTGTGATCCTCTTGCCTGGGCAGCTCCTTGTCGAGGTAGCAGAGCTCTCTGACAGAGGAGGTCAGCGACAAGATCTCAGCCCACAGACACAGCTCCAGCTTAGGGCTTGCAAAGGGCAGCTGCCCTTGAATTCCCATCACAGAAAGCCTGTGCACCACCGGCTTGGGCAATAGCTCTGTACATTAGCTGCTCAGTGCTGGTGCTTACATCCCTTCTTCTCTGACTGGTAATTCCGCGCACCAGTTGGAAGAGTGTTGCCTGTCTACACAATGGGAATTGCTTTGAGGTCTGGACAACACGCTGCCCCAGCCAGGTGGGAAGGAGATGTGTCTGCACTCCTGGTCAGCACCAGTGTCTGCCCTCTGATTTTTGAAGGGAAACTGTAGAGACTTCTTCAGCTGGAAGCCTTGGTGAGTAGATGCAGAAGAGGGTGTCTGGTGGGACGTTTGTATTCGGATGATTACTCTAATTAGCTCATTTTCTTTGCTTTTAAGATGAGGGGAAAAAACACAGGGGTTTTTAATACTGTTTTTTTTCTTCTGCCTAAGTGATACTCAAGTGACATTCACCACTGTTTTTATTAAACATGCCTCGTGATTTAGAACTGATAAGATTCTACTTCAAGGAAATGCCAGGGTAAGCTTTTATTTTGGCAGGGGGAAGCAAAACTGGTAAGTAGAAGGATAGTGTCTCCTAACAGACAGAGAAGTGGGAAGAGTTTGGAAAGTGCAGCTGGGGGGACTAACCCCAGTAGTAGCACCTGCAAACTAATCCGTCACGGCTCTTTGGCTCAGAGGTTAGCTCTGTAGCTACTGCCTGAACTAGAGGAGAAGATGTGCACTCTGTCTGGATTACTTGGTTATTGTCATCTCCTCAGTGCTTCCCAGAACTCCGGTGGAGAGCAGGAAACCAGCCATCACTGGACATCCCCTCGAAGTGCCTCCTTAGGCCGCCGCACGTGCTTCAGGTGACCCAGGAGGGTCCATGCTGGCACCACCAGCACAGGGCACTGCAGTCAGGGGCAGAAACTGGCGCCCTCTCATCGATCCCTTATAACAACAGACCATGTCAAAGACTTATATAAAGCCTTTACAGGTACATGCTCAGGGTTGAGGTTTTTTCAGCAGTTTCACTTGGGGTCTAGTTTGTACCTCCTCCTTAGTGACCAGCTGTGCCTTCTCTGTTTTCATGACAAGAAACCTGCATTTGTGGCTCTTTAAGAAGGTATGACCCTGACTCTCCAAGGACTGGGACACACAGCTGACATGAGACCACACCAACGAAAAATCAGGTCAGTGATTAAACTTCTTGATGTTGGCAGGTCAAGTGTGAGTATCAGAAGGTAGCTCATGAAGTCATTTGCAGTTGTAGAGAGCAAGAACAACCTGAGAGCAAGAGCTGTCTATTTAAGTCTTTCTGAGACCCCAGCTTGTGGCAGAGGGAGGTGGGGAGACATAGCTTTTCTGTTAAGAAATGCACATGTTGGTTTAGGAGCTGCCACATTCTAATTTCCAGTAAATGAAAGGCAACAAGAATAAATTTCATGTCCTGTGTGCTAGCTACTTTTGGAATAGGGAATATTGCTGAACTTCTGTTCCGTGGGAAAAAACCTTTCTCTTGCATTAGATCTTCACCTGACCCATTACTTAGATAATCTTCAGCTAGCTTACCCCTAAAGGCTGGAGCTGTGGTGATTCTCAGAACCATCTTGTCAATGCATATGTGATGAAATTAAGGAAAGTCTAGCTATTAATAAGGTCTATAATATTTCCAGTTCCCCTGAGAGCTTCCATCAAACAAAACTATTTCCCTTCTAAAGCACCTTTGAAGAAGGGGAGCTAAATCTTTTTCTGTTATTTGCCTGCTGGAGTATTCTTTACTCGGTGTCTGAGCACAGTGGTGGCATATACAAATATTGCAGCTCATCTTTTAAAAAAGCGTTATTATCGCAGTAATAAAGAAAACCGTTTGCATTTCAGATGAAGAGACAACAGTATATCACAAAGTATTTACTCTGCCCAGAAGAGCAGCAATTTACAGACTATTTAACAGCAGTTTGTGTATGCATTTAAAGATTACATCTTTTTTCTAATTAAAGTTTTTATTTGTGTGCTAAGTAGTTTTCTGTAAGTAAAAGGACTAGACTTTGTCTGGCATCTTTGAATTTATATTCCATGAAAAGCAGTAGTGATTTAGATCTGAGTTTTTGTAGCATGTGGCTTGTAAGGTATGTTTAGCTTCCTGTGGATGTTTTGTAGGTTTTTTTTTTTAATAGACCATAGTCTTTATTTGCTTTTCTGGGGAGAACCAACATAAGCTCATAAGTGTTCTACTTTTAAGCAATGTATAAAACGTAACTTCTTTGTTAGTTTAGTGGTCATACACCATTTGCTGACATTCACCAAAGAAGAACATTTTCACTGAGGCTGCATCTTGGTCCCTCTCTTTTCACTGGTGTTCTTGGAAAAAACCAAAACAACAACAACAAATTCAACACCAAAAAACCCAAACATATGATCTCATAAATTGACTGGAGAGGAAAAAGAGAAACAAAAAATACCTCCACAGAGCACCTATTTTTCCAAAGATGATGGAGTAGTGAGGGGAGATATCAGCAGGAAGCAGAGAAGGGCTAGGAAGAGCCCCATCAGTGCGTAGCCCTGGGGCAGATTCTTGGCCCTTCTGTGTTGTATGAGCTGACTGAACTGGCTCAAGGGAATTTTGTACTGCTGTCATTAGGGTGCATCTGGTCACAAAACTGGATTGGAGGCCTCTCTCTAAGCTTTACTGATTGTAATGGTGACAGCTGTGTGCAAGGGTCAAATATGAGCTTACTTGAATGGAAATGTTCCCATCTACAAAGCCAAACCCCAGTGAAAGTTCTGTGGCTCTGCAGTACTGGATGGTTTGTGACTATGACTGTGAACAGCAGCTGCTCATGTGGAGGGGGCGAGAAGTCTGCTAGTTCTTAATGAAATAATGTTTACAAGGAGAATGCCTATTGGCACTTGGCTTCTCCCCAAAAAGACAGAGCTGCTGTAACTCCCCTTACAGAGTACACCACCACTCACTGTTTTGAAGCGCATGTTGTCAGGCCACGGTGAAGTTAAGTACAGAAGAGCTCCCAAAGTGGACCTTTTGCATGACAAAATTCACAAAGAAGTAGTTTGCTCCATAAATGCCATAGCTACCTATCTGTAGCAAAATACGCCATGTCAGATAACCCAGGCAGTATCTATATATTTTCATCTAATTGCTCTATTACTTGTGGCAATGATGCCTCAGAAGAAATCCCCCAACTCTTTTTTACTGGAGCTGGGGCCCTGGCTCCCACTGCCATAGCAACAGAAGTGCTGCCTGCTGAAAAAGCCAGCTGAGTCCAGAAAAGGTCACCGGAGTCCTTTAGAAACCCTGGGAAACTTTATCCTCAAAGAAAGAGAAAAAGGCACGAGTCTGAAGCTGGAAAGACAAGATAGTTTGCCAATGGTGAGCATACAAAATTTCCAGTTTATCTCATAAAGCATATTTTTAATGTGTTTTTATTGACTTTAGGGCTATTTAAGCACTCTGTGTGGTACTGGGGGGCACTAGAGGGTGACAGGGCTTGGGGAGCAAGGGTGGGAAGATTATGGTTTTCTTCACTTGTCACAGCTAAAATTTATTTACAAAGCTGTAAGGACTGAGGCCTTACGGAAAAAGCCCTAGAGTTGCAAGAGCTGGCACAAAAAGGACAAAATACCTTGCCTTTGGCTTCTTTTCTGCACTGTCCCTCTCCAGCGCTTGGCAGAGCGGTTACAAAACACAGCGTGCTACTTTTGGGAGTGCTTGTTACAGTACCAAATCTGAGGTTCTCAGACACAGCTTGGTCCCACCACTTGTGATATCCTGGAGTTGTAGGAACCGTTGGATCCATTTACCAGTTCTAGGCAGGATCATCTTCTGAGAGGAAAGTTTTTTAAAGAATTAAAATTCTTGAAGCATCCTTTCATGCTTAAGGCTGTATGTGATTGCAGGAGTTCACTCTTGCATGCTTAAAGCATTTGTGTAATGCTTCCTTAAACCTGTAAAAACTATATCTGACAACAACTACCTTGGGAAGAAAAGCATTTTTTTCCCACAAGAAAAGGTGTATTAAGGCTGCTGGGGTTAATACAGGGAAGAAGGTGAATGCACAGCAGCAAAGGCAGCCTGGCTCACTGACCTGAAATGTTGTGCTGGCCAAGGAACAAAAGCCTGGCTCGGGTTGCTTTTTCTTTGCCTCTCCTAAAGCAGCCATGCCAAGTCACATCACTGGGCAGCAAAATGAAGCAAAAAAAAGGTGCCACCACGACATCTCTCCCCAAACCCTCTGTATTTAAAGGGGATAAGCTAAAAGGTGCTGGATGGGAATATGTATTGAGGATTCAGACACATCCTCAGTAGTGCGACCTTCTCCACTCCCAAGTGCGTGCTAAGCAAGGAGGTGATTCTGAATGCAAGAGACTTTTTTTTTCTTCAAAACGAAAACACTTTGAGATACCTACAAATGTTTGGTGTGACAGTTGTATTTCTAAGATGTAAAGGATTTAAAAAATAAGTATAAAAGCGTAGTTGGTACAAGGAATAGATAAGAATGAAGCCTTCTAAACACTTTAATGTCTGGTAATACTCAACCATTCTTAACTTTTTTTAATTCTTTACATTTCTACCTGTCTTTCAGCTTTTCATGTCTATGCATGTTATTCTTGTAACATTAACATTTTGCAGGGTCTATAAAAGTCTGCAGCTAACAGTTCTGGTTTTGTTTTTCTTCAGCAAACAGTTAATTCCAATGAATGGGTATTGCTGTTTTAATTATGGAAAAGTCAATATACTTATGCAGCTTTGGGCAGCATGACAGACACAGCACAAGTCTTAGTACCTTGGTTATCAAATTACTTAGGCATATGTATAACTTTATGATAACAGGATCATCATAAAATGACTATCGCATAATTCCTGAGGAAAGTGGAAGGCAAATGAGGCCAGCTGTGAAAACCTATACGTGTACTAGATAACTTTTGGGTTTTTGTTTCTCCTTTCCTTCCCTGCCTTCCAGGAGACTTGCATAGCATTCTTATTCTCCAGTTCTTTGTAATTATGATTCCCATAGCTCATGATTAATGGCATCAGCTAACCAAAAAGCTGCTGATGGGGCAAAACTATGGCACTCAAAATCTGGTAATATCTTGAGGAAGCAGTAGAACAATATGCATTTTTGGTATGCAAGAGGCTTCAGCATATGCTTTCACTAGCTCAGAAGAAAACAGCAGGATAAGATATGGTTTCATTGTGCCAGGGGAGGTGAAGGAAGAAAAAAAAAGCAGTAATACGTGGCTGCATCCTGTATTACATCAGGAAGTTGGATTTCAGGTTGACAAATGTCCCACAGCACCCAGGGAGAGCACACACAGCACCAGGTGTGGTGGAGCAGTGCTGGGCTGGCCTCAGGCAATGCAAATACTCAAGCACCAGCCGGTGCAATCAGTGAAGCCACCTCACCCTGTTTGGCATGCTGATATACCTGTGCTACAGCCGCACTGCAAAGGCAAACAAAGGTATCCAAGGTTAGACCCAGCAAACCCACCCCAAATCACCAGGTCAGGCATACTGCAGGCAATAGTTACATGTGAGGTAGGCTTACTTGTCATGAAACTTGATGGGAAATAATAATAGAAAGTATAACGGACTGTGAAATGCCAGGAACAATTGTCTGCAAAACCCAGGCATTTTAGGTTAACATTTTGGGCATTGCTAACTTGAGAGACGTCACATGAGTCTACCATTTTTGATTGGACTCAGACTTTCTGTAAGATATCTACAAGCTGCTGCCACTTATCAGTGGAAATGTGGTCAGGCAAAGAAAGAGAATGAGTTGCCTGTTAAAGAAACGTGTAGTGCAAATATTTTATGCACACAAATGCTAAGTGCAGAGTGGAGGCAAATAGGACCAAAACTGCGGCGTGTATCAGCTGCTGCTAAGGATGACACACCCTCGCGTTACAAAGTTGCATGTTAAGGGTAGATGTTCACAAGCTCCTCAAGCACAGTAAGTAACTTGAAAGAGAAAAGGCTAACTCTGCTGTAAAGGATCCATGCTCCGAGCACAGTGTTTACAAGCCAGCAGCACAAAGAAACTGATTTTTTGAAAATCTTTTAACTCTGAACAGTAAATCTTTATAGCAGTGCAAGGGAGTCATGCCCACAAATCTCATTATTCTGAAAGCTGCTTAGAAACTTTAGCCCTTAGAGTCAACATATCACAATGCATTCAGAAGTACAATTTCAAAGAGTTACAAATGCTTCTAACAATTAGCTAATTAAAAAAAAAAAGAAAAAAAAAGAGAAGAAAAATTAGGATTTTAAAGGATTTACAAGCAAATAATTGGGGGAGGGGGTGTTATCTATAAAAAACAAGGTAATTGAAAGAGATTGAGAGGAGTACAGTAGGAAGTGGATGTGGTTAAGGCATTCATAAGATTAGTTAAAGAAAAGCCTGGTAAAACTGGAAGTAAGAAGCCAAATCCTGGGACAATACTAGAATATAGAATATTCTAGAATAGAATCAACTAGAATATAGTTTCTTTGATGTATTTCAAGCTGCATGATTTTTACATACTCAGCATCCAGCCTGTGGACCTTAAGAATGATTAGGCAAAAATAGTGATGAAAGCTTATTAAAATACTACCCAAAAAAGCAGTATGCAGAATCAGATGAACAAAAGGTCCTTACATTCTCAGAGATTAAATACCCAGTCAGTGGTCCTGAACAGCTATAGGTATTTCAGCCTTAGGAGCCTTACAGAATCAAGAAACTTAACAGTAATAAAAGCTGTGACTTGCTATGCAAGCTGGTTTATTGAAAACAAAAATTGTCGCAGGATTCATTACTGCTTTAGAGATGGATTGTGAGTTTGAAACTCATTTTCAAATGTCTTCACAACAAAGAAGGATGATATAAATGCTAAAATTGGGGTGGATGAGGGTAATTTGAGGTGATGAGTAAAGCTCTGGCATGCAAATGATATGGATTCTAATTAGTGCAGATACACCTTTTGAAATTCCTGAGGGGTTTTTGTATCTATAGAAAACATATTGAAATCCTGGATAAGTAAGCTGTGTGTGCATGTGTGTGCGTGCCTGAGGTCTCAGCTTCTTCCAGGATTAAGAGACTGCAAATACATGCGCCATCCTGTAGGTGCTCTGAAACCAGCCTGGACTGGCCTGTGCTAGGCAACTGAGCAAACACAGGACAAAGATACACAATAGACAGTGTACCAAGCAAAAAGACAACAGAGAAAGATAAAGAAAAAGCTGAACCAGGTCAGCATAACAGTACCCAAACTTTGTACTCCTTGCTAAGTCCGCAGATCTCCTAGGACCTTTCTGCATTTTGCATGGTGAAATTTCAAAACCAGAAGCAAGGTAATCTCCGTCCTGATGTTAAGCAGAAGCATTTCTAAGATGGCTCCTATTTCATTTTCCTTGCCTCAGAGAGCCAGTGCCATGTTCAGAGCACTGTCAGCATTCAGGAAGAATAGATGAGCACCAAGAGTTTCATGTTCTTAAAAATAAACATTGTCAGCAGAATACATAAAATAATGTATTGAATTTGAAACACAACATCACAGGAGAATGAAGAAAACCAGATGCATCTGCTAAGGATTTCTGGACAGATCGATTTACATAATGGTGTTCTTTAACTGTGCAACTTTATTTAGAAGTTGGACAGGACAGTTCTTCAGATATGAGGTAACCAACAATGGACACCAGGCCTTTATTATGTCAAAAGAAAAAGAGTAGCTCTATCGGTTTTTTTTATCTTCGTTCAAAGCTCATCAGGATGCTCATTCCCAGAACCCCTGAGCTTAGACTTGGTGGGAAGCTGGGTGTGTTGAAATAACTATGTGAAGATTTGTCAGCTTGATTTCTGCCACTTGTTTAGAGCTCAGGTTTTGGCACCCAGTACAAGGATTGTTGTAATGAAGGCGTGTGCTGTTATGCAGAGCTGAGGAACCTCAAAGTCACAAACTTAGGCAGGGTGCAGGTATTTGTTGAGGACTTTGACTGTTGGAAGCTCTTGAACCATGACATCCACTTGCTGAGGGATTCTGCCTGTTGTTTGCGATTTATACCAGGTCTCAGGTTTCATCAGCGACAGACTGGTATCACCCCAAAGTGCTGGAGACTTGTTTGGTCGCTGTGAGAAGCTCCTCCTACACCTGCAAGTAGCAGGGAGAAGGCTGTGACACCAGCTTTAGAAAGGTCTGGCTTTGTCTCAGTCTGCGTAACAAGTGTAAATGCTGATGCTATTGCTGGTCCTTTCCATGCACCATGGTGCAGGGTGAAACACTTGTCTTCCTACTGGTGATTATTGTGGATAATTGAATGGAGAGAATCATTTAACTGTACCCAGATAACTGACCAGGAAACTGGAATCCTGGAATCAGGAGCCTAATGAGGAATTCATAATTTATTTTTTTTAAAATTTTTTTTTTTAATTTTTAAATTTTTTTTTTTTTTTAAATTTTTTTTTTTTTTGAGAGGAAAGAATGACAGACTAACAAAAGGGCAGTAAAAGGAAAGGCAGAATTAGGTGAAAGCTTTGAATGATCAGAGAGGACACTTATGATATGAAGCAATTTCTAGCATTCAAGGCATACAATGAACTGTTTTAATTTTTCAACAACAATGCAAGTTGTGCAGGCACTCATAAAAACTTAAAAGCTCTTTTTAAGATAATAGCATGCATTTTACATGTACTATATGTACTTACTCTCTCAGAGTGCAAGTTATTTATCATTCTTGTCTAAGTTAATAGTGCATCTCTATCTGGATTGCATGGTTTAATTAACTTCTGTAGGTGTTACAAGGAAAATTATGCCTTAGCTGTGTCTAAAATCCACATTCTTGAATTTAGGGCATTTTTAAATTAACATGACTTGATACATTTTTTGAATAACAACTTCATGTTTTTCTGCTTCATACAGGGCAATAGCATTCCAAGTTTAGACCCTGTAGAATCCACACAAATAACACATCTTCCTCTCTCTCTCATCAAGATGCTATCATGAAGACTATAGATAACTCCAGCAACTGTAATTTTGCTCCGGTACTTCAGGCTGATGAGTTTGAGATGCTGGTCACAAAAAAGGTGGTGAAAATTTAGTAGCCTAGTGGGCATTGTATGTGATGGGGAATGACAAGATTAGAGAGCATTTTTGGGTCTTCATCTTGCTACCACCAGCAAAGCACAGTTTGTACAGAGTTTGAACTGAGTGATGAAGCACAAGAAGGGGTAAATCTCCAAGGCAAAAGGACAAAGATCCAATAGTCTCTCAATAATGATACTCTGTCCCACACCATCAAGCTTATTTTGGTATCTTACTTAATGCATAGCATCAGGAAGCTTATCTCAGTTAAAAACACCCATAGAAATCTAGTTCATTCTTCTGCTCTGAATTGAGCTGCCTGACCAAAAATTCAAGCAGAGCCACATATGCCTAAAGGACTCTTAGATACAGCCAGAAATGTGGGCCATGACAAAAGAAATGAGAGTCCCTCTCCTCTGGTGAAGTCCAGTATCATAGTGGGAGACTTGGTGGAAGAGAAATGTGAATTGTGAGGGTTTACACTAAGCTGGAGTGTTTTTAATATCACATCACCAGCTGGTGTGCATTTTTCACCTGTTAAAATGACATTATTTTTTACCTATCTGTGGGTTCCTGCTAAGACATTAAATGCAAGACAGCAGGATTTGGCACTTTCACTGCCTTGGCTATGGATTGCAATACACCTATTGTACTTTTGCTGCAGGTGCACTCATCCTACATGTCAGAAAATCTGCCTTCCTACTTCTAATATGAGCTAAAACATAAGATGACTTCTCAAACATAGGTGCTAAGTATGTCAATGACCCAAAACTGCACAGGGCAAGTAAATCTTAACTCAGGCAAAACTCATGACTGATACTGATTTGACTATTTTTCTGGTGACGTTAAAAATAATAAAAAAAAAAAGTAGTTTTGCTATATGGATTTTTTAGTGTGTTAGTAATGAGCATTTATGAATAGCATTTCCTGCTTTAGTAATCAACTTACGTAGGAAAGGAAAATGAGTATGTGACAAATCTGCATCTTATTTACATTTTTAATATTACATAATTCTGAGGGTATCAGTAGAAGCATTTAAATGAAGGTTTTGACAACAATCCTGTACAAAATGCAGTGAAAGTCCTTTTGATGTTTAACTAAAGGAGATTGCAAGGACATAATTTGAGAAGAGGAGGGTGGAGTTAAAAAACATACCTCACCCACTGCAAAAATGCCTGGGCTGTTCTTTGCCTGTGTTTTAAAATGCATATTAATAGATCTCCAATAACAGGTATTTCTTGTTCTGCAAGTAGTAAGTTGTCTTGTCATCTAGTACTTTATCATCAGGTATGAGAAGGAAACAACTGGCTTTTTGCATAGATGAATGCATGTTTACAGAGCATTGATTCCAAAAATCACGATATTTCACCCTCAATAGACAAATGTGGTACTGCTTGAGACACCTAGCACCTTGCATAATTGCATATAAATTTTGCACTGCTAATTAATGCTATTTGCACTGCTAATTAATACTGTTGTGATACATGGAACACGGATGCAGTGTATCCTTAGTTCAGTAAGTGCTCTGGGTTATTTTTCAGCGGCCACTAGTTGCATATCCACTGCTCCACAGTGTTGGCTTGTCTTGATTTAAGCACCTCCTGGAGCTGTTACGTGTCTTTGCAAACTGTTTATGCAATTCTAGTAATGACCATGGCAGACTGCAGGCTGCAGGATTAAAGTGCACAAATACAATTTAGTTCCTTAAATTTTGCTGATCTCCAATAGGCTTTTAAGTGGAATTTTTATTGCATTTCTTAGATCTTTTGTCTTTTCTGATCTTAGTTTGATTAAGCAGTTTGCATTCACATTTGGCTTAGAAAAAGAAAAAGTATGTGATTCTTTTGAATAGCAGCATCAGACGTGGAGATGAGAAGGCTGGTAAGTTTCATCCTTAAAACAATTGAGGGTGAAATCTTGGCTCTGTTTAAATCTGGCAACATTCCAGTAATTTCAAGTGAAGGTATTCACCTCTACTAAATACATCCTAAGGGCTCTTTAAGTTGTTGCATAAACATTATATAGTTAGACAATGAAAAAAACCACGCCCATTTGCCTTTAGAAAAGGGAAAATCTTCACCTAAGGTAAAATCTTTGCTGCCAGGTTTCTGAGGGAGAAGCTGGCAGAGGTAATCTAGCAGTGATGGAATATTCTGGGATTAATTAGACGTGGCCTAGATACACACTAGAGAGTATCAGAGCTGACCTAAATGTTGGGAAGAACAGTGCCTACATCTCCTGCTTTCTGCTAATCAGCCCTGACACCAAAGACTTAGCAGGGCAAGTTTGGAGAGACTGTTTGGATATAAACCTGGTAGAGAGGCAAATTGTTACACTCATTTTCAGTCATATTATAAGTCTGCTTATTTAAACCTAAAATGTTTTGAAGACATGTTTGCTTCCTGTATCTTGGAGGTTAGTAAAAAGTCATACAGGTTTTTCAAGCAGTTAGCCAACAGTCTCCAAAAGTCCTGCTGTAACTCACCATGGTTTAATCGAATATGAGGTTTTCCTATCACTGCTGCTTTGTTCCAAAGCACCATTTGTGGGGAAAAAGGAAAAACCACTCATTACACAGATGCTGTGTTCATTTTTGGATATATACAAATGTCAGAGTTGTTGATAGTAAATCAGGAACGAAATAAACTTCACTTTGGCCTAAGGTTTACAGGAGCAGCTTCCATTACTCAAAGGATCAGTGAATGGGAATAAGAATAAATCAGTGATTCTTCAGTTTAATTTGAAATAATGTTAGTTGAATTAGTCTTCTGCTCTATAAGTATGATTTTTCAAGTTGAAACAAGTGACTTTTTTAATGATAAAACTGTAAATCAACCTTTTCCCACTTATTCTGTAAACTCTAACATCTAAACCTAAGGGATGTCCCTGATTTGATTAAACTACTCAGAACAAAGATTTAGTTAAGCCAGAGTGAAAAAAGAAGTACGGTCTAGAGATCTGCTTCTTCTTAATTGCACACACCTGGGAATTTAGAAAAGTTTTTAATTGGACTACTCAGCCAACTAGTTTTTAAATCATTGCAGTTTGTCATGGATTCACCCCAGCCAGCAGCCAAGCCCCACACAGCTGCTCATTCATTTCCCCACCAGCGGGATCAGGGAGAGAATCAGAATGGTAAAAGCCAGAGAACTCATGGACTGAGATAAAAACAGTTTAAGAGGGAAAGCAAAAGCCAGGCACACAAGCAAAGCAAAACAAGGAATGGATTCACTGCTTCGCATGGGCAGGCAGGTGTTCAGCCTTCTCTGGGAGAGCAGGGCCCCATCATGTGTGACGGTGACTTGGAAAGACAAATGTCATCACTCCAAATGTACCTCCCTTTCTTCCTCTTCCCCCACTTTACATACTGAGCATGATACCATATGGTTTGGAGGTCAGTTTGGGTCACCTGTCCTGGCTGTGTCTCCTCCCAGCTTCCCATGCACCCTTAGTCTCCTCCCCAGCATGGCAGAATGAAAAGCAGAAAAGGCCTTGGCTCTGTGCAAGCCCTGCTCAGCAACAGCAAAAACATCTCCACATTATCAACCCTGTGTTCAGCACAAACCCAAAACACGGCCCCATACCAGCCACTGGGAAGAAAATTAGCTCTACCTCAGCCAAAACCAGCACACTGTTCTGTATTAGAAAAAGGGGGGGTGAGTGGCAGTGAGCTGAGACATCTGGAAACCTGCAGTATTTGAAGATGGATGAGATCCTGCCATTATCCTTCTACTTGTCATGGGTGACTGAAAAGCGGTGGAGTTTGGCTTGCCAAGATGATGACTTTATTACAGTTCTTCACGTTCATTTCAATGTCTTTTTGACACATCTAATAATTTTTTCTCCTCAGTTCGTTGGGTTTGGGGTTTTTTGGGGGGTTGGGTTTGATTGGGATTTTTTTCTTTTTGTTTAGCTATCAGTTTGGAAAAAAGATGGAAAACATACTAAAAAAAAATTGAAAGAATTATCTATATTGATACCTGAGCTAAAACTATAAAAGTTAAAAAATCATTTAATTCATAAGTAGTGATATCTGTCTGTAGCTTTGGACCTGAGAAAAGGGGGAAACTTCCACAGAATTCAGCATCTACATGGTGTACTAAAGCCCTTATGAAATCTATTTCATCGTGATTATATTTAGTAGAAGACTTGAACGTGTGTGGTGTTATGATACAACAGCTGCTATTGCCTGCAATTCCCACAAAACATGCTTTTTATAATGGAATCATTTCATTGAATTACTAATCAATACAGCTTGGTGCCAGACGATACATAATATAAATAATCTACTGTTCGAGAATTTCTCTCCAAATGGCAGCTCACTAAGAAAAGAGGCTGCTCAGCATTGTGCTGTTTGTTTCCAACCACCAATAACATCGAACTTACAGTTTATGAAATCTGCAAAGAACTAAGAAAGCTCAGAGCTGCCTAGCAATGCTTTTGTGATTCACTGCTCCTAAGACCCTTAACTTCCAGTTACCAATTTGTGATATATACCACAAGCTTTATATGGCTAACAGCAGTAGTCTCACTATCATTCTCTGTTGCAGACAGCATTCCCATTCCCCAGGACCCCGCTTTGAAAATCAGAGTCTGGCAGAACAATGTTATTCAGTGTGTAAATCTATCTACTGGATTGGTCTTTTCCAGTAATTATTCATGGACCTTTTATGCATTTATGTAAAATGAGGCAGGCCACTCTTTCTGAAACGGTGACTAAGCTAAGGAACAAAAAACATATACTGGTTTTAGCATCTAGTAACTGTTGTACATCCATACTTTTCCATGTAACCAATTTTGAGTGTCTTTTTTTATTTGTCTGTGAAACTTCATAAGGCTTTATCTTGTGCAGATTTGACATGTTGGCTTTATTTAACTTTTCTAATGCTTTACAAATGCTTCATATCTTCAGCAGTTAGGTTTTATTTAATTTTGAACAACATGGCAGAATATATCCTGAAAAGAAATCTGTCAAACTTACTGAAGGTTTATAGCTGATAAATGATACTGAATTGATAATACCCAGTTATTGGCTACACTGTCGACAGTTTATCACTAAATAACAAAATTCCAAAGAAATACAGAAATCTAATTAATTTACAGTTGTAAAATTTTCCATTTTTTCTCTCAAAGGCACTGTGGTTCTTGTTCAGACTGACAATTTCATCGAATTAACTCCACTAATTTACTATACTTGAAAAGTATTTTAGAAAAATAACTCAGCATCTGAAATTGTGGGTGTTTACAACATTCACTTTTTTCAGCAGAAAAATGAAATTGCAGCAACCTATTTCAATTTTCCCTGCCCTAGATTCAGGAAATGATGCAAGTTAATTTCTGTTTGAAATGCTGAGAAATATGGCACCTTGGAAAAGGGAATTTTCCAAACCTGAGACTATATTACTACCCGTACTTTGTCTGGCTCAAAATACAGGTGATAGTTCTTTTGAAAAGTAATTAAAAATATATATTTTACTTTTTAAATGGCAAAACCATGCTTAGAATCATTCCAGTTCTTCTCATACTTAAATGAAACGCCCACATAACAGACCATCCCATCCACTATTTTAATGAGATCTAAATCTGTCAAGGATTGTCAACACTCATCAGTGTGGGTATTTTGAGGACTTGTAGGTGCAAAAGAAGTTAATTTTTTTTAGACAAAAGCAGTATTAATAATGCAACATAGTTCATAAACATTGACTGGTACTCATTAACAGAAAGGGCAGCTGGAAAAAAAATCATTTTGCATTCCAATCTTCAGGACATTGGTAGAATCCAGAGCAGTACGGAATAATGAGCTTGCTTACTGTTGCTGTGTGGGAAAAGAGAAGAGGAGCTAGAGGTGATACTGGAGGAATAAAACAGACTAAGTAGGCATGACAGGAGTATGGGGGCTAAATGTAATGACAGGAACTTCATAACACATTCTTCATAAAAGTGACAGGAAAAGCAAAGGCGGCGAACAGCACTCTGCCAAAAGCATCTATTCGAATGCTGAAATACTGAAGGATAATTTTTGGTAGGACATGCATGGCTAAACTGCTGGCTTAAAAAAAGAAGGATAATTGAGAATTACAGGAAGAATGGTACTAAAGGCTGGAGATCATGAACGCAAAACAGTGAAGATTAAGCAATCATAGTCTAAGTTGCAAAAGCATATATTAAGTACTCCCTAGAGGCACTTATTTGATTAAAGTACTTTTAAAACAATCTCAGAAATTAAGAAGAATTTAAAATCCTGTACTTCAGTTCCTTTTTGTCAGCTCTGAGGTTAAATATAAACACACTGTAAATATTTAGGGCATAACTTTATATTCATCAGAATCTATGCCAAACTCTGCCTTTTGGATTATTCCTAGCAGCGACCACCTCATTAAGCCAGAATCTTACTACGAATCCTTCAGTGCTGGGGATTGTATCAGAAGGGAGTATGAGCTTAACACAAAGTAAAGGAGATCTGGCCAGGCATCTTTAGCTACACATTAAGTTCCTACCTTCTCAGATGAAAACTAGGGAAGGTGTGTCCTGGATTCCACCAGGATACCTCAGGACTCCGATATGCAGTGCTAATAAATCTGCTGTAGAGCTAAGACACTGCACGAACTTTCTGTAAGTGTCTGTAACTTTCTGTAAGTAAAATCTGCAGATTTTACGAGGATTGTTTATGTGTTGACAGAAGAAAACCCTCAAAAGAGCAAAATGTGAGGTTTTATGTACAGTGAAACCTTTACAGCAGCTTGTTGTGTTATGGAACTTCATAACACGACTTTCACCTTGAGAGGTACAAAAGTCTGCAGGAATTTCCTTTCAGACATTGTGTTACGAACAAGCAGAGTGTTTTATTGTGGCCAGCTCGCCTTAGATCCAAAGTAACAGTGTGGAAAACAGCAAAAGCTTTGTTCAGAGATGACCATCTAAATGCAAGGTCAGGATGGGAAAAGAGATTACATGGATCTGGAAGGTTTCACTGGAGCAAAGATGTTGCTTGTGTTGAGAGCATTCCATTTAGGAAGGCAAGTTACTTTCTGCCAGCTGGCATTTTCCAACACTTTCTTTAATCACAGCATGACCAAGTTTGCTGTTACATGAAGCCTAGAGTGTACTGTGTAGTGAAATACTGCACTTAATGAAGTGCTGGTAGTTATACCTGGAAACATCTGAGGAAAGTGTAACTGAGGTCTAGAATCCATTTGTCATGGTTTAACCCCAGCTGGCAACTAAACACCACACCACCTCTCACTCACTCACCCCCAGCAGGGTATGAGAGACAACTGGAAGGGTAAAAGTGAGAAAACTTTTAGGTTGAGATAAAGACATTTAAATAAGCATAGGAAAAGCCATGCACACAAGCAAAGCAAAAAAAAAGGAATTCATTCACCCCTTCCCATGGGCCGGCAGCTGTTCAGCCATCTCCAGGAAAGCTGGGCTCCATCATGCCTAATGGTGACTTGGGAAGACAAACAATATCACTCCAATTGTCACCCCTTTCCTCCTTCTTCCCCCAGCTTTATATACTGAGCATGATGTAATATGATCTGGAATATCCCTTTGGTCAGTGGGGGACAGCTGTCCCAACTGCATCCTCTCCCAATTCCTTGTGTACCCCAGCCTCCTGTCTGGCAGGGTGAGGTGAGGAGCACAAAAGGCCTTGATTCTGGGCAAGCCCTGTGCAGCAACAACCAGAACGTCCCGGTGTTATCCCTTCCAGCACAAAACCAAAATGTAGCCGCGTACCAGTTACTATGAAGATAAACTCTACCCCAGCCAAAACCAGCACACCATTGCTAATTTCAAAGATTTAATTTCAAACCTAATTATGTGACAAAAAAAACAGTTGTGTTTTGTGCTCTCTGCACTAAGTAGAAAGAAAATTTGGTCTCTGAACTGCAGATTTTACGAGGATTGTTTATGTGTTGACAGAAGAAAACCCTCAAAAGAGCAAAATGTGAGGTTTTATGTACAGTGAAACCTTTACAGCAGCTTGTTGTGTTATGGAACTTCATAACACGACTTTCACCTTGAGAGGTACAAAAGTCTGCAGGAATTTCCTTTCAGACATTGTGTTACGAACAAGCAGAGTGTTTTATTGTGGCCAGCTCGCCTTAGATCCAAAGTAACAGTGTGGAAAACAGCAAAAGCTTTGTTCAGAGATGACCATCTAAATGCAAGGTCAGGATGGGAAAAGAGATTACATGGATCTGGAAGGTTTCACTGGAGCAAAGATGTTGCTTGTGTTGAGAGCATTCCATTTAGGAAGGCAAGTTACTTTCTGCCAGCTGGCATTTTCCAACACTTTCTTTAATCACAGCATGACCAAGTTTGCTGTTACATGAAGCCTAGAGTGTACTGTGTAGTGAAATACTGCACTTAATGAAGTGCTGGTAGTTATACCTGGAAACATCTGAGGAAAGTGTAACTGAGGTCTAGAATCCATTTGTCATGGTTTAACCCCAGCTGGCAACTAAACACCACACCACCTCTCACTCACTCACCCCCAGCAGGGTATGAGAGACAACTGGAAGGGTAAAAGTGAGAAAACTTTTAGGTTGAGATAAAGACATTTAAATAAGCATAGGAAAAGCCATGCACACAAGCAAAGCAAAAAAAAAGGAATTCATTCACCCCTTCCCATGGGCCGGCAGCTGTTCAGCCATCTCCAGGAAAGCTGGGCTCCATCATGCCTAATGGTGACTTGGGAAGACAAACAATATCACTCCAATTGTCACCCCTTTCCTCCTTCTTCCCCCAGCTTTATATACTGAGCATGATGTCATATGATCTGGAATATCCCTTTGGTCAGTGGGGGACAGCTGTCCCAACTGCATCCTCTCCCAATTCCTTGTGTACCCCAGCCTCCTGTCTGGCAGGGTGAGGTGAGGAGCACAAAAGGTATCACTCCAATTGTCACCCCTTTCCTCCTTCTTCCCCCAGCTTTATATACTGAGCATGATGTCATATGATCTGGAATATCCCTTTGGTCAGTGGGGGACAGCTGTCCCAACTGCATCCTCTCCCAATTCCTTGTGTACCCCAGCCTCCTGTCTGGCAGGGTGAGGTGAGGAGCACAAAAGGCCTTGATTCTGGGCAAGCCCTGTGCAGCAACAACCAGAACGTCCCGGTGTTATCCCTTCCAGCACAAAACCAAAATGTAGCCGCGTACCAGTTACTATGAAGATAAACTCTACCCCAGCCAAAACCAGCACACCATTGCTAATTTCAAAGATTTAATTTCAAACCTAATTATGTGACAAAAAAAACAGTTGTGTTTTGTGCTCTCTGCACTAAGTAGAAAGAAAATTTGGTCTCTGAACTGCAGATTTTACGAGGATTGTTTATGTGTTGACAGAAGAAAACCCTCAAAAGAGCAAAATGTGAGGTTTTATGTACAGTGAAACCTTTACAGCAGCTTGTTGTGTTATGGAACTTCATAACACGACTTTCACCTTGAGAGGTACAAAAGTCTGCAGGAATTTCCTTTCAGACATTGTGTTACGAACAAGCAGAGTGTTTTATTGTGGCCAGATATTCAGGATAAGAGTTGAGGGATAGATGCACATCCAGACTCTTCTCCCGTGTGAACAACTGCATGAGGTTTTGACATTTGTTAGTGACCCTGCTCCAGACACCATCCCCCAAATCCCCAGCAATAAGGCAACTGCATGGCTTAGGGGATTGGTAATCGGATACCTCACCTCCGGGTCATCGTAGGTCTCTGGTTCAAGAGCAGGCAAGGCTTTGTAATGACTTAAACGCCATTGCGTATTTATTTGGAGTCATACATGGAGAAGTGAACATATGATTTCTGTGTAACAAGTAGTAGATATCCACATACAGATACAAACATTGTGACAGTTGCCAGCCTGTTTGAAACATTTGAATGACTGAATATCAGTCTAACAGAGATTGATTAATTCCCTAATAACAGTCCAAACTGAGTTTTGTTTCAATGCTGCCTGTATACTAAAAGCATCATGGCTTTTATATATATATATATATTTATATTTATATATTATGTATTTATTTTACTTTAATATATACTTATGCTTTTTTATATAAATTTATATTTACTTACATTTTGTAACTGAGTGAGACAAAAGCCTGTGTTTAACCCTCCCTCTTTTTCTTTCTGGGTTGTAAAAGACTTTAAAAAGTGGTTTTGAATAGTACTGGAGGAAATCGAAAGCCAAATTTAATTTGAATTTTCTGTCTTAGCTGATACAAATTCAACAAGAGCAAAAATATGTTCTGTAGTCTTCTTAGGCACCTTACTACATAGGAGAAACTGTAAGTGCAGAATTTGAAACTTCAGCACATCCTTAATAAGGATACAACTGAAATAAAACTACTTCCAAGGTCAGTATTAATCTAATACTTCTGGAGTCAGACTACGTGGTCTGTGCGTGAGAAGAAAAAACGTAGATGATGCTCCTTGTTGAGGAACCGGGGCAGGCAGGTGTAATGGTCAAACAGAAACGTGACACCTTCTCCAGTCTGCTGTCATTGGTGGTTCCGGCAGAGAAAGGGGTTGGCTGGCATGAACACCCTGTCCATTGGCCCGTACTGCCTCCCAGTGGGCATCAGCTGCTTCTCTTTCGGGATAAAACGCAGGCGGGTTTAAAATGCCTGGTACAGAAGCCATTGTCCTCAGATAGCTAATGAGGGAGTTCACCGACAGTGAGACTTTGGGTATCTAAAACCAAAACGACAAAACTCTTGATCATCTTCCAAGTGTGTAGCTCTCTGTGAAATAAGGGATGCATGGTTTACCTTTGCCTATGGCTTCGTGCAGAACGTACACCTGCATATGAAAAAAAAAAGCCAAACCCCAAACTGGTTTCGGCAGGCAGCTTTACAAATGTGAGTTCTCATCATACCGACTTGCACGTGGAGAGCTCTGTCCCCACCACTCTCAGCTCTGAGGAGCAGCAGCAGAGCAGTTATCACATCCCATGGCTGTACCCTCCATGCAGTGCTAGGAGTAACTTTTTCTTCTCACTTTTCTTGAGTGTGCTGAGAGCAACAGCACGGGACATTAAAAAGGGATGCCAAAAATGAAGAATGAAACAACATGAGGAAAGAGCACTGCTTGCTGCAGTAAGGTCTCCACAAAGGAGTGAAGGAAGAGCTGGGGAAACACTTTTATTCTTCTTTGACAGCCTACAGACCTTCACAGTTTACAGCCCCAGCTTGCCTTTTCTTTCTGGGCTCAGCAAGCCAGGGGATCTGTTCAGAGCTGGGCACCTCAACTCTATGTGTTTCCCACCCAAAAACCCCCTAACAGTCCCTCCCAGCCCTGTGCAGATGTTGTTACCTACCTGGAAACAGCCACCTGAATCTTTGTGTTGGGATATTTGTGTGGTTGCTGCAACTGCAGACAGGAAGGGGACTTTGGGGAAAACAGTTCTGTGCTCCCATGGAAGTCACAGGGCTGTGCAAACGCTTGTAAGGATTAGAGCTGTTGCCCATGCCTTAAATGTTGCATTTGTCTATGTCGCATACCTTGACCTTACAGAATGGGGAAGGGAAAAAAAAAAGACATTACGCAGTGCTATAGCACAAGTTATATGAATAAACAAAGACTTCTGTGTCTAGGTGTGTCCAACTACAAAGGTCACTTAGGTGTGGGGTTTTTTTTCCTCCAAAGTTATCCTGTTCAGGGTGTAATATCCTGCTTCTTTCCTGCGCTCCTTATCATTGAAAGTTAATGGTCAGGATCCATGGATCTGATACCCTCCCAGTGCACATAAGAAACAGAACTGAAAAACATCAGAGCAAGGGGATAGTACTGAATACACGAAAAAGACAAAAGTAGTATTACATTGGAAGTACTGGTTTTGCCTCATTCTGGTTTTTGGAGAGGTTACATTATCAGGTTTCTGCCTGTGTGTGCACGTGTGACATTCCTTCAAAGGAGGAAGTAGGATGTCTAACTTTTAGTGCAGAAAATTGGTAACAAAATAACACACAAGCTATGGGGCTGATAGCATCTCTGTAATCTTGTACTTAATCTGCTATCCCCAAGAAGAATCTGTTGGCTTTCCAGTTCTACTCTGCCCAGGCTGCACGCAACAATTAATGGGATTGCGTTACCCTACGCCTATGACAACCCCTAAAGTTAAACGTTTGCACCTTAATTTTTACAAATCGGTGCCCAAGCAGCACTGCCCACCCAACTGGGAAAGCCCCAACCCCACTCGAGGTGTCCTGCTCCCCCCTCACCCGGAGGGCTGCAGTTGCGGCTGGCCGCAGCCGCGGCCCGGGCAGGAGCAGGTGCACGGGAGCGCACGCCCGGCGCTGCGCCGGGGTGGGGGCAGGAGCGAGCGGC
>VZTF01000153.1:724221-746173 GCA_013397755.1 Cnemophilus loriae
GGCCGCCGCAGCCCCCCTGCCCGCCGGGAGCGCGCCGCCGGTGCCCGCCGCGGGCGCGGTGGTGCGGGCAGCGTCCCGCCGGGCCCCTTTTCTCCCCGGGACCTCCCCGCCGGCGGTGCCCTGGGCACCCGAAACGCGTGAGATGTTCTTCCCTTTGGGGGTTTTCCATCCCTAAATAACCGCGCCGGTGTCCCCTGCATAAGTGTCCTGCAAAGGTCCCCCAGAGCTTCAACAAAGGGTGCAGGTGTTCCCTCGCCAACTCACCTAGCCGCCGCGGATCGGCTTCCCGACGCTTTACTAACCGAAGGGCAGGTTTGGCCAAGAACAAGCAGCAGCTCAGGTAATTTAAGAACAGCACACGGGAAGCCGAAGGGCACTGGATTTATCCAGCTGGTGGTGCGGGTCTCCCATGCCGAAATGGTGGGAGCACAGATGATATGCGAGGTGGGCAGCGCTTCAGCTAACTTCCAGAAATGCTTCAGGAGGTCAGACGAACAAATCTGCAGTATGAGTCTTGCCATGGCCTCGTATTAGGTGAAAATAATCTGACCTTTTGACACCAGGGTCTTAGAAGGAGTCAAAGTAATTCTTCCGTTTTCACCAGATGTTTTAGAGCTCAGGAACATAACTGGTCTTAAGGAGATCTGCTTGAAGTAAGATTAGCCAAGATTAAAATAATCTTGGTAAAGTCATAAAATTTTCCAGTGATTATCTTAAAAAGGGATCTTTTATGATGTGTTCACTAATGATCTTGGACCTCTCTAGTGAGCTGCTTTGGATAATTGTGTAAGGCAAGTGAGTTGACAGAACTCATGTTTTCGAAAACTTGAAATGACTTTGGACTCCTTCAGCAGATGCTCTGTCTTCTGAAGCTGTTACAGTTTGCTGTATCTTGGCAGTTACTGCTGAGATAATAGGCCATAGCGGTTTTTTGGGAGATAAGCAGTTTATTAAGTGGTGAAGTTTCTGTAACCTGTTCTTCTAGATACAACATGGGATTTTCTGTGTGTGGAAAAATCCTCAGGAATTTATTTGTATACCTCTGAAGAAAATGTCAGGCAGTAGACATTTTGCATTAAAACTGGTCAAATTACTTTTCTTGCTCAGGAAAGGACTGTAAACAGACAGACATGCAAAGTGACAATCTCGGGGGAAAAAAATTGTGGTTGCATTGCTGTGTAGAGCAGTGACCATCTTCAGATGCTTATTCTGGGGTGACCACTGAAGTATTGTAGCCCTAGTGTGCGTGTGCTGTATCAACTCACTCAGGTGCTGTAATGCATCATGCTGTTCTTTCTCATGAACCTAAAGGCTTTTGCTCAGAGACTTCTGAGCTGAACCCTTATATCCACTTCCATTCACGTGTGAGGTCTAATTCAGTAGTCTTTTGTAGCTGGTTTGCATACCAGTAAAGGAATTGCAAGAGTTTTTACAGTCTTGCGCCTGATAAAGCAGCATTCTCTCTTGATTATCTGGTCTTGACCTGAGAAGAAAATATACATGACAGCCATCTCAGGAAATAATTCAGTCTTTGTTGAGAACAAATACAATTATGTTAAGTAAACACTGTCGAAGATGAAATCTAAACAGAATATCTGGTTCATTAGCTACATCAGCTGTTTACTTGCCATTGTGATATATATGAGAGTAACACATGCTGCTTCATCATTTTCTGAGAAACATTATTGTTACTACTAAATTCATGTTTTGGTTTGGAGTGCTTTCCACCTCCGAAGCTGCTCAGGTAAGGGATATGAGTCGAACAGTAATGACTGTGTTTCCTATTAGCAGTGCTCCAGCATATTTCTGGGAAGCTGTCAGAGCCTAAGAATATGTCCGGAGGTTAGGACCTGCATCCTCTTAGGAGAGGCAGAGCTGGCTCCATGAGCTGAGCTTGTATCTTGGAGTGTGCGCCCTGCAACACCTGGGAACAGACCGTGCCTTGGTACAACTTCAGCATAAGGGAAGTAGGAGTTTAATCTTAACTGCTGCTCAAATGCAGTGGTGTGCTCTTTGTTCAGTCATAGAAATGTGTGTTTGCTCTGTTGTTAGTTGCCCAAAAGTTTGTTAAGCTAAAGATGACAGATAAATCTTCTTCCCATACAACACTCTCCTCCCTTTTCTTGCGCTAAAAGCTCTAGCCAACAAATATGAAATTCCTTGTCAGACAGTACCAGCTTAAAATAGAATTTAGCTTTTTTAGCTAACTTCAGGCAGTACCCTTTTCTTCTCTGCATTGTAACCCTGGGCACTTTTTAATAACACCAAAGCATTAAAGATGCAAAGATGAAAAGATTTGCTGTGTTGTTTTTTATGTTTATAACCTTCCATGTTTTCCTGCTCACAGCAGCAGATAATAGGTAATACAGAAGATCCTATAGTGTTATACGTATGTACCTTTAAAAAAATACCCTTTCAAATATTTTGTTACCTTTTTTTCTGCTGATTTAAAAGATTTCAGAGGTCTTTTGGAAAGTAAAAATGATTAATGTACAGACAGTTTTCAAAATAAAAATGGAAGTGGAGAAGTGGCTGTTCAGGAAGGAAATGAGAACAAAGTGGTAATAACAGTAATACAGATAGTTGGAGATAACGCCTTTCTTTCTCATAGAATACTCCCACTGACACGTATGCAGAAGTTGGGAGGACAAAACTGTTCTCTGGGTAACCTGACTGTGGAACTTCCTCCAAGAATCCATTTGAGGAAAAAGTGCTTGTGGAATTTTGAGTGAGAGATTAAGTATTCATTTACATTATCAGAAATATCTAAGGACAATAAACTAACTCTGATCCTTAAGAACTTTCAGTTTCCACTCTAAATCAAATAGAAACAATGAAAATATATTAAGGTCTGTTCTCAGAGTCTGAAGTGCACATCTGCTTTTGTGTAAGTAAGGATACCTGCTATCTGATAGTAAGGATTGCAAGGCTACCGAATATTTAGGCAGGGACTCTGTTTATGGCTGTGAGAAAAAATTAGGTAGAATCATTGATTTGATTACCATGTTGTGTCTTTTGGATGTTTTCTGATACCTTCTGCTCTTCTGGATCAAGGGGTCACAGTTCTGAAGCCAGCAGGAAATGATTGAGAATCGTAGAATAATAGAATATACTGAGTTGGAAGGGACCCATCAGGATCATCGATTCCAACTCCTGGCCCTGCACAGGACACCTCAGGAGTCACACCATCTGCCAATCATGCCATTGAAGCCATTCATCCTAACAAGATTGCTGTAGGGATCTCAGCTATAGCATTTGTTGGTCTCCAGCGAGTTGTGTTGCTAATGATCAGCCTCAGAGGTACAGCCTTAAAGCTGGTGTTGTCAAGGAGTAGGTAGTACAGCAGGCAGAACTAATGGGCTGAAACAGTAAAGAAAGATTTGTTACTGAAAAGTTGAAAGCTTATTTAAAGGAGTAAATGTACTGTAGGTCAACTTTAACTCTGTAAGTCTGACCAATTACAAATGACCCTATTCATCTGTCCATGTGAAGGACAGTAAGGAAGAGTGTCCAGTGTGTTCCTAGGGTCCAGAGGGAGATTAGTAAGGTAGTAAAAGATTTGCAGGAATCATGCGCCCAACCTTGCACAAGGCAGAGTGTAGTGATGAGATTGCTAAACCCACAAAATAAATTCCATAGTCTGTCCTGTTCACATGTGCAGTGAGGAGGCACCGGCTGCTTGGCCTTATATCTGGAAACCTGGTGCTTCAGATTTGAAGCATTACAGTAGTTTCAGTATTTTCCATAGCCACTACACCTGAGACACCGATAGACTTGAATTGAATATATATATATATTCAATATATTGAAGGTATTTAATTTTCTCCAAGTGACATGATTTTACTGGGATTTTGTTTAGGTTTTACTTGTTTATCAGTAGTTCTCAGACTTTCTGGACTGTGTTGCAAGGGTTTTTTCAAAGTGTGCATAAGTAGTTGAACACCAACTGTCCCCTTCCTCCTACCACCCCTGAAAGCGTGCACATCTCCGGTACCAGATGTGCTTAACAGGAGCTTGTGAGGTCAGTCTCCCACCCTTAGGCATTTATACTCCCATCTCCTTGCCAGGACAGCTAACTGTCCTTGCTGCCAGATGTCACGAGAGCTGTGCCAGAGTGAGGGAAGGAGTGGTTGCCCTTGGATAGGGAGAGGAGGCTTTGCTGAGTGCCCTGGTCGGGTGGCAATTCTAGAACGTTCCTCTGGTTCAGGAAACCAGATGATGATCTTGCAGCTGGGGCTGTGGGCCTTCACCAACTGCCGAGTTTAAACACTGCAATTCCCACATGGCCAATATAAGGTGGAGAATTTATGATGTGGAGGCAGAAGCTTTAGAAAAAAGGAAGAAATAAAAGCTGAATGGACATTTTCTGAGCTTTCTGGTGACACCCCTTCTCCCCCACTTTAAGAACTGCTAATATCCTGTATACCTTGGCTGGATTGTCACTGAGATCTTAATGACAAGTTGCAGACTGAACTTGAAGTGTTATTGTGGTTTAATTTAGATTCTTTGTCTGGAAATCCCAGAGGAAATTGTTCACTTTCCCTTAAGGAATAAGTGTGCTTAGAACACAAACTGAGACACAGGAATTTGAAGTTGATATCATTACTGGAGGAAAGGCAGGAATTGAAATAAGATAATAAATCTGATGTAACAGGGACAGTGGTGTTCAGTAGTGAAGAGATTCGAGTTTCTGAACTTGGTGAAAATGTGATACATGGTGGTACACAAGTGATTAAATGACAAAATAATTTCTCTCTCTCTCTCCAATTGCTTTGTATAGTTATATATACATTGGTCACTTTTTACACTGGTTTGCCTTTCTGTAATTGTGTGACACCAAGCCAAAGGACACTGCATCAGTTCTGCTACTCTGGCATTATCTGAAAGCTGAACACAGTCATTCATCACCTGGGTATGAAAAGCTCTATACAGGTGCAGGGCTAGACATAGCCACACTGCCTTCTACAATCAGAGCTGTAATAAGTCACTACTTCTTGTGTGACATTCACCAGAAATTAACATCTTGGCAAACTTCTCGTGCTCAACAAGTTTGGTTTGAAGACTGAGCGCAGTGAGGTAGTGAGCTTGCTATAGCCAAAGTATTGCTGTTGTAGAAAGTAACCATCACTTCTTACAGTAATCTTTTGTGTTGCTAGCAACAATAATAGGCAAAATGTTCTGAGATATTAAATGATTTTTTTTAATATGTGCTTTTATCTAAATTTGCTTTGAAAAAGCTTGTAAAAATCTATTACCTTTGGGAGAGTATAAAAACCCCAATCCCTATCATATTACAAGGGAAGTCGTTTGACAAGTGCTTCCAGTTATGTTGCAGAATCAATGACCACAGAGCAAACAATGTGAAGAAATGGAAAAAAAAAAAGAAAGCCTATTTGAAGCCTACAATTTAGTATACCTATATAGATTATATTAAAAATTTCTTGAACTCTCTTATCATTAAAAACCCTTTTATTAAGTTAGGTAAAGAACTCGCTATTGTCTCAAGATTGTATATTGTATCAATTATGTATATGTCTAGTCATCTTTAAAGAGCAGTTTTGCACCATTTTTATGTATGTGGCAGGATTCCTTTTGTCCTATTTTAGCCCCAAGTGTTACCATTTGTGAATAATATAAAGGAACTGAACAGCTGAAAAATCAAAGATCTTAAGCTAAGACTGGCATTTGCTTTTCAAGAATCCCATTGCAGGAGAAGAGGGATCTAGAGTATCCAGGGAACATTTGGCAGGATCCTCAGCATAGGATGAAAGGTGACTCTGCACACTTAGATAAGATAGTGTGACAAAAACTTAGCAGTTGTGTCTGTTTTGGGGATCACACAGGTAAAACTATTAATCTGTTGCAGTACCTAATGAACAAACTGTGAGTAAGACCACAGGAATCGATATCAACACCATGGACTGGGTAGGCTGTAATTTGGTTTTTTTGCGGGAGAAAAAAACCAAAACAGAAGTGGTAATTTGTGCTGCTTAGTGGCCAAATAGTGGGGCACTGAAAATAGCATGTAATAAATTCCTCTTTTAAATAAAATTCTAAGTAATAGTGAACTTTTAGTTTTAAAGCTGGTGAATACGAATGGCTAAGCTGAAGTAGTAGAAATTCTGATGCTAGTAAATTTAGTTATTGCAAGAAACTCGTTGGGTCATCAGGATGACAGCATTATCCAGAAGTAGATACATGGATTTTTCTCCACATGGCCTAGCAGCATTCACCTTCCCTAACCCAAGCTCAGCAGAGTTAAAATTGCTTGTATTGAGCTGACGTTCTCTAATGAAAAATGACAGCGTCTTTGTCCTATTTTTGTCAGATATTAAATCAGCATTACGGGAGACTGCCAAGTAGAAATAGGGCAGGATAAGCTGTTACATTAATAGGTTTGACTTCTACCTTGGAGGGGCAGGGAGGATGCTTTTTACAGTAACTAGGCCATATAATCTGAGAGGACTTTAAGGCTGGCAACAGTTACATTTAATTACTAGATTTACTCTGTAAGTATGGAAAACAAATGTCTGCTCTGGATGATTAGTTTAAAATTAGCAATGTAGAATCACAGACTATTCTGAGTTGGAAGAGACGTGCAAGAATGATCGAGTCCAAGTCCCAGTCCTGCACAGCACTATCCCCGAGAGTCACACCATGTGCCTGAAAGCATTGTTCAAACTCTTCTTAAACTCTGTTAGGCTTGGTGCTGTGACCACTTCCCTGGGGAGCCTGTTCCAGTGCCCAGCCACCCTCTGGGTGAAGAACCTTTTCCTGATCTCCAACCTAGACCTGCCCTCGCACAATTTCAGGCCATCCTCTCAGGTCCTGTCTCTGGCCACCACAGAGAAGAGATCAGTGCCTGCCCCTCCTCTTCCCCTCGTGAGGAAGTTGTAACTGCAATGAGGTCTCCCCTCAGTCGCCTCTTCTCCAGGCTGAACAGACCAAGTGACCTCAGCTTCCCCTCAAGGCCCTTCACCACCTTTATGGACGTCCTTTGGATCTTCTCTAATAGTTTAATGTCTTTCGTGTTTCAGTGCCCAGAACTGCACACGGGATTTGAGGTGAGGCCACCTCAGTGCAGAGCAGAGCGGGACAATCCCCTCCTTTGCCCAGCTGGCGATGCTGTGCCTGATGCACCCCAGGACACAGTGTTACAGAATACATATAGTGCAGGGAGCTCTGTGCTGCTGCAGTTCAAGCTGCAGGCTGGGCTTTGGGTGGCAGAGGTGCCCCAGGCAAGAGGCTGTGAACTTTGATCCTTTGTATAACAAGGAGCCCAGGGACCAGGTGACCAGACACTGGGAGGCACAGCAGGAGGCTGTACATACATCCAGGTTTGCCCCACCCAGGTGCTTTTTCAGCTGTGTGCTGGATATTTTGTACAGATGGATACTGAGAGGCCATATCAGAAGCTTTAGTGAAATCCTAAAAGATTACATTGACTGGCTTCCCTGGATCAGCTACTTGAGTTACTTTGTCATAAAAGGAAATCAGATTTGGCAAGCAAGGTTTCCCCTCGTGAAGTCATGCTGTCTGTGACCAATGACTGCGTTGTCTTTCAGGCATTTTTCAATACCTCCCAGAATAATCTCCACAACTTTAGCAGTCACTGAGGTGAGACCGACAGGCCTGTAGTTTCTAGAGTCCTCCTTCTTGCCCTTTTTGAAAATTGGAACATTGTTAGACAACTTCCAGTCAATTGGGATATCTACAGATTCCCAAGACCTTCCAAAAATCATCCAGAGAGGCCTTGTGATGACATAGCCTTGTGATGACATAGCCTGGTATTCTTAGATGAATCCCATCAGACCCCATAAATTTATATGGATCCAGCTGGAGCAGCAGATTCCTCAGAACTTCAGGGTCAACTGATATTTTAGCATTTTCACAGCCAGGCTAGTCCATCATCAGTGTTGAACACAGAGGCAAAGAAAGCATTAAACATCTCCACCTTGTCAGTATCCCTGACTGTGAGGTGACCATCCTCATCCTGTAATAGGCTGATGTCATTTCTGCATTGCCTTCTGACAATGTATTTTAAAAAACTTTTTATTTTCCCCCCACACTTCTGGTCAGCCTCAACTCCAGTTGAGCTCATGCCGGTCAAAAGGCCACCTCCTCCATCAGTTTGCTTTAATATTTTTGTGAGTCAAAGAGAATTCATCTTGCTTGAATCTGCCTCTGGCAGTCCACTTCTGCCCCACAGTGCATTAGGTTAGACACAGTTTTGATGAGTGAGGTTCCCCCCACTATTACTAAATGCAATGCTCAGGTGATGTGTTCAGGAAGGAAGATGTCTCCAACAAAGGGGAGCTGTTCGCAACTAGCAGCATGCATGTCCTCATGACCTGTGCTACTGTTTAGGCTTGGATTTGGGGGTTTTCTGGCTTTTTGCTTAGTACAGGTTGTAGGAGGAAAAATTAAACTCAGTGGGTTTCTGCTTTATGGCAGATTAACATTTATCAGTTTAATTGTAGCCTCCTCCTTTGTGAAGGAGCTTGTGGGGAAGATATGTGCTTTTGTGGAAAAAGAGTATTTCGTTGTTAATAGCTGTACAACGATATGGAGGGGGAAGCTGATACTTGTATTCTACCTTTGTTTTTCAAATAAGCATCCTTATTGTGTTCTCCTTGCTTGAGATCAAACAATTTTGAAATGTTTGCTTAGTCATTGGAATATCATTTGAATTGTCAGGTCTGAAATGTGAAAAAACCCAAAACACTGTGAGCTGTTTTTGAAATAGGTTGGTGCTTTCCCTTCAGGTGCATTTTATAGCATAAAATTTCTGTATGCTGAAAACCCATGGACTTCCCGTGTGGGAATAAAATACTTTTCTTACCAGGCTGCAAACAGACATTATTACTGAAAAAAAAATGGCTACTTTTTGTGATTAAGAGATGATGCTTTAAAAAGAATTGTATTAATAAGGAATTAAGCATGCTTCTCCCTGCATACGCATGCCTCTTTGCAAGAGAACAAATTGCTCTTTTATTTTTTTCTCACTACTATAATAAACTGATTGCTTGCTGCTCTATGGTGACCTGTACTTCTTTTAAGTTTCTCTTACCCTGTCTTCTTGAATCCCTCGTTCTAATCCTTGAATGCAGTAACATTTTTTAGTATTGCAGTTGCTTTCCTAGGCTACAATGTATTTTCCTTTGATTTCCCTGTGGAAAGTTCAGTTGCAAATAGCAGCAGTCAGCACTGATGAGTGAACCTCTGAGCAGCAGGAGAGAATCGAAGGAAGATATGAGCTAAAAACAGTATACTGGTTTACATGCTGTTTACATGTGGAAAACTTTCTTTACAGGTGACAGTCTCAAAATATAATTGTTAATGAAATTAGAGCATAAGCAGATGGTGCTCAGCCCACAGTTTCTTACTTATTTTTGTTGTCTTTTAAGAAATTGGCAATGAAAATGGCTCAGCAAGAACTATTCTGACTTGAGTTGATCTTTTTAATAAGGCAGAAAAGCATTATTTTAAATACTATCTTTTAGAAAAAAATACAATATTTTTAATGAAATTGAATGTAGTCTTTTTCATATTCAAACATTTTTGCCACAGTTTGGGGATTAAAATTTGCTTTGGTTTTAACCTGTAGTAAAACATTTTCTTTTAAGCATTAATAAATGAACCAAGGCCCAAAGCATAGCACCCCAGTTTATTTCTCAGTTCCTGCCTTTATGGATTTGAGATACTTAAGCAATGTCTTTCTTTTGAGTTATTTAATAAGAACTCTAGCTATGGCAGAGAAAGCATTTGCAATTTTAAATCTGCTGTAGAAAATGTCTCATCTGTAATAACATTTTGATGCAAAACCATAAAAAAGTAATCAAGCTACCTCTTAAAAAATGTTCCTTTTTTTTTTCCTATTGAGGAAGGAGGATCAAGAAAGACAATATTAAGATGAGTTCTTCAGAGAAAAATAATTGTTCTCTGCATGCGTTACTCTTGAAACAAGTTTTACTACACTGTTAAATGAGGCCTTGAAGTCAGCTCTTCAAGGCTTGTAATATATTGCTTTTATTGGACTGCTTCCCCTGCTCCGGCTCTGCTATTCCATCTCCCGCAGTGTTATTCTAACATTTCGAAGTCTATGAGAAGCTTTAAACCGCAGCTATGAAATATGTTGGTTTTTTCTCTTCCATGTTGTCCACCCTTGTTTCCCTCCTCTCTATGAAGTATGTTCCGCCTGCACAGAGCTGAGCCCTTCACTGGTGATAGTGTGAAAACAGTATCTCAGTAAATGGCAGAGATGGAAAGGTGCAGTAGGCGGAGTTTTGTTGTTTTCTTCTTTTGATGGAATATGAGATTCTAGCGATAGTAAATGTATCACCTACCTCTGAGCGCAGAGTTCTTAGCCAAGAGCCCTTAAATCCAGAAGGGTGCTGCATGGGTTTCCTGTGCCTCAGCTCCTGTTGGTGAGTGAGAAAAATCTCCTGCTGCCTTTTGGATAGCTTTTTGGAGATCTTCAACTCCAAATTCTGATATTTCAGTCAATGCAAGTAAGATACTCCTATAGCACAAGATTTACCAAGTGAGTAAAGTGGTCACGAATACTCTCTGTAGAGGTATTCCAGCCCTGGATGTCTGAAGTAAAACTGTGAATTAGTTCCCTGGATGCATATGTGTGATCTTGGTGAGTCTTCTCTCCCTCATTGTGTTTTCTTAAATAATTGCTTATTTTTTTTATTTATGTAAACACTGCAGGAAAGTTTGGGCTAAGAAAGGCCAAGAAGTGTTAACTTCACAGTGAGGCTGTGAAGCTCTTTGAGCAGGTCCAGGCGTAATATCATCCTTCAGGATCATGTGCAGAAAAAAACATCCTCAAGGAGAGCAGCTATCTATGACGTTGGAATCAGGTCTGGGAGAAGACTTTGATGCCAAACTTGGGGCTAATGGTTACTCTGGCCCAGCTTTGGCAGTGGATGATGAGACCCTTGAGGGCTCATTGACAGAGCAGTGAGTAGGCGTCCAAAGTGTCAAAGTCATTGCCATTATTTTGTGTAGAGAAACAGTGGGGGAGAAATCTCTGCAAGATGCAGAGTTTGTGTCTTAGACAGCAGGCTTACCTTTTGCATGAATAGGCACATCAGTCACCTCTCAGGGAGTTAACAAGTTTTGCTCCCATTATTATCTTCTACCGAGACTGGTGATGACAGGGGAGTTGTCAAGCTGTTGTGATAAAAGGGAGCAGACTGCCAGGATAGTTCATGTAGCTTTTAATCTTTGTGTATGCCTGAGGGGCCTTGGGAAAAGAGGATGGCAGGGAGCAGACTGGATTAATTTTTCTGGATGAAATGGATATGTCCTGGGGGTTGGCCTACTTTAAAAATAATTAGAATTCTTTGAAATCTGTTGTCCTTGAGCTCACTTCATCTGTCCTATGTCCTCTTTTCTCTGATTTTCATATGCCTAGATCTTGTGGTTGAGAGATGCCTTGTGCCTCTTTGGGAGACATTTGTTTTGATAATATTTCCCAGGGGTGCATAATTTCTGAATCAAAGCTGGCTTGCATGTATGTGTGTGGTGAAATGCACACAGGGACTGCAGGTAATCAGAGGTACCCAGTTATGATTTTGCTCTTCAGCCAAGAACAGAGAAGCTGCTTGACTTACCGTAAGGTGTGTGTGACACTGATTCTCAGTTCTTAACATTTACATTTACTGGAAACAATTATGTGGTTTTCTTCTTTAAAATAAACTTTAAAAAATAATCCTGCATGTTTGCATCAGGTGACAAAGGTATGATTGGATCCTTACAAGAGCCTTGATGGTGATCATTGATTGACTGCAGACAGCGCAAGTCCATGTTAGTGTAGTGAGATGCATTGATCTCGGTTATATCTTGGTTATTTCTTGTTCTTATTCCAATCTCATCCTCAGCTGAAGAATGAACATCTTATTTACTCTATTTCTTTTTTTTCTGCTCATTTTGGGTTTTTTCATCATTCATTCTTTGTGGGAATTTGGGGAGTTAATTAGGCTTATTCTCACAACCCCCTGTTCAACATCTTATTTTCTTGCATTGCAGTAAGGTGTTAAGTGACATGGGTATGTGGAAGTAAGGAAGATAAATGGTCAGGCTTCTCCTCTTGACTTTTTAATAGTTTGGGCAGTATATCTTCCAACGGGTTTGACACAGGATATAACATTCTAAGGGTTTTATGCAAAAAATAAGTTTTCATTTTGAACTCTACAATTTATATCTATGATTAAAAAAGACTTCACAACCTTAAACATTAAGCACCAAAGTTTTTACTGATAGGCTTGTCCGGTTAGCATTGCTGCAAAGGAGAGGCAGGCTGAACAGGTTTTGGAACAGGTTTTATCTTGTATGATATTTGCAAGAATTTATTCTATACTGATAACTTGTCAAAATACTGTTTGCAGTCTAATCCCAGCAATCATAATTTTTCAGGAATAGCTTCACAGCTGTTAATTTCTAAGAAACAGACAGAACTTTTATCTATAATTTGGTTTATCTACCAACCATAATGTACTACTTAATGTTACCAAAGGCATAATGTTGCAAGCATAATCCATTATAATTTCTAGGTTGATGCTTTAAAAATACTTTTTATTAGCCTAGCTAAATAATCTTGACTCTGATGCCTTAAAATGTTCATTGGTGAGAAAGCTTTTGCATGCCAGAAATAACTGTTTGGTTTTTTCCCTTGTTTTATTCTCCAAGCTGAGATTTCTTTATTGCAGAGCATCATATTTTTTATATATTTACTAAAATGCATAGCCATTTATTTTAAAGCCAAGTTTTACTGATGAGGAAGTTTTCAGATATTCTGTAAGTCACTTTGGCTTTACAAGTGGAAATTTTCAGCAGTGTATATATAGTAAATCTATTCATAGCCTAACACCAAACCCCAAAAACTTTCCTGTAGGAAGTCCATTTTCTGCCCTACATGCATTTATTAATTCTGTCACACCTTAATGTTCCTTAACTGGTTTTATACTGTACAGGCTATAGCACTCAAAGAAACTTTAAACTACATGAAAAAGACCAGTTTTGGCAACTCAAATGTTTTATAACCAGCGCTGATTTTATCTCAATACATATTAATCTCCATGATGTTCTTCTGCCTTAATATGTTTGCTTTTAAGGTTTTGGTTTCTTAACTTATTTTGTTTGCAGACTGAAGAAATGCCAGCACTAGACTGGCACATTCCCTGATACACTTTTTTATCCAGCTGTAGTGGCATAAAAGATTGGATACAAGAGTGAGGAAGTACAAGGAAGGGAGTTCTGCCTGACATTTGGGTGCACTTTCTAAGGAAAGGGTAGTTTTGGACACCTAGAAATATGTGTTCAAATCATCATGCTGTGAAAAGTCACCAGTTCTATTTATGTATTTTAATGAAAACTCTATTGAAACTCAGAGCTTTCCTGAAAAGCAGGAAGTGCCCTCTCTTAGTGGAGGGCAACCACTAGTTATGCACATCTTCCCTCTCCTCCACGAATTTAAGAACATGCAGTTCTCTCCGTAGTTCTGTAGTAAGAAAGAAAATAATCCTATGTTTGTAGATTTGGTTTCGAAGAAGAAAGGGAGATTCACGTCACTAAGAATATTTAACAGAAACATACTTTGTTGTGTAGAGCATAACAGTGTTCTTGCATTACCGTTAATACCACAGGAATCCCTAGGACAGCAGTCATGGGCTCCTAGGGAAGAGGAACAGCACCCCTCACCCAGACCACTCAAAATAATCTGTTTTACTGTTGTGGGCTTCTCCTACTTGGATTATTTCCACTTGGATTATTTCTGATACAGGATCTGGGTGTGGTGGCTCAGTGAACCACACAACTAGGCAAGTCTGCTTGTTTTTTTCTGATGCTCTTAATACACCATGAGTATCTGACCCTAAATGCATTAGGGACGTAAGTGTGCTGCCTTTTGTGCCTCAGCACAGCAAGTGGGTCTCCTGCAAAAGAGAAGAAATGTTTAGGGAGAAGAACTTGGTGGGGAAGGTTTGTTAGTGTTTGTTTTGTTCACAAGAATCATACAATGGTTTGGATTGGAAGTCACTTTAAAAATCATCTGGTACCAACACCCCTCCCACGGGAAGGGACACCTTCCACAGGACCAGTTTGCTTAAAACCCCATGCAACCCAGCCTTCAACTCTTCCAGGGATGGTGCATCCACAGCTTCTCTGGGTAACCTGTTCCAGTGCCTCACCACCCTTACAGTAAAAGAGTTAATTCCCCATATCTAATTTAAACTGACCCTCAGTTTGAAGCCATTCCCACTCGTCCCTGTACTTGTCCCTCTCCCTGTCTCCTGTAGGCCTCTTTAGGTACTGGAAGGCTGCTCTAAGGCTGTCCCAAAGCCTTCTCTTTTCCAGGCTGAACATCCCCAAGTGTCTCAGCTTGCCTTCATAGGACAGATGCTCCAGCCCTCTGGCCCTGCTCTGGACTCAGTGTAGCGTTGTAGTTGGATTGTATAGTCTTGTTTTAAAGGTACAAAAGAAGGAAACCCTCTTAAGTCAGGCAGCTGCTGTCCTGCCATTCTGCACGTACTTGTTCTCCCTGATGTCCCTCAGAGGTGCTGAGGGGGCTCTGAGGATGGGCATGGCTGGTGGGAGCAGGGCTGGGCAGCCCTTGAGTCTCCTCTGTGTGCCTGTGCACGAGTAATGGTTGTAGGCAGCTGGAGAGGCAGCAGTGTTCTCTGTGTTTTGCTACTACCAGGCACTCTGTTTTTCAGCTAGCTCTCCCTTCAGCAGCTTCCCCCCTGCCCCACTCCTGTTTTGAACTAGCTCAGCACTGGTGTTTACCCTACTTAGAGATGCCAAATTCATTTGGCTTGCTCATGCAGCTGTCTGTGGGGAGTCCTTGATCCAGCACGGTGTGCGGGTGTAAAGGTGCTCGCGTTGGCACACACGCAGGACAAAAATGCATGATGTAGAAGTAAACTGACTGCAAAAATGTAACCATCCCACTCTGTAACATCAGCCTGAAATATCCAGCACCTCTCGGAGGTTTAAATCCAAAACAAATTAGTAAAAACAAAAATTTAAAGGCAGATCATCTGCAGCAGCTAGAAAATACAGTTTTCATAAATCTTCTTCAAGAGCTAGGTGCATCTTGTAATTCATATTTCTGCTGTTCCGCAGTTCTTGTTACAGAAGAGATGGAAAATATCCCCTTCAGGTTTTGCTGTATATCTGCAGTGATGGGAAGATAAACATCCCTGTAATAGCATCAGTGTTGACATTCAGAAGCCTTCCAAACTTTGCTTTTTAAATCAAGTGGGAAAGTTAGTGTTCAGCCTCTTCACTCCATAGGAAGAATGAGCAAATTATTTTTTTTTTTTCCTTTACCACATCTTATATAAATCTGACGTCCTTTACAAATCTGCAGTTGCCATACTGTCAGGAATTGTAGAATTGGAAGTGCTATACTAAACAAAAGGAAAATATGCTATTTCCAGGTAAAACACTATGTCTGAAGCAACAGCTAAAGAGGTGCGTAGAGTTATGCTGTTCATGTTCTGTTGAAATTATTAAAAATGGGAAGCTGCGTAGTAGCTTATTTTTAAGCTGGTTTTTTTTTTAATTGAAGTGAATTAAGAAGTCAAAAGTTCCAGGTTTGGGTGGAATTTTTGCATTGTTTGTTCATTTGTTCATTTTGCTTTATTTTTATCATTTACTGTAAATCTTTGGTGGGATAGTGAATCAATCTGGTTTTCTCTGTCTTAACTTACAATATTTTTCCAAGTCTATATCAGATGATAAAATAATGTATTGAGAAAATGTTGATTTGGATGACTTGCATATGACAGTTTTAAACAGAGCATATACCTCTTACGTTGTGCTGTTGTCATTTGTGTGTAAGAACTTCTGAAAAGAAAGCACGTCATCCCAAAAGGTGACTGATTATTGACAGCAATAATACTGGCATGGTTAATAACCATGGGAATATAGTGTCTTTCACAGAAGAAGCTCTTTTATATTTCTTTTCCTTACCATTTTCAATGTAAGAGTTTTACAGGTTATTGAACAGTAGCAAAACACAGTGGATTTTTGTGAGAGTGTGTGTGTTTTGATTAGAGTATCATCCTTGTGGATTTTAGTTTCTTTTGCTGATTCTGTTTTGATGTACAGTAAACAATTCTATTCTGTTTACTGTCCTGTCCTGGTATGTTTACTAGTTCATCCTTCTGTGGTATTTGATGGCTGATGTATGTAGCTTCTCTCTCATACTGAAGATTGAAATACTGACAATTTTCTTCTTTTGCAGTTTTTCCTCTTGGGAGGTGTTGTCTCTCTCCTCAGTCAGACTAAAGTATGAGCTGCCTTACTGTCTCTTTGTTTTCTAGCTGCAGGCCACATTTTGCTGTGTTAGAGACGACAGACTCTCTTTCCCAGGGACTGCAGAGGGCTTTTGAATTGAGTTTTCTGACCGGCTTTAACAAAATTGTCTTTGTTAGAAGTTAAAGTGCAAGGCTAGCATGTAAAGGTCTTGATTCAGTGAACTGTGTTCCAGTTTAAACACCCATTTAATGAACTGGCTAGATCATAAGCAGACTTTGTAATGTCCCTTTTATGTTAGATGCAGCAAGTGAAGGGCACAGTTTTCGTAAATGCAGTTATTAGCAGCCCCATTTGAAACCCACAAGTAGTGCACATGCCTGGGGCTTGTGGAAGTCACTCCAGATGGAAACAGCATTACTGGGGTGATTATACCCTGAGGAAAGGCTCGCTGTCATTTCGAGATCAATTTTTAACCAATGTTCCATTCTCAGTATTTACATGGAGAGTCTGTATTGCCAGAACTTCAGATTTCATAACAAAAATGTTAACAAGAAGTGAACATTTGTTGAAGAGATTGTGTTGCTTCAGAGGAATGCATGTTGCTGTGCTGTTTGGATGGTGAGGGTATCCTGCAGACAGGGGCACTGTGCTGAGAAAACTGACTTCCATTTTTTACGAGCAAGAAGGAGCCTCATGCGTCTTTCTTTGTGTGTGTTGTATGTGCATTAATTTGAACAGTAGAATGCTACAGTCCCATTTCTAAGGAGTCAGTGCAGACAAGAGAAAGATGTTCATTTGCATCTTCTCCAGATGCGTGATCAGAAACGCCAGCCATAGTTACCTGAGCTGGAAACACAAAGGTCACGTCAAAAGTCTCTTCAGGATCTGACAGATGTAAGGAGGTCCCTCATAAGATGTTCAGGGCTAGAAGTTAATCCTTGGTGCAATGTTAAGAGAAGGCAGTGGGATGTCAGTTCCTGAAGTTGGCTTGGAGAGTAATGTTTTGATCATTAGTCTCATATAGCTTCAAGTTTATATTGTGGCACCACCATGGACCAGCTGCACTAACAAAGTAAATGTCAAGGCAGTCGGTTACTTGAAGTTCAGGTGCAGCGTGTCTGCCTTTCTGATTGGTCTCAAGGTGCCTGCAGTGGCTTCCATGCTCCAGATAAAAGACACTGCATGGCAAGTGCAGACAAACGTGCAAAGCTGGAAGCACAGTGGAGAACAGGCTGGTTTAGTGGAGTCCATTTAAGGAAGTTTGTGGATTATACCATAGCATTCTTGCTGGCTGTCTAAAAAACGCGGATACCCTGGCTGTGCTAAAACATTATGTGGCTTCTATAGCAAAGATATAAGATAGATTTTAATATTCATCATGTTTACTTCACAGCAAAACAAACAATATCAGTAGCTGTAGGTGCCACAGAAAGAGTAGTCTATTTACCAAGATTGATTTATCTGTTCAGTAAATTGGTTTGTACTAGTTTAGTGTGGTTGCTGGTAATTTTTTCCTTTTTATGCTTCAAATGCATGTACTGTGTTGATTTTTTGGGTTTTTTTAAGTATTTGGTGCAGATAAGAACTTATCTTACCTCAATGGTTCAGTAGACTGTAACTAGTTTATTGGCAAATACCACACACATTCACCCATGTAGGAAAGACCAGGAATGAAGGGCCAAGGAAAGATGGGATCAAACTGCAGAGAACACAACTGATCACAAGTTATTTCTCTTCTCTTATCTAGTCAAGCAGTACACAAGGTAATTACATAAATACCCTGGATTTTTGAAATCTTTTGGGAGTTCAGACGAAACTTGCAGAAGCAGGTTTCAGACTGTATATATAATTTGCATACAATGCAGTTTTTGGCTTTAGCTGGCTGTTTCACTGAAGAAACTTTCAAAATGGTAGGGCTGATCAAATTCTAAAAAGCAATTTAAAAAAAAAAGACAGAAATAAACTGTGGTAAAGCTTGAGAATGGTGACTATATTTCAAGATAAATGAAAATCTAATCATGCAGTTTGCTCCTTAATAGCAAGAAATATGAAATAAGACTGGCGTATCTGTCTTTAAAAATTGAGGCAGACAAGATACATCACAGAAAACTGCATTCCTTGATCAAGCGTGTCCATTAGTGATGGATTTATTGTATTTTAAAATGTCATTTACTTGCTGAGTTATAGAAAAGAAATGCATGATTTTTAAATATCCATCTGTCCCAGATGATTGAGAAACAAGAATGAAGTTCCTCTGCAGGCTTGAACCAGTGCAGTGTTCGTAGCTGATGCCTGGAGGGCCAGAAAAACTGGCCTCAGCCACTTAGAACGTGACGATTGATTATGGTTTTCGTTTCTCTCGGAGGCTTTTTCTGAAAAATAATAGGAGTTGGATTTTGTCAGTAGTAAAGTTATGGATTATATACTGTAACTCTTTTAATTCAAAGTGAATGCTTATGTTGTGGTTTAACCCCAGTCAGCAGCCAAGCCCCACACAGCCACTCGCTCACTTCCCCACCAGTGGGGTCAGGGAGAGAATCCGAAGGGTAAAAGTGAGAGAACTCATGGGCTGAAATAAAGACAGAGCCATGCACACAGGCAAAGCAAAACAAGGAATGGATTCACTGCTTCCCATGGGCAGGCAGGTGTTCAGCCTTCTCCAGGACAGCAGGGCCCCATCACATGTAACAGTGACTTGGGAAGACAAACACAATCACTCCAAATGTACCCCCTCTTCTGCCTTCTTCCCCCTACTTTATATACTGAGCATGATGTCACCTGGTCTGGAATATCCCTTTTTGGTCAGTTTGGGTCACCTGTCCTGGCTGTGTCTCCTCTCAACCTCCCATGCACGCCCAGTATCCTCCCCAGGGCTGGCACTATGAAAGGCAGAAAAGGCCTTGGCTCTGTGTAAGCCCTGCTCAGCAATAACTAAAACATCTCTATATTATCAACCCTGTGTTCAGCACAAATCCAAAACACAGCCCCATAACCAGCCCCTGGGAAGAAAATTAGCTCTACCCTAGCCAAAACCAGCACAGTTTGTTTTTACCTGCTTATCTCTACAGCTTAAAACTGAATTACTTAAATTTTGATCATTTCAGTCCAAAAGAAACAGTTTTATCTATTTCTTTCTTCAGTTTACAGAGAACATGCCTAAAATGGGCTTGGTCTTGGTAAAACTGAAAGCCTTGCTCCTTCCTAGTCCACTGTGTAATAGTGCTACACAGGAAAAGGAGAATAATTTTTCCTTTTTGGAAGGAAATTAAGCTGGACAGAGGACATCTTAGAAGTTCTTAAAAATCCCTAACGTCCCTATGAATAAACATGAGTTCTATTTTTAAGATCTCATTGAAACATATGCATAAAATGAAAGATATTCCTAGAGTGAAACAGAACGTGGAAGGAACAATGACTCAACTAGAAAGGTCACAAGCTTCATTTAATGTTGAAATGTAGTGATGAGAATAAATCTTGTATTGAAGCTCTTGAGTGATGCTGTGTTTTAAGCCTTTCACCTTGGAGGGCACAGCTTCCCAGGAAAAAAGGATGAAAGAGGTTTTTGGGATGAGAAGGAGATGTTTGTTATTGCTGAACTATTAAGGGCTGTGGGATAAAGTTCTTAGCAATTGCAGCAAAGCACTGAGTGTAAGTGTAGTCACTGGCTGAGACCAGCTGCCAGGCACAGAAGACAAGGTGATACAGCTGAAGATCACAGAGTGCAGGAGTGAAATGAGAAATTACCAGAGAAAAGGTCTGCTTTCTCTCTTTTTCCTCCATTTGATTGCAAAAACTGCAGGAATTGTTTGCCAATCACTTGACAGTGTATATATGTGGCAGCAGTAGAATAATACTGTAGAAAGAGTTAAACTACATGGACCAGCATATACTACATTGGTAAGACATCAATACAACACTATTTTCAGATATTCAGACTATTTTTCCTCTTAATTTTTATGAATTGTTCAAGTTGCATAGTCTTGTGGATCTTGGGGATCTTGGGAAGGAGGTAATTTAAGTTTCTAAGGAGTGTGTGAATACCATTTTAGTAATCTACATTACTAAAAAAAGTCCTCTTCTGCTAGCCTCTCATTACAATGAAAAGACATTTTAAAAATTCATTGCATTTTTTTAGCAAAGAGAGTAAGAAATACTCCACGAGTCATGAAGACCTGAAATCTGGAGGCCCTTTTACATCTTACAGTCAGCTCTGATACAGATGATGTCTCATGCAATTGTCCATTTTGTTCTTAATACTCATATTTTTTTCCAGTTAAGCATTCATAAAATCCCTCTGAAAAAGAAAAGTTGTGGGGAGTTGTCTAATTATGGTATGTTTACCTTTATTTTCTTGCATCATAGGCCAGGAAGGTGTTAGTTATTAAAAGTATTACGAAGCAATTTGCTATAGCTCAAGTATGCTTCTGATTAAACATTGTTTTCAAAATCTGGTTGTATTGCTCCAAGCCACATAGCCCTGTGCAAATGTGGTACTCCTAATCACTTGGAGGAGGGAGACAGGATAAAAATGTCCTGCATTTTGTGCCATCATTTCTGCAGTCCATTTTTCGGAAGAGATTTCCTGATATTTATCTTTTGCCTGCAAGAAAGAGTTGGAAAAACTTCTTGCCTTCACCTTCTGCCCTTCTCAAATAGGGTAAGTAATGGCATCAGCTTCATCAAAACGTTGTAAACAAAACTGGGAATTTGAGAGAAATTAAAAGGAGAACAGAAGGTTGCATTTGAACAAAGTACATAGCAGTAAATGTTTACAGAAATGAGTGATGATGATATTGATTAGAGCCACCAGAATTCTGAATATTTGGAGATTTCCCATAGCTTTCATCTTCTTACACATTGTTCTGGGGTTGGCTGTGTCCCTAGAAGCCAGTTTCGTGCGCTTTATTTTTAGAAATGCATCCATTCACCTGCTGCTTTACTCCTCCCGTGATATCTACAGCAGCTGGCACATGAGCTTCAGGAGCAAGTCACCTTGCTGATCCTCTTGTGCAGCAAGGCACCCTCCAGGCTGATAAGTAGAAAAATAATTATTTTCATTACGTTTTTTAAGAGAAAAAAAGGTTTAACTTTTGTAGTGGTTTGATACTAACCGGGCGGAAACACCAATTGTAGCGTAGTGGTTTGATGAAAACCGGGCAGAAACACTGATTAAAGTGTAGTAATTTAAATTTGGGCCTATTATTTAGGACATTTCCGTCTGTGAGATAAGGATTAGGAGAAGCAAAGCAGGCTCAGACTTTAAAGAACATAAAGAAAGTTTTATTAACAGAACTAAAAGGAAAAAGAAGAAAAAAACAAGTAATAAGAATTAGATTAAACCTTCAGAAAATGTCTCCTCCCCCTAAACTTCTCTTTCAGATATTTCCCCACTGACAATGCAAAGACACAAAACCTGATGTTTTTCAGTCAGTTTACCACGTCTGGAATAACCTTTCTTCAGTCTACTTAGAGAGTGGAGTCTCTCTCGTACTATGGAGGTCTTTTCACAAGAAAACAGTTCTCTCGTGGCTTCAGCATCACAGTGAATCAGCCGCCCGGGTTACAGCATCTGACCCCTGTGAAAGTCCTTCCCACACCTTGCAGCCTTCCCACAGCTGCTTTCGTGGGCCACGTCAGTTTATGGGGTATAGTTTTAAGGATGAGCTGTTCTAATATAAAA
>VZTF01000153.1:746569-809037 GCA_013397755.1 Cnemophilus loriae
GGGGGCTGCTGGAGGTGGCCAGAGGTGGGGGCCTGACCCAGCCCAGTGGATGGTAAAAGGGAGCCAAGCCCCAGCCCTCGGGGAGCCAGGGGAAAGGGGAGAGGGGAGAGGGCCCGCCCGGCCGGCCCTGAGGCCTAGCCTGGCAAATAAACCCCTTCTCCCTCCCCTGTTACCTGTTGGAACGCCGGAAGCCAAAGAGGAAGTTCCCAGTGTCCAGCTCCCTAAATACTGTATCTCGCAGAGGGCGTACCTTAAATGTCATTGGCCCACGACACCCTGCCACGTCCAAAGGACCTGGCAGGATGAAATTCACCTAGAAACCTGTCAACCCACGACAACTTTCTAGGAAATAAGTGTTAGCCTTTCTGTGAGTAGATGCAACTTGACGTCTCCTAAGACTTGATGTGGAGAGTGGCTTCAGGAAAAGAAGGAAAACTGAAATTCATTGGGTCCTTAGTGTCTCTGCTCTCAAGAGCAGACAAGAAATCAGACTTTATCTTGGAAAGACAGGTCAGGGTCTAATGGGCTTTACTTACCAGGGACAGATTTTCTCCCTGGTGCTGCAGTAGAAGAACTGTGCCCCAGGGTTTGGTGCTCTCCTTCTCTTTGGCCTCTTTGCAGGGCTTGGCTGTTATCATAACAGCATTCTGAACAACTAAAATACAATAAAATGTTAAATGGCTGATATTAGCATGAAATTAGTCAGCTGGCATACAAATTAGTTTGGGTTTTTTTAAAATTTGTGTGGAGTCTCATCTATGGTATAGTAACGCATATGGTGCATTTGAAGGTAAATATAATGAACAGGTGCTTTTTTGTTGGCTTGGAGGTCTGAGTCACTGCAGTCTCTGTTTAAGAGTGAATTAATGTGGGTGATACTCTACAGAAGCTCGTAGTTGAAATACCATGCTAAATACATGCTAATGACAATGTAGGCTGCAGTATGTAGAAATTTGTCTGTTGGGCAGAGAAAGAAGGAAGGTTATGGATGTTTGAAAAGCAGTTGGTGGCAGACTGTTCTACAGTCACTGGGTCAGCTGGTGGTTTATTAGATCAGTCTTAAGCGCTTAACCTAAACTGACTTACCTTGTGTGATGTACAGTATTTGTCTTTCCTCAATTCGTGTCAGGCAGAGAGCCAGGATCAGTGCAGGCAGGTCTCTTGTGTTCTCTGGTTCCTTGGGGTCCAGACAAATTGCACTTGGATGCAACAAAGAAAGCTATTTAATTAGCAAGGAGCAAAAACACACCTGAAAAGATGCAGTGTATAGGGAGATCCTTGCTTTTATGCTTTTTTATTTATATTCTGTCCCACTTGATCAAGGCCAGGTTGGATGGAGCTTTGAGCAACCTGGTCTAGTAGAAGGTGCCCCTGCTCATGGCAAGGGGGTTGGAACTGAGAGATCTTTAAGGCTCTTTCCAACCCAAATCATTCTATATTTCTATGATTACTTCAGCTTTCTTCTACTGAAAATGTTGATTGGTCTAGTTGTAATAAAATTGTAATCAATTCTTGCTATTCTGAGTTTAAAAGTTTTTCTATTATCTTTAGTGTGCTGTCTGTAAGGAGAGGATTTAAGAGGCTTTGGATCATACTTCTGTCTCTTCAACAGTCCTCTAACAACTTTTCTGTTATTCTGCAGCAAGCAGCTGCAGATGCAGTTTTGTGTTCTTTTTATTGCACAGGTTACTAGTGCCAACATGTTTTCATTTCAAAACATGGGAGAGACTAAAATACATCCCCTTAGGTTATGTAGCAGCTTCATTTACTATTCCGTTTAAGAATATTTCTGTTACTTGAAAGTAATTGTAATCTTAATGATAAGAGACTATTTTGCTTGCTTTAAAACTAGCCTTGAGTTACAAAGTCAAGAACAGGTTTCTTTGATATCAGTTTATTCAGGTATTTATCTGAGACTTTGTATTTTAGATCTCATTAATTACTATCCAGATTACATGGTACTCTCCATAGCCACAAGGAGAGGTACATTGAGAGGTACAAAGAGAGTAGGTTTAGATCAGATATTAGGAAAAAATCCTTTCCTGTGAAGATGGTGAGGCGCTGGCACAGGTTGTCCAGGGAAGTTGTGGAGATATTCAAAGCCAGGTTGGAAGTAGTTCCAGGCAACCTGGTCTAGTGGAAAGTGCCCCTGCCCATGGCAGGGGTGTTAGAAGTAGATGCTCTTCAACATCCTCTTTCAACCCAAACCATTCTATAAGTCTATGATTGCTTCTGGTTAACTGAAAAGTTCTTGGGCGTGAGTGGGGGCTTTGAGAGAAATGGATCTCTGTCAAGGCTGCTTTAACACACCTTGACTGTTGAACTACAGGTGGGACCAGGGATAGTGTGACAGTACCAGGAATGGAAGGATGGGATGTGTAAAAGCTGAGAAAGAGCTGAATCTCAGGCAATGAGGAAGGAGATTGGTAGGTTTAAGAGCTGGTTCAGTATTCCCCAAGCACTGAGTGCTACTGAAAATGAGGACAATAAGACTGCTATTTTTTACGGTAATTTGTTCTGAAGCACTCAGTGTCTTTATTTTTACTTGCTTTCAGTCAGGCAGAGTCTAATTGTGAAACTGCTTGTCGCACAGGAATTCGAAATGTACTGCACCTCTTCTAAGGAGGCATCATGTAAAATAGGTAAGGTACAGGCCGTGTTCTATCTATCATTTTTTGTGCTCTTAAATCTCCCTCAAGGTGAGAGAGAGAAGTTTGCAAGTTTTGGGTGGCCAGTGGAATCCATTGTAAGACTGAATCTGGCACAAAGCACTCTGGCCAGGTCTCTGGGTAGTCTCTGTTTTCAATGAAGGTACCATCTGAACTTCCCAAAGTAAAAGAACTTGCTCAGTCTGGCCCAGAAGCATATGAATGTGACAATTACATTTGTAGAAAATCCAGACTCCAGGGGAGACATATCCAGCAGTAAGTTCTGGGAGAGCAGTGTCGTCGGAAGAGGGAGCAAGGAGCAAGGACAGGGGGTAAAGCAGTGCAAGGTGAAAGAGCAATTGTGGCAGGATTGCATTACTTTGCATGAGTTTTAAATGATATGTGCACAGCAAGGCCAAAGAGGATGACAGAAGTATCATTAGCTCCCCTTGCAAGTGAAAGATAATACCACAACAGAACAATTTCATTTAAATGGGATGCTTAGACCGGTATCACACTGACATCCAGATGTGGATACATATCTTTAAACAAGGTATTCTGCAAGTAAACAGGTGAAACTCGGGACTGAGTTATGGGAAGGGAACACTGATTATGTTCCCTCCTGATAGGCAAATAACCGGAGAATCAGGTTATTTCAACTGAAAATAAATATTCTTCCTTCTTCCATAGGATTTGTTATCTGAGGGCTTCCATAGCATAATACCAGTTTCCATGCCTTGTGAATGACCTTGTGAAGTGTTGGCTGCAGACCATGGCAGTATGCAGCATTAGCCTGAAGTCACTGTCCTAGATGAATGCTTCTGCCGTGACAAAGTAGATGGTATCCAAGACGGCAGGAAGAGCTAGTTGGTCTTTTCGCCCAGGGAATTCTTGGAGCAGCCATTCAAAAAATGAAATAAAGTGAAGAATTAAGCCTTATCTTCCTCAGTGTCTTTCTTGAACTTACAGGTTCAAACACCAGAAGAGAGGACCTCAGATGTTAGTGAATATTGTTCGTTTTTAGACTCATTACTAGATAACAAGAGGTTGTTTTTATCCATTAATTGGAATCAGTGGTACAGAGACTCATGTAGATTAATGCAGGTCAGTCAGAACTTGAATGCTAAATTCTGTCAGACTCCTTCATTATAGCAGAACATTGAGCTGTTACCAAATTCACATGTTTGCAAACAGTTCCTCTCCTTCACTATGTGCCCTTTTTATTTTTGGACATGTGACTTGCTTTTCCACAAGCAATGCTCTCCAGTCTCAGCAATGGCAACTGTAAAATAGAATAAAATTGTTGATCTTTCTCCCCACTAAATTGTTGCACCTTGGCTAGAACTGGTAATTTTGGGGCTTAAAAGAACTGCCACTTTATTATTCTCTCAGTGGCCTGAGTCAATATTAATGACTGTGGTCTGCTGATATCTACTGAAAACTCAGTAACTTCTGTGCTGTAGAAGTGTATGTACTAGTGATTGTCCTGTTCTGCCTCATCAGGTAGGACGTAAGGAGTGAGTGGGAAAGGGATTTCACTCAATGCTGATGACTAGCAGTTTTATTACAGGTATCTATTCCTGGCAAAACTGCTTCCTCTCAAGGAGCTACTTGGGATCTGAGAGAAAAATAACAAGCCAGATAAAGGATGGTGCAGGGCAATGAGTAGTGTATCACATGTCAATCAGCTTGATAGATGCTGTGAATTCTAGGAAACAGGTGAAGGGGGAAGTTGCCCTGCTTTTTTCTTTTTTTATTTAATTAAGTTTCAAAAAAAAGAAGAAATAAAAGCCAACCCACAACATTTTATTTTCCATTCCTCAGATATAGGTGGGAGTACAAAACACATCAGTATAAAACTACTGCTCAACACTTATTTCTCCGAAGCTGCTTGTGGCCCTTGCACCTCATTTACACTTCAGGGTTATGTGTCTTTTAGTGAGTAGAACATTTATATTTATATAAATATGTGTGTGTGTGTGTAGATATGCGTATTGTGTAATCCTTGCTTGTTTATATCATCACAATTCTTTTTAATTGTTTGGACTTTGTGGTTCATAAGTGGCTTCTGAACAAGTTTTGTGCTGAATACTCCAAAAAATAACAGATGTGGTCGTTGTCTTGTAGGTTTACTTGCTCTTTGGAGATGCCATCGCAGCAATGTGTTTGTGGTACAAAGCTGTTTAGTTGTGGTAGTTCTGTGTACCAAAACTTATTCCAGGATGGTAGATATGAATTGGTCTTGTTTAAGTTTGTTTTGTTTCTCCTAGGATATTTAAGGGGCCAGAAATCTACTATGGAGAGGTAGCACTGGTTGCATAAGAGACTTTCATGTTGCCGGTATGTGTCCAAATTGAGGGCAACTGTGAACATAAGAATATAACTTACAGATTTGTGTTTTCCTGGAGCTGCTGGTGACAAATACCATCAACAGCATGGTTTCTCACTTGGGTTGCACAGAGCATGCAATGGAGGAATATAGCAATCTGTTAGTTTTACAAGCACGCATTTTTAAACTTCAGAAGTTTTCTCTAACTTGGTGTCAAATTGTATTTATCTCTGTGTTTCTGCAGTTCTCATAAATGATCTGTTCTAAATTTCCACAAGTTTTAAAAGTCACTGTAGGAGATACTGAGCATGTAAGTATGCATTCCATCACCTTTGGAGTGCCTCTGAAATAGACTGAGAGGAGTCATAGCAGGACAGAGGCCGTTTTTCCCAGGCACTGTGACAGGAAATGGCCCTTTCAAGCCAGATGGCTTGGATGTCATTGCTCGTATCTGACGAAAGAACTCTCATGGTCCAACTTCAGCCCTAATTTGAGTCAACAGGGTTGTCTTGTGATGAAATTGTTTGTTGGAAGGTTTAGCAAAATATGATTTACAGGCTGTGCTGCATGTGGAGCTTAAAACAGAGTTTTTCGCGCAAAAAAGTTGTAGTGATTAAAAAAGCGCTTTTTTTTTTTAAGTGATAGCAGAAGTGCCATAGATCTTTATCCTTGTTTGAGAAGCTGGGTGTTTTTCCCTTTGTGTGTGCTTTTGGTCTGCAGCTGGTCCTGCGGTAGGTATAATTCCTGATTGCTCAAATGGAGGCTACCATGGCAGGGGTGGGAGGTGTGAGGTCTTATGGGGTGGAACCCTTTGAGAGTCAGACAACTGTGCTGAGGGAATCATTGCTTGTTTTATTTATTCTGAAGTTCTCAAATGAAAATTCTGAAGCAAATCCACTTTTTTAACACTAATTTTTTTTCAGACATTATTTCATAGAGAGTTTTAGGGAGTTGCCAGTCTTGAGCTAGTTACTGAAGAAAAGCAGATTATGCAACTTTCGCATTGGCAGTTTTATTGCCAGCTACAACTCCAGCCCTCCTACCAGATGACTGATCTTGCAGCCCTATTAAGACCTCTCACGGTTTTTCCTTTTACTTTGTGTAATTTATAGGCATGTTTTCAAAGGGAAACAGTTATGTTTTCTATACCTTCAACTGCATTCCTGTCTTCTGCAATAAGGCACCTAATTTGTGAAGTAAAATGACAATGAATAACCCCCTTTTTTTTATTTACAAGTCAGGTAGTGACTGTATTTATATCATGTCAGTCTTTTGGAAACACCCATTGCAGTTACTCATACATGTTTCTCTAAGGAGTGAAAAAAACATTAAAAAAATAAAGAAGCATGCACCAAACTGGATCTAGAAAGCTGGCTGGAAATCCTAGGTCCAGCCCTATGGAAAAAAATAATGATCTGTGGAAAAATCTTTTTTCTATAGTATGTGTCCTTTTTATGAAGTTGTAGTGAGATTTTGTTGGTTTTGTTATTTGTCTTCAGATGAGAGAGAATTCTCAGCTTTTGCTTCTCTCCCCTCATTTTTTGACAACCTGGAAGTGCAGTATTCAGATGTATGTTGTGATCACTTCTTCTGAGCCCTCTCTTCACTTTGCTGTTATTATCTCTTTCAAAGATTTTTAAATAATTTTCAGACCATCTTGTTTTGCCACTTTAGAAAGGTTGTTGTGGTTTGTCTTTTTTTATATGTAGGCCTTGCAGTTTGACTGTTGTTGTATGACTGCTTTTACCTGAGCCAAACTTGTAATCAGTGAGGAACACTGATTAAAAATTATTTCAGATTTTTGATATGTCATTAATTTTATTTCTTTTAAAAGGGGGTGTGGGTCATAATTCATAAAAGAGAGAGGAAGCTCTAGAAGTTCCTAACTAAGGCATTGTGGTTTGTATGATGACTGAAGTAGTTCTTTGATTGTGGTTTGACTTTGCTTTTTTTCCAGACAGTATTTGGAAAGTCCTTGTCTCAGTTATCTGTGGAGAAATGAATAACCTTCAGTAGCTGTGGTCTGCACCATGCACTTTAACACTGCTAGTTCCTCTTCTATTTTTTTTTTTTTTAATGTCCATAAAATGCTGAGATTAAGTTAATTTTTTTCATAGCATCCCATATGATTGCTGTGTTTTAGATTTGTGTCCAACGGTAGGGAGGAAGCAGCTGTGTCATGCTGAGCTGCTTGCAGGGGTTAACCCCCAACAAATGCCTTCTCTCTTATTTGTCCTCTGTGCATAGATATTGGAGGGATGGGGTCAATGAGTGTGTCTGTGTGTTTGTGTATAATTTCCTTGTTTTATGAAATATTTTTCCAGGCCAGCAAATATGGAATATATTTAGTGGATAGAAGGGAACTACGAATAAATGCATTGTAATGCAAATTGTGCATAACAGTTATAATGAGGCTAAATGTAATAACGGATGAGTCATAGTTCTGACCGCAGCAAAATAAACAAATTTCTTTCAGAAGCATTATGGTTCAGTCAAAGAATTGGCTAAGTGGAAGCTCATAACTGTTTTATAGGTAATGGAAGTGGAATGAAAGGTTATTTAATTCCACACAAACCAGGGGAATAAGAAATTCCTGTCCGATTGAGACTAATGATCCAGGGTGGTGGCTGAGCGTGGCAGTGTGTAAACTTTCTATGCTGCTTTCCCTTTGGACTCTTCCAGCATCTACAGCTGTTTAATTCAAATTTTCAGAAGGTTTCTCCCAGGCCTCTTACAGCCCCCCTAGGAACCTGTCATCCATCGCAGTAAACAGTGGGTTTCCATTGGGTTTATCCATGACTTTCATGATTTTTTAAACTTCAGTTGTATACCCTTCAGCCATCACATCTCCAAACTGCAGAGTCTTGGAGATGAAAGACAAGTGGCCTTTCTGGTCTTTCATCTCAAGATGTCTTTCTGCCTTCTCCTTGATTTTGGTTACCCTACTCTGTACTTTCTCTGACTCCTTTTGAGATGTGGAGACCAGAACTAAATATTACTGAATACATGAATGCATCAAATTTTATGTAGTCAAAATTACGCTCTCTTTAAGCATCCTTCCTGATGATGCTGACTGTTTTGTTGGCTTTTATAGCTGCCTCCGCACTCAGAGCAGGAATTAGATGCGAGCTGAGAGCTCAGTGGTGTTCTGACAGTCTAGTGGCAAAGCCTTCCTTTTGATTTCTAGGGTAAGTGTGAGATGATGCTCTCTTCAGAAGTCCTCTCAGGGCTTTATTTAGATCCATGGCGGCCTTCTACTTGCTTGCAAAATGTGCCTTTTCACATGCCCTTTAACTTCCCTTTTCTAACACTGGTTTTGAGTTCCTCAAAAAATGGTGATGGAAGAACAGAATAATGTAACACTTCTGCATGTTGTATGTCCTCCCTGTTTAAATTATAACAAACAGAGAACTCAGAAAGTTTCTTGAATGAACTCTTTATTTTGAATTGGAGCCTGCCTGACTCCCATTGTTACCATGTTAACCTAGAAATATTATATACTGTATTTTTCTTAATTTCTGAAGGTTTTTTATACGCAACGATGCGAGGAAAATAGTGTAATGTAGTAGGAAGTATTGTGTGGTTTAATTAAACGTGGACATGAGTCAGCACTGTACCCTTGTTGCAGTAAAGGCAGAGTGCATAATGGGTGGATGCCCTAGAAAGAGCTGAGCTGTGTGGAACTCTGTGTGGTTTCTCCTCCCACACTGCCCCAGCATGGGAGAGATGTTAACAGATGCAGAGGACCTAGCAAAGACCTGCTAGGGAGGCTGGGTTTGGCTGGAGAAAAGTCTAGTGGGGCATCTAATTGCATCTTTTCACCCTAAAAAGTGAAGTTGCAGCGCGAATGGAAATAAAATTTTCTGAGGGGTGCAGACTGAAAGGACAAGATGCAACATGAGAAACTTCTACTGAGGTATGAGGAAAAAAATCTTCACTGTGAGATGGGTCAAGCAACTGGAACAGGTTGTCCTGAGAAACTGGTCAAAGGGGTGTGACTGGACAAGCCTCTGAGAAATCCCATCTCACTGTGAACCTGCCTTCAGCAGGTTTGAATAGGTGACATCCTTCTGATCTCAAATTTTTGTTTGATCCTGAGACATTGCTAAAACGTGTGTGATGTTTCCTGCAGATTTCTGAATCATCTAACATTTGTCCTGCTTAAAAATAAACAATTTTAGCAGGAAATCTGAACCTTCAGCAACATGTCCCTGTCATACTCTTGGACAGTAGTAATGGAAAAAGCAGTGACTGTGATTTGGAGTGCTTTCATGGGTGGTGCTGTTTTATTCTGGAGACTTCACCCTCAGACACTTTAAAGCCTTTCTGTCTGGTTTCTTCCAAAATCACCCACCCTTGTTCTAACCCTGCCAACCTTCCTGATCACTGAAAATGCTCAGCAGTTTTGAAAATCCTAGCCTTTCTTCTCAGTGAGAACTTCAAATCTCTTGGTGGGGAGAGAGGGAGGAGTGCAGTAAAATTGTTTTAAACAAGGATGCAGGAGATGCCAGTGGCCGTGGCAGTTCTCTTCAGCCCCAGCACTGCCTCCCCAGGCAGGTCTACCTGTGTCCATGCAGCTGATCTCATTTCTGCCTGCTGTCCCGGATGCCATCAGTGTCAGATCACAGCTGTAAATAAGCTGTTGCAGCAGGGGGAGGAATGCTTGGTGGGAGCGAGCTGGGGGCGGCAGGAGTGTGTGTGGAGGGTAGGGATTATATGTGGCTCGTGGCTGCCACAGATGAGTGCACCAGACTACACGTAGTTACAGCACTCTTTCCCAGCTGAGGCTGTATCTAGCAACCACTGAGACCCTGCAGAGGTCTGAGCCAGCAGCGCACATAGAAACCTCAGAAACACCCCCTGTCTGAGAGTAGGACCAAGGATACCGTGCTCTGGACTGTGTGTGGCACTGACTGCCTCCATGTCACCTTCTCCTTCATAAAATGCTCTGTCAGGGCCCCTTACACATCTGTTTGAACTGCAGCTTGAACTGCATTCAAGTTAACATGTCCTACATGGGTATTTAGTCTTTGGGAACGCTTTGGGTATTTGGTCATTTCCAGGACCAACACACCGAGGTAAGTGTGGACAACAGCTGATGATGTTCTCCAGCAGTCAGTAGCTTTAGTAAAAAGTGTTCACTGAGCCCCTCAACAGAGACTTCTCAATACTTGCTCAACATATATTTCGTACCAACTCTTAGTGCATTAAGCTACTGGATGTAAATAAATAAAGGATCATCCACTGATATGGTCTGCTGTTTCTCTGTGTGTATATAGGATGACAAAGAAGCCAACAGACCCCTGCCAAACAAAGGAGACCATGAACTAGGAAATGAGAAGTTCAAGCCTGTGGTACCTTGGCCTCATGTTGAAGGTGTGGAAGTGGACTTGGAATCCATTCGAAGGAAAAATAAGGCCAAAAATGAACTAAATCATCATGGTGTTGATAACAAGCAGCAAAACATCATCCAGAGGCAGTATCTCACATTTAAACCTCAGACATTTGTATACCCAGATCCTGTGTTACGACCTGGAGTCCTTGGTAATTTTGAACCCAAAGAGCCTGAGCCTCATGGAGTTGTTGGTGGCCCTGGAGAGGAAGCGAAGCCATATGTTTTAGGACCAGATTACAAAGAATCCATTCAAGCCAGCATTAAAGAGTTTGGGTTTAATATGGTGGCAAGTGATATGATCTCACTAGATCGGAGTGTTAATGACTTGCGTCAAGAAGAGTAAGCAAACCTTTTGTTTTCTTTTAGTTCTGTTTTTATGGGATTCAGTTATTTGCTTTCCATGTATCTGAACTGATGCTTAAATATTATTTATTAGGCTGCTTAAAGGCTTCTTGTACTGAAGGCATGTGTGCTGTACTAAAACACATTTCCATATATTCTTTTTAATGCTGTTGCAATGATTCCTTCCATGAATACTTAAGCTATAGTGATTTATCTCTGAAGTCATTTGTTCTAGTATCTAATTGCATGTATTTGCATGTTCCGTGTCTAGTCGCAGTCTTCATTGTCATATCTTTTCTTAATCCATAACTTCTTAAAATTTGTCTTCTAGGAGGAAGTATTATCTTTATTAGACATCCCTATGCTAGTTAGTTTATTCAGTTTTGATTTACCCTGATGCTTTTAAAATGGAGCATAAATAAAAAGAGAGCAGCGACAAATACTGTTTTGTTTAAATAAGGCTGCCTAATTACTTGCAGTAATGAAAGTATAGATCTGCCATAGTGATGGTGGGAATAGTCTTCCAACAGTTTCTCACAGCATTTGCCCTAAAGAGGGAAGCAATCTTAGAAAAAACATTTATTTGCTTGCTGAAAGGGTGTCTACTTTGTTGTGGGAAAAGTTACTAACAATTCTGGGATGTTACTAACATTTGCTCAAATATTACTAACAAGTTTACACAGTCTCTTCTGACTTTTGATATATGTTGAAGCCAATTTTGCTCTCAGGTTAATCTGCATTTGATATAATTTTCCTTGTTAAATATCAGCTAGGGACAGGTTTCTGAGCAAATTGATTTAATGATAGGGTATTTTTTAGTCTGTTTTTTGGTTGGGGTTTAGAGGGCAGTGTATGAATTTAGATAGGATGTTAGGTACCTCACAGTTTTCACTTCCCCCTCATCCCCAGCAATGGAGCTGTGCTGATCCCTGGACTGGGTGCCAGTCTCTGGGCCGTATGTTTCCAGCTGTGGTAAATAATCTGTTGGTGGTTCATTGACTGGTTACTGGGGCTCTGCTCTGGGTTTTTATGGTGGGTGTTTCTTTCATTTTGCGAGGTAGGAGAGAACTAGCCAGCCGTGGGTCTGACTCATACTCATGCATGTACAGCTGCTTGAATTTACTACGTGGAGTGCACTCACTGAAAGCAAATGAAGCACAGGGAGTGCAGCATTTCACTTCCTTCATGCTGTGTTGCTCGGGTGACTTACTAAAGGTTTCCACTTGCCGGTGGTCAGAGGAGAGACATGCCTGTCTGCTGCTGGTGGCAAGGCAGTGCCAGCTGTCCTGGGGGTTCACTTTGTTTTTCTTTCTTTGCTGTGCTCAGAAGTTGGTCCTTCATACTAAAGAGATTTTTCTGAAAGTGAAGAAATGGTCTGGGTAACCTGTGTAGGTCAGCATTTTCTTTTTAGGAGGTTATTCCCTAGACACTGCTGCTTCTGCTGAAGCATTTGCAGCCACTGAGATCCCTTTCGTAGGAGGCAACAGGACTAAAGAAACTTGAAGAAAAAACATTTTCCTGTCAGGTGTTATGATTCACTGAGCAGGGCAGAACTGCTGGTTGCCTGCTGTTGCCAGGAGTTCATGTTGGCACAACAGGCTTTGCCCCTGCCTTCCCTAGAGAGAGAAAGGGAAGGAGGTAGAAGCGCATTCCTTCCTTGCTCTTCACTCTGTAAAGACAGCAAAGCAGAGGTGGTAACGTGTCACGTACAGGGGGGACTGGGCTGCCTCTGCCCAGGTGAGTTGCCATATCTTTGGCAGCAGAGCTCAAGTGCTCCCTCCCCTTCATTTTTGCTCAAGGCGAAGGACATCAGAGAGCATACGTATCTCTCAAATAGTTCTACACCTGTAGCTCTTTGAAGTATTTTCGGCATAATCTCAGAATTTGTCTTCTGTTCTGAAGGACATTAATAAATAGATATTCCCAAAAATGATTAAATACTTTGAGGAAGAGGAGGGAGAGCTGTGAAAAGATGAATCTTAGAAACTGTTTCCTTCAAGCACAGCTGCAGATAAGCCTTTGTGGAGGTCATATCCAGCAGCTCAAATCAAAGTTAGGTTTTAGTATTTAATGTTCTAAGCAAGCAAACAAAACAGCATGAAAAAAACAATGTGAACAAAAGGTATCTTTCAGACAACATTATATCACTTATTTTATGTGTTGAATACTCGGGATGCTTGCAATTACCTAAATAGGTTAAAGGTTTATAGCTTCTGTGTGTCTCCTGGGAACAACAGAAGAGAGGGGAAGCAGTATGAGATTGGCTGATATTGCTATATGCTTTTAGGCTTCCACATGCTCGCTTTCCTGCTCATCCCCCAATACCAGAGAGAAATGCAGCGAAAGGTAGCAGATAACCTATTGGATGGACCATTTATTTTCCTCCCATTGATCTGTTCAAAAAGAGCAGAAGCCCTTGTGAACATTGACTTTAATCCTACCAAAGAGCAATATAGTAATATTTTTTTTGGTTAGTAGTATCTTGGATTTGCTAATCAAGGAAGATCTTTCTGGTAAAGACTGGGTTATTCGTTCATAGAAAGGTTCCTCCCTTCAGCCCTCTCTTTCTTCAAGCATCAGAATTTTGAAGCGTTACCCTGTGCAGTCAGGTTTGCTCAGTGAAGTATGCCAAATGCTTTCCCAGGCTGTGCTAGCAAGAGTGAAATAGTGCTGCAAGAACTGTCTCTCTCAGCTTAAAAGCCATGTAGCCTCAGGGCTTGTCCCTGCTGGAGGGAGAAGAGGAAAGAAATGCCAGTAAAGAGAGATTCAATTCTGCTATGTTTAGATTTGACTTTGTAGTCTGACATGTTGCCAGGATGATTTGCCAGCTGCGTTTATGGATTCAGTAGGAACTTTGCTGGTGATTCTGGACAGTCTCAGCTGCTGTAAAAAGCCTTAACTCTTGCTGCATCCCGTAGAGAGGGATGACACTGGGTGGCGTGTTGAAGTTTTTTGTCAGGTACATCAGAATATTTCCATTTTGCCAGTACCACACACTCTTGGCTCATGGATTTTAACCAATATATTTCAGTGTTGATGCCCAGCACTTGTCTTGACATACCACAAGTCATAAGTTTGGTTAAAAAAATCAAGAATGTATGGGAATATGTTTAAAAGTCAGTGTACAAAATTTAAAAGATGGCTCATCTCACTGCAGTCTTTCAGCACTCTGTAAGAGGGCCAGGGGGAACATAAACTGGGTTATGGTAGAGAAATACCGGTTTTCCACCTTATTTCTAGCTGCAAAGAAGTAGAGCAGGCTTAGCAGGCCCTGCCTAAACCTCTGTACAGTAGCTGGAAGAAAACTTTTTCTTTAAACTTGGTGATTTTTACCTTTTTTGGATCTATTTTTATCATCCTGATAGGTGGCAGCCCTTTACGAGCAGTCATTTATATTGGATTTTACATGTTATCCCTGCTTCCTAGCAGATAGTAATTTAATTGCTCCCTGAATTCTGTTTTTTTGTATTCAGGAGTCTGCACAGAGGTAGAGCTGAAGTAAAAATAGAGTGATACATTTTCTGGATTATTTTGGATCCAAGATAAATACACCATGCTAAGGAAATAAAAAAGGGACCTAGGCTTGAGGATGAATGCTGTTGGATAACAAGGTGTGTACTCTCAAAAAAAAAAAAAAAGTGATAACTGCAGAGAATCGCTGCTGGGAAAAACAAGAATTGAGCTGTTTAACCAGTATAATGATCCTCTTGCCTGGAGTATTTTTAAATGAAATTTAATTTTAAAAAATGCATCTATACTGGGTCTGACCAGTGATTTCTTGGTTTTTCTTGACAACTTTAGCTCTGGCCAAAAACATATGCTAGTTAGAAAACATACAAGAATGGATAAGCGTCATTCCTGGCAACCAGTGCGCTGGGACACTTGAGCCAAAAATTGCAACAGGGTTGTCATGCTTCATAGACCTCTTTGTGTGCACAGACTTGTCTTTTGAATGCATTTATAGTCTTGAAATTAATGGTATCCTGAGTCAGTGGCTGCAGAATGTGATGCTTAACCTTTCCTGCCAGATACAGATACTGTTATGTACCTCTGTGACTCTGCTGCCCTGTGATATGGGAATATCAGAGATAGCTCCATGAAGTTGCTGTATAAATGTTTTGTGTTCCATCCTTATTATTCCTGCTATTTTATTTCCCTTTTCACTAACTCTGAGCTAAAATTCTGAAAGACCTATCTGCATTTGAGTCTAAGATTTTTAATTTTTTTTCCCAGTGGTAACGCAGAGTTTAGGGTCTGTCACTGTGTATATGCGCTCAGTGGTCTAACACTCCATATACAATCATTTGCACTTGCACTGGGCTCTCCTGCTGGCTCATTTCCTTGATAGTGTTCTTGAATTATTCTGCAGCTGTTTATAGTCATTTTAATTGCAACTACCAAGAACTTTCTTGTTGTTCAGGAATGACCTGGAAGAGGAGGTGGGCTGCTCGGCTCCCAGCACAGGCATTTATGGTGCTACAGTCGCAAATTCACGTAGAATTTGGAATGAATAGACTTTAGCAGTTATTAGCCTAGGAGATCTGCCATACTTTGATGGAGGACCGTGCCTGTAAAGAAAGCAAAGAACCTCATCAAATGCTTTGGAAATTCAGTTACTGTATTAATAGCCTCACTCATGTCCACATAATTTTTGATTTCTTCAAAAGATGATAATATTTTTCTGTGGCATGGCTTTTTTCCACAAAAGCTGTGTCTGTGGTTTACTAATTTTGTTATTTATTACTAGCTTCTGTTCAACACAGAAGTCAGACTTAGTGATCTGCAATTCTTTAGCTCCCCAGAGCCCTTTGGTAAAAATTGGTGTTGTGTGTTCCTCTGTTTGTTTGACAAGACTGGAGTCAGCAATACACTACAGTAGTTTGTCAATTCATGTTGCATTGTTTAGGAAACACTGGTTTTATTTAAAAAAAAAAAGGCAATTAGGCTATTCATGGCAGAAAATTCCAGTAGAAGCTATCACGCAGATTATCTGAAGACAGGAGTAGTTAGTAGGAAGTATCACTGTGTACTTGCACTTTTTTTATTCTCTTCTCTGGGTATCTGGCATTGGGCACTGCTGAGAGTTCAACGGAAATACTTAATTTAGCTTTCCTGCTTCTCAAGTGGTCTCTTTTCATTTTGTTCATGTATCAGCCCAACAGACTTTCTGGCAGGCATCCTACTTCTGCTGTTTGAAACAAATATTTCAATAGCAGCTTTTGTACTTCAGCATGCTATTTCTCAAACTTGGGTGGTTTTGGGGGTTTGGTTTTTGGTTTTTTTTTTTTACTCTATCTTATTATTTACATGCACTTAGCTTGAATTAATGCTCATTTCTGTTTCCCTTGTTTGGACGCCACCCTGTGCATTTAAAGAATGTATGTCTTACTGCTAACAGCATCTGGTTTTTAGTCATGCTGCCTTTCCCTTCTTCACAATTCTCCTTTTCAAAAGGAGGTGACTTCTGTCCTGGCAGGTGCTCTGATTCTTCCATACACGTCACAGGTACTGTCTGAGTCTTTCTTGGACATCCAGTACTTCTGTGTAGTTCTATTTATGGCTTCCCCTTGTCCTTATGCTAGACAAACCCTGGCACATTTAAACTCTAGTAAACTGGCTCTGATTTATTCTAGCAGCAGGCAGTCTTTCATGAACTACAGTTAAAGTTAATCAGTTCCAAAAATTTCACCTGGTGCTAATGAATTCAAGGTCATTGTTTTCTGGATCCTGCTTTCTTGAAGGTGGGCAAGAATTTGTTTTAGTCAGCCCTCAGGAACCACTGTCAAGCACCAGGACCTTGTACATATGGTAGAGCATGATCTCACAACGGTATCACAAACTTCCATCTAGTGCCGTCCATCCAGTCCCATGGACTTGTGCCATGTTTATCCCATTTGCTGTGATATGTCCAGGAAAGTGGTCCCTGACTCACCTCTGTAGTGGATATTCTTTCTCTTCTGCAGGCTGCTTCTAGACTCAGAGACTTGGGAGGTGTGACAGCAAACCTTGCAAGTAAACAGTGAAGGAAATCAAACATCGAGTGTCTCAGTCTTTTATGTGTCCTTTGACACTAGATTTCATCTCTTTTATCAGTAAACTCATGTTTTCTTTCTTTAGCCTACAAGCTCTTCTCATTGTCCTTTCCATCTTCTGGGTTTCAACTCCAGAAAGCTTTGCCTTTAATTCTCTCTTCATGGGCTCAGGTAGTATTTCTGTACTCCTTCTAGGTAGCCAGTCCATGCCTCTACCTTCCGTACTCTACCCTCTGGAGTTCTTGGTGCAGCCAGGTGGGTTTTCTGCTATGCCTGTTTGACTTACCGCATGTGGGAATGGGTGGCTCTTGTGTTTTGGGGATGTTGTCCTCAAAGATGCCATTCCTGGGCCCTTTTTGACAAAGTTGCGGCACCCAAAATCTTTAACTTCTTACCGTAGATATAAGGAAACATGTAAATAATGCATGGAAGAGTCAAAAAGGGAGAGAAAATTGCCTGATGGACAAAACCATTGATGACCACAGATGCAGAAGAGGCTGTTTAGTGTATGGCTCACAGGAGCTGCACCTGGTTACACAAGACCAAAGCCGTGCAAGATGTTCCAAGGAATTTGTATTCAGTATTTCTAAAAAATACATACATGTGATGCATTAGCTGCAGTAGCCTGTTTTTATACTTCTAGCTCAAAAACACTAGGAATCTAGGTTTTCCTTTATGAAGTCCACTTTCACGGTAGAACACTCCAGTCCACGCCTGCCATTTTCATTCATGTATTTTGCTGGGTTTGAGCCATGCTTATTGCACTTTTGAAGCCAAGAAGCATTCTCCTACAGTATATTTTAAATGATGCACTGTGAAACTCCCTGTTTCTCCTATTAACAAACTTGCGCTACCGTAGAGCCCTTAAGCCAGGGATGTTCATAGTGCTGATCAGATTTCATGCCAGGGTAATTAACTGTGTTGGCTGAAAGAAAGGATTAGAGCTCAACATGCTTTGCTCAGGCTTGATATGCTGTTGTTATCCAACCCATGGAAGACTTGCTTACAAATTATTCTTACTGACCCAGAAGGTTTTAGTCTTATGACTTTATTTAAGCTAGATTTTTTTTGACAGCTTCTTTTGACAAATGTTGAAGGAATTTTATCTGGAAGAATTTGACTGGGAGAGGAAACATCATTAATGTTTATGGCATAAGACAAATTAATCTCTTGCTGGATTTTTTTTTTCAGTATGACAATAAATAGCTGCTGTCTACTCATCAGAGTGAGCCAGAATTTCAGCTGCATCACCCACACATATCTGTCAGTATGATTGCGGCAGAATAAATATTTTTAAGTGTTTTTTCCTTCTGTAGATTATCCATTTTGGGTTTTCCTTTATAAGGACATTATTGCTGTTACAGGGCATAGCCTCTGGGCCATACAAATTTGTACTTGAATAATTGGATCTGTTGCCACAGGTCACCTTTGACTTCAAACAGAACAATTGGCAATGAGCCTTTGTTGAAAAACCTGAAAAGGTAACTCTTCCTTGCTTAAGTACAATGTTGTGTGCATACAGAAATGTATTTTTGGACAAGTGTTTTTGCAGTTCATTTTATAAAACAAAAAGGGAATGAGAATTGGCTTGTTTTTTAAAATTGCACTTGTAGTTTTGAAGGGTGTTTGTTTTGTTTCTCAGTTATTTTTAGTATAAAAAGAGGAGGGAATTCTTGCCAAAAATAGACTTCTAACTTTACTAAGAATACATACATGCAGAGCTGTGTGATAGTAAGGCAGAGCTGTTAGTAAGGATATTTTTCCTATCATAGTTTGATGGTGATAGCTTTGACCCTTTTTATGATGCAAATGCTATTAAAAATATTGAATTGTGTAGAAAATTGTTGGTTCTGGACTGGAGTGAAAAAATAGCAAAATATTTAGTTGTAACTAATTACTCAAAGTATGAAATAAGGCAGATGAGACTTGGCTCCTCTTTAGAAATGTACAGTCTTATTACTCTGGGCAAATAACATGAATTTAATATGTTCTGTTACAGTAAGTAGTTACTTGTCCACTCAATCTTGTTGTAACTAAGAAGATTGAATAGAAAGGCTCTGGAGTGGAGCCTGGTTTCTTCAGCAATGTGATTAGTTCCTTAATTATAGCACTTTACAAATTACATATTTGATACTGTTACAAGAAAAAGGATTTCAGTAATTACTTTTGGTATCTATATCATTGGAAACGAAACGTTAGGGACTTGGTTTCATTTCACGTGTTACCTTGGGAAAATCTTTTATTCCAATGCCACATAATACACTGGAACTGTTCTGTAACAAAGAAAACTAGTTCTATAGTGTGCACATAAATTTTTGTGCACCTCAGTGAGAGCTGGAGTTGAGAATCAGGTGAATTATAGTGGTCACACTAAATCAGGAAGGCTAGCTTTCCACTGCGGATTATCAGCTGCCTTACTGCTGGCAAGACTCCTGGAGGGAAAAAAAATGGTGTTTAAATTGTAATTAGGCATGTATTGTGAGAGCATCTCATGTGGTCAGGAAAGATTTAAATTCCAGGCATTGGCCTTAAAGCAAAACCCAGCGTTTTCTGTTAACATTTCAGGTCCCAGTAGTGAAAACTACAGAGAAAATGGATCCTTTGTCTCTTTAGTGTTGGCTGCTAGCGTTTCAGATGTTACGTTTTGAAGGAGAAATAATTCACCTGAAGAGTACAAAGAAGTTGACAGAGGCACCAGGTGTGTTATCTGTAGCTGGATTTACTTACCTCTCTGTGTGTGCATCTGAAATGAGATGACCAAGCTCTGAGCATGACCTCTTACTCAACAAGAACATATGTATAGCACAGCACCTGGAGTATATTTAAATTCTGTCTTAAACCTTGACTTCAGTGGAGGGGCAGAGGAGAGTGTGAGTGATTTCCTGCAGCTGTTTGTGTAACCCTCCGGGTGCCAACTTGCAGCATAGAAATTCTGGGGCACATGGAGGAATCATTTTGTCAAATGAGTTGTAATCTGAAAGTGAAAGTTAAAAATGAAATGTCTTTCTTATGCTCTGTCTTGTTCTTGTTAACCAGCCTATACTGTGCTAGAGCATTCAAATAAATGTGCATGATACAAGTTATAATGCAGCCCAGGGGAGCATGGGTACGAACTTCAAGGTTCAACATCTGATGAGCAAGGCATGGTGGAAATACAGTTTCTGTGGGACTGAGCTCACTGCCTCAAGCTTCTTTCTAGTTGTTTATTACATTAGGTAAAGCCTGTAAAAGTTTGATAAATCCAGAATTAGGCACAGCCTCCCTGCAATACCCACAGTGTGTCACCAGACTATAGAAGGCCTTGAGAGCTGTGAGGTCTTCTTCCCTTTAAACCAAAACAGGAAAGCAGAGGGCTTTTGCTCCGTCTCCCTGTATGGGAGTTTCCTCTTCGCTGAGGAAAAGAATTTATTTTAGCCAGCTAGGTGCCCCAGCTTTCCTGCCGTGTGGTGTTTATTGCTTCAATTATTTCGGTGTTGGATACCTGATAGTTTGGGCAAGAATCTTGCGATTAGAAAAATTGCAAAGGTTGTTCATTGCTCTCGTTGTCCCTAATGTTGGGTTTCCATGCAAACCTTGCCCTGGATTTGGATCGTGATGCTTTCAGAGGTACGGTAGATGTAGCTTTTGCTTCCAAGGGCACTAATAATAAAATGTAGTCACAGAGCCTTGCAAGTTACTTCAGGAATGGAAATGGGCAAAGCTTGTAGCTATTTTAAAAATAGCAAATGCTGTTTCAGCATAGGTTTAAGCTGTTTGGTTGTGTGCAACAGAGCTTTTGCAGCTGTCTGCTGAAGGGAAAAAAAGATTATTCAGCTGATCAATCTGTCCTTCTTGGGTTGTCTGTTTACTTCTCTTCCAGAACCCCTGTTTTGTAAGTCAACTGCTATAATCTCGTATTGATGTTGCTAATGCACAAAAATGCCCCGCAAGGCTTCATAGGTAACAAATCCAGTATTAGCATTAGATTTACTTAGTTGTATCCTAACAAAGAAATGCCCAGTTCTGTGATCTGTTTCTGTCTATTCCGTCTACTCTAGACTTGGGCAATGATCCCTCTGACTTGCAGGTGTCAAGCATCACCTTGGTGATGTCAACCATACAGGTGAGCAAACAGTTGAAGGTGTTTGGTGAAAAAAATTCCCATCCTTCGTCCTAGGGGTTAGATTCAGTTCACTGCAGTAGTCATAGTAAATCGGTGATTTAAAGTAACAAGGAGCCCTGAATTCAGTATTAAAAGTATGTAAGCAGCATGTTGTCAGCTGAATGCCTGTCTCCTTGTAAGATAAGAACAGGACTTACTAGAAAAGGAAACTGAAAATAAAAACAGATCTCCTAACTTATTTTTGGGATTTGCTTATGCTGGACTCTTTGAAAGAGCTGAGAAAAATTCTTGCACTATAAAGCAATTATAATAGGTGATACTACAACTATGAATTTCATACCACTTTAAATATGGAATAAAATTTAAAGTACAATTTAAAATTGTGACCAGTTCTCTGTTAATGGAGAAGAGAAATTCCATTTTTTAATGTTGGCTATGATTTCAAGATAAATAATAAATTGAGACCTTCAGCTTTGTACTGATTCAGGGCCCTCATCTTGCAACAGCTGATTAGGCACTTCTTTGGCTGCTGGAGAGGTTACAGGAATGTGATGGCAGCTGCCTGCTCTCTTGGAGGAATCTGTGCTGGCACATTTTGGTCTGAGCACATAAGTACAGTGCCTTAAAATCCAGAGGGTACTGATGTGTGCTTAGTACATGCAGGTGCAAGTTAGAGGGCTGACACGAGGGAAATAGGTATCAGGATGGAAAGTCATGATACACAGGCATGATACCTCTGCTTCTGGAGCTTGTGTGCTGGTATGCTGGGAAAGTTAGGGATTCAGCATGACAGGACAAACACTTATGTTGGCTCAAGATCTTAAATTGCCCTCTAAGTATCTATCTGATGGGGCTCACCCTTAAACTGCTGTCTAGGTGCTCTTTTCAGCTCTTGCATTTTTATTGGTGGTTAGATTACTCTTCCAGGAGAAGCAGACTCCACTTCTGGCTCTTTTTTAGCCTGAGGAAATTTGAATCTATGTCTGCATCTTCAGTGGTAGCTAACAGGGAGTCTGTATGGTCATCCCAGCCTTGGACCATGTACCCACGATCACGACTGTGGGGCCTCAGGATGTCCTAAGACCAAGCCAATTAATAGAGTACAAAGCTGTAAGAACAGAAATTTCCCCAAGCCAAGGAGCACTCCAGCCCAGATGCTCAGCTTCTTGTGCAGAGGGTCTCCTGTAAAAGCGCTCCTCTCTGCTGTGGCTGGTGCACAGCTTTGTTATTGAGGGATAAGGGACCTTGACGTGGCACAGGCTGCAGCAGTGCTGTTCCCTCCAGGGGTGGAGAGGCAGTAGAACTAATTCACATCCTAAGTATGCAGGCTAATAGACAGAAAAAACATTACTCACCTTGTTTCTCAGTTAGATCACAACTGTGCCTTCTGAAAGGTTTCATCTTGCTTCTGTGATGAGTCAGTCCTGTTTTTCCTCAGTAGTACCAGTGCTGATTGGGGAATGGAAAGTTTTTATTCATGGACTGATCTGAAGGTGTTGTTTTCTTTCACCCATGAGTTCCCCAAGGAAAGGAGACATAAACAGAGAAGCTCTTCCCTGCAGCACTGCCCAGGGAAGGTGTTGCCAGCCCTTTGCAGTTCTGTGCACACCTGTTCCTCTTTTCCCATACAGTAACTCTTTACAGGGCTCAGGAAAAGTGATGTGAAGTGTCTAGAGGCAAGCCTGGCTTAAGGATGCTACCTTGTCATTCCTGCATATCCATTGCAATGTGCCACCATCTCAGCTATATCAATAAGAATTCAAAATATCTTTTTCAAGTTAATTTGTTTACTAATTTGGTGAGTAGAGTATTGCCACAGCTGGCCTGCAGGCTACACCTGAAAGGGCACCGTGCTAGTATGTGGGCAGGACTGCACCCAGGGGATGAAGCTAGAGGTTGAAACATTTAAATCCTCTTTGTCACAGACCCTTCTGTATTTTGAAACTGCTTGTGCCAGTTTTCAATAGCTTGCAGCTTTTGCCTAAACATTCATATCTACTTTACCCTCTCTTAAAAATGAAGAGAGTTCCTAGAAATTCAGGCTCTTTTTTTTTCCTTTTTTAGTGCCTAAAATCTACAGGGAAACCTGTATTGTAAAATTCAGCTTCAAACACGAGGAAAATGCATTTATCGTTTCTTGGTATGTGGTTTGCCAGCCACTGGATGTCAGTGCTGCTCCACTGAGGAAAGGCTCCACTGAGGAAAGCTTTCCCTGCTTCCTTCCCTGTAGATGTGAAGGAAATGAGAGCTGAGGCTCCTGGCTTTTGTTGCTCAAATACCTGAGCAACATTCACATTTATTGAAAAAAACTGCCGCAAAGATTAAAACATTTATTAATTGCACATATCTAAAACAACTACTATATTTCAAACCTCTAATTCTCAATTCAAGATGAGAAACAAGGCTGTGCGCAGGAGTTACTGCAGTCTGTTGGAGTTTATGGGCTTGATGAGTCGGTCTGTGGACTGTCTAATAAGTGAAATAAAGTGTCTGGAAAAAACTGCAAGCATGATCTTACTAGAGATATAAATGTAGTGCTTCACTGCTTGCAAATGGCACATTTAGCAACACCCGATTTGAGATTTAAGTTGGCTACGTAACAAAAAGCCTGTCTAGACCTCTGGGTTTATGTTTCAAAAATGTATTAAATACAGATCAAATAATGCTTATAAATTGTTCATAGATGTATTGTTCAATTCAGGCTTTCGTAATAGGTTCAACTTTTTAAAATTATGCAAAGTTACTTACTGTCCTTCATTCTTATGCTCTTCACCATTTCGTTCCTAAATATGGCTAACCTATACTGCAGGAAGTGGGAGAAATAATCAACCAAAAGATCTGGGTTCTTTTCCAAGGTTTTCTTTGGTTTTGTCCTTGAAGGCAGTCTGAAACATTGTAGCTGTCTCTTCTTTTGATTGGGAAATAAGCAAAAAAGTTTCCTAGCTAAACTACTGCAGGTGCAGGTCAGGAGCACAGTGCAAGTTGCATCAGCTACTGCCTTCTCCTTTGAGACAAAAGGTGCTATTTTGCTACTTTTTACACGGAGCTCTTGAATGGCATTCAGCTGGTATGCTGGTTTCTTTGAAAGTTTAACACCCTGGTTTCCACCTTTTTTAACTGTATCACCGAAATTGATACTGAGGCTATATGTATGAAGCAACACTGTTCTGTTATAAGTCTGTTATTAAACATATTGAATCTTCCTTTTACACAGCCTACTTAACACACCTAGGCAGGATATCCATTTGATCTCTGCAGATGGCTAAGTAAGTTGTTGACAGCTTAAACGTTTGTGCTACAAATGGAAGTACTGCAGTCTGAAATCAGCTGGAATCTTTGAGAGGGATCTGTGGAAGGAAGGCATCCGTGGCCTGAACCTTTTAAACAGCCAGTGTAGCTCTTTTTCATTGGTAACTATGATTAGCTGCCGCTACTTCAGGCGTAAAAACTATCAAGCTGAGGGATTTTAGTCAGTAAATTGTACTTTTAGAGATTGTGCTGTTTCAGAGGTTGCTTACAGCACATATAAGAAAAGAAATGCCTTATTAGATAAAATTTTGTTATAGTGTGTTTTGATTCTGTAATTTTCTTCTCCCATAGGAACAAAATTAATAGTATGTTTCTACCAATGTCTTTTATTTTCTGTGAGGTGAGAAATGCAGATTGATGCTGTTCCCTGACATTAAATGAAATGCATCCTTCACTAGAGAAACTCTTTAAATACCTATAGATCTGTTATGTGAGTTCTTTCCATGTTTAACTGAACGTAGTTTCAGAAATTCTAGTGATCTCTGATGGTTAAGGTAATTCTTTTCAAGAGCAGCAGTGTTTCTGTGCACTTAAGCTTTTTATTGTCTTTTTATTGTATGAGGAGAACTATAACTATAGAAGTTTGTGCATCTGTGAGTTTAGAAGTTTTTGTTTGTCACTAGTAATTTCTTAATAGCTGTCTTCGAAAGTCAGAATCTCTAGCAGAGACTTTGTTTGCTGAAAGGTGAAAAAAGGAAGGATTTTCCCATTGAAATCAAAAGTGCTATGTCTCTATGTTTGATGATACGAATTGTATTATTATAGTTGGAAAAGAGGCTAGTGATCAGGTAGGGAAAATTCCAGTTAAGGAAATACTTGGACTGGTTGTAATAAGGGAAACTGTGAGCAGTCTCACTTAGGGATGCAATTGGGGAAATGGACATTACGATTGCAAATTAAATCCATTGTTGATAAATGTGATTAAGAGGTATTGGAAAGTGTGGAAGGTATTGAAAGTACTCATATTGCTTGTTTCTAAATAATCTCTAGCCCCTCAGGAAAAAAGACCTGAGTTGTCTGCACTATTTTTGTTTGGGTTTTTTATCTCTCTCTTTTCTTGTATTTTTTTTCTCCATGTATTTGCATGTGTTTCAAGGAAGGAGTCCATTGAAATTGGACCAGGTCTGAAACTTGTGCTTGACAGTCTATTTTTCTTTTTATTTTAATTTGTATCTGTATCTGTGATGCACTTAAGCTGTATTACCTTTTATATCCTGTCTCTCTTAAATCTGAAGAATAGCTGTCAGGATATTGTTCAATTGCACAAGGATGCTGTTAAGCAGTTCTGTAAATCACAATGTGAAAACTAATAAAATCAAATCTTTTTACAGATGCAAATACTGGCATTATGACGATAACCTGCTCACCTCCAGTGTTGTCATCGTCTTCCATAATGAAGGATGGTCCACGCTCATGAGGACAGTCCACAGTGTCATTAAGAGAACACCAAGAAAGTACTTGGCAGAAATTGTTCTGATTGATGATTTTAGCAACAAAGGTACATTTGGAATATTAACACACTCCTTGTAGAAAAGGAAACTTTTTTATTTTCCTTAAATAGTTTTGTTTTGATTTATTATCTGCCATGGTTTCAGTTGACTGTGGGAGAAAAGATTGCTTCTTCACAGTCCTTTGAGTTCTCTACCACAGTTTTTGGGCAGTATGTAGAAGAAAGCTGGGAAAGCTAGTATCTGTTTTAGCTCTTGTGAAAACAAGTAGTTTGAAGAGTATTAAAGGAGTTAAGCCTGTTAGGAGTAATTCCTTTATTGCATATAGGAATCCAGGTATCTCTTTTTTTTTTTTTTACTATAATAAAAATCTACTTAGGCTATCAAATTATTCTGATACATTTTCAATATCTTTTTCATTTCTAACATCCTTTTTTAATTAAACATCACATTAAGCTGCTTATTGTTTCTTATTGAGGGGGAGAAGCTTTTAAGAATTTAAATATGTTTTAATTTCTGCCTTTCTTTGAGTCCTGCATATCAACGTAAGTACAGAGATTTTCTTCTTCCTTTGTAATTTACATTCTGATCTTGGTTTATAGTCAGGATGCATGTACTTGTACTTGTGATTCTTATAAATATAAGCATACACTGGAGTTCTTTTCCTTTCGTTGTGGTATCGTCAGCATTAATGCAATACGAGGCCAAATACACATAGGAACTGTGGTATCCTAGAGAAGTGGTATCCTAGAGATGTAAGTTGATTGAGACAGAGGAAATCAGACTGGTTTTAAACTTTAAACAAGTTTCAAAATAGTGCATCAAAGCTGCACGTTCTGTAAGATTTTGTTGCAGCATAGTTCTTGAAAAGAAGTTGACAGAGAAAAAGAGTAGACACATAAATAAAAGCATAATTTTGACTGTGTGGGATGACAGTCTCTTCTAGACAATGTTGATGATGGCTTTGACCACAGGCGGGTTTGGTCAGTAGCACAGCATACCCTCATCTTTGTTTTCATAATAGCTGATTTGTGAAGTGGCATAGAAAACAGATGACTTCTGAAACTCTCCTTTTTACTGAGTGATCTGGGTTTCTCCCAGTTCCAGTCTCATGGTATTTGTTTTTGATGGGTATATTCACTACAAATTTTAAAAATTAACTCATCACATGGTTGAGGTAGCCTTTTTTGAGGGTAAGTCACTATTAAAAATAGTTATTGTATGTTATTTTTTGCATCATACCTGTAGATAGGTAGGTATAATTTTCTGTTTGTTTTAACAGGAGAGGGAAAGTTACCTGTATTACCTGGATTGTGTTTCACTTAGTCTAATAAAGATACTGAATGCTAAATTATAGTCTTCTGTATCCTTTAACAGCTGTTGAGAATTTGGCTTAGATATACACACATGCTATAAACCAAAAATGTCTTCTCTCCTAAGGGATATAATTTTAATAATTCAGTCAGCAGACATATGCTGTGTTTTTGCTTTTCAGCTAGGATCATAGCTTTCCTTCAGAGCTGTTCAAGGACTGACTTAGCTGTATAAAGTAACTGTGACGCTGATTGTGTCTAGAATACTTACCAGATTTTTTACTAATGATAGGTCTCAATACTTGGGTTTCACATGACATGTAGCTGACTCTGTGCCATGTATATGTAGTTCATGGAATTTTGTCTGGCATAACAACTTGTACTAGTTTGCCAGTCTATGACATTTGTTAAACAAAAGCAGTATTTTAAAAGATTTTTTTTTAAATACAGAACTTTTTTGCTTTCTGCTCATAAACGAATAGTTAGCAGACACAGCTAGCCTGGACCTAAGATCCAGCAGACCCTTCCCTCTATATTTCTCATACTTCAATTTCCCAGATAACTTTCTTAAATCGGAAAATTCAATAACGAAAGCTCAAAGTGCAGTTTTCTCAGGTATGAGTGAATGGCAAGACCAGCATGGACTGGAATTACTCTAAACACCTTGCTGCAATTGCACTAGTTCACTATAATAATTCTTCGAATTGCTTTGGGCTATTACTTGGTAAATATAATTAACTTAATTTCATTAATTCAAATTATGTTCTAGATGAAAAATGGCCAAGAGAGCAGAATCTTGCTCTACTTCTTTCTCCCCAGAGAGAAGGATGAACTAGTATGGGCTGCAAAGCATACCAAGCTGCCTGAAGAGTTCTCCAGTTGTTAGGAGAGCTGCAAAATACAAACACTCTTAATCACAGAAGAGCTGCTGGTAGCTTTTGGCTTTTTCAGCCAGAAGAAAAGTCGTGCTGACAGCACAGATACAGGATTTTCTTCTTCCCCGCCTACTTTCAGGCTGCACACTTCATATCTGCCTTTCCACCCAGCGAAGACCACCTTACGCTGTTGGAGCCTGGTGCTGAATGACACACATGCTGGACTGGGTAGATGTTTGCTCATGCTCAGTGTGACTGTCCTTATTTCTTACCTCCCACCCTCTCAAGTGATATGAAATTAAAATGGAGCACAGCAGTTACAAACACTTCTAAAGGCTGGCTCCTAAAAACTCCTTCCTATCCTTCCTTATGAGAAATCCTCTTTCATCAGAAGGCAGTTACAGCTGCATAGAAGCTTATATATGTTATGTCTTACAGGGAGGAACAGTTGCAATGCTTGGCAAATGTCCTTTTCATTATAATTCTTAGTATGAAGTCAGTTGGGAGCAGTCTTTTTGCTGAATGACACTCTTTCCTTAATCTCTTCTGCAAACAGCAGGGTTTCACTGTGGAGAACTGTGCAGAGATATGTGTTGAATTATACTCTGGCTTTTTTTCTTTGTCAGAGCACAAAGGGAACAGTAACAAGAAGATTGCCAAGCTAATTGAATGATTCTATCTCCATTTTCTGTGGAGACCTCTGTAATAATTCATGTTAGAGTCCAAGAAATGTTGCAGCAATTTCTACCACTGTCAGTGAGGCCAGGCTGTTACACATGGGGTTTTTTTTTTCCCCATTTTTTTTTTGTATTCTCAGTAGAAGCAGTTTATTCTTCTGTGAGTGCTAGCTGTGTGAAGGAAACAGCTGTTCTGGAAGGGCAATGAGAATTCATAAAACTGTGTTTTCTAAAGCTTCCTACAATTACAGTTGTGTGTATAGGTCTCCAACACTTGTTAGGTGTTTGGGCACCAGCTTGCTTGTTTTCTGAAGCATAGAGGCCAATATCTCAGCTGGAGATAGCTACATGCTTTTGTAGCCTGTGCACCTGTAAAGGGTGGCTGTGAGGTAAAAAATACCAGTGTTCCTAGTAGCACTTAAAGGCTTTGTCTACCTTTTGTGTTTACTTATATTTATTGTGTTTACTTACATCTTTATTGTTACCTATATTTCCAACTGATGCAGCATCCCATGAGATAACCAAAGGGGAAGTAATGAGCATAGGCAGGCAGCAGTATTTTTATTAACCTGTGTAATGGTGCTTGCCATGGGGAAACTGAAGAATTAATCAGTGCTTGTGTTAGAGCCTTAGTAGTATTACGGTACAGGGTACTCGGAGGCAGGAGGCAGCTGCTCTAGGAAGCACTTCTGATACCATTTTGCTAGTTCTCCAACTGATGTCCATGAGTTGCTTTCCTCCTCCTCCCCCCTTGTAATCTGCAGTGCCTAAGAAAAGAAACTACGTATTTTTAAAAGACACTGATTCATGCATTAATCATGCACTCAGACATGAGAGAGGAACTCAAACAGGGGAAGGCCAGATTGGTGATTATAATATTTTGAAAGGTAAAATATACATTTTTGAACAAAGACCAGATTGCTGTAAGGCTGTTGACAGATGTCATAAATACACATTCTAGGTGAACAAAATTTAATGCTGGCCAAACAATATTTTTGACTGTAAAAGTATCAGGATTCTGTACACTACTGTCATGCAGGCTTTGTAATATGGGAAGGAGGAAAATTTCAGCTTTCCTGTGGGAAATAGCACTTGCTGCTAACCCTGGCATGGTTTCAGATAATGGACTGCAAAGTCCTGAGACTTGTACTGTGGAAAAGCTTTACACAATCAATATGACAGGTTTTTACAGCTCCCTGTGAGCCTTACATAGCTGAACATTTGATAACTAAAACATTTGGCCTCATAGGCAGGAGAGCTGGAAATAACTTCAGGTTCTAAATCTTTAAAACATTCCTGACAGTCCTTCTGTAACACGTACTTGGAATTTGCAGCATAAATAATGGTGTGGTATAGAGATTCTCTTAGCACCACTTCAGTATGACCTCAAAACTCCGTTGATTTTATCCTATAAAAATTTATATCACAGCTATCAAATCATGTATTCTCTATTTATTATATGGCATGTTCTTCTATATAGCATATGTGATAGAATTGTTCTTTCTCTAGTTTGACGTTTGTGTATCCTTGAAGTTATCCTAATGCACCAGGATTTACAAAAGAAATTGTAAATGTGTGTGGGAAAGGAGAAGAGAATACATAAAACTTGGCTGAGAAAACTTTTTCTTTTGTAAAAGTGGAGAGGAAGGATAATAAGAGTATCAAAAGATAGTGATTTCAAAAGATTGTTCTGTGGTAGAATTGCTGAATTTTTCATATTGGAACTTCACTTCCATGAAACACCATTTCCTTTTCAATTACATGTAGCTTTTGTTCAAGCTATTTTTTTTAATCCTGCTGACAAGAATATAAAACATACCAAAACGTAGGTTGCGAAAGTCTCCAGACGGCATCATTTTCATTCAGGTTGCAGAAAATGTTTCTGCTGAAGTAACCTCGTGGCATGTTGCTGCTGAAAGGGACATCCCTCTGCTTCCACCTCTGCATGTGCTCCCTCCTGTTAGATCAGCACAGGCATGGCATCTATCAGCCCCTCGGAGCTGGTGCAAAGCAAACCAGTGCATGGATGCCTCAGCTGTAGATTAGGTGATTTATTTTGGTTCCTGACTGAGAGAAACTGAAGCTGCAGGCAATTCTTTTGAGCCTTTGGGTACAAAAATAGATTTTTAACAAACACCAGTAGCTAAATCAGCATAGCCTCAAACAGCAGGTGCCTGATTACCAGCCTTTCTGCCTTCATGAGTTTTCTCTACAGAATCATCTGGGCAAAAATGTTAAGCAACGCTAGAATCCTTTTCTCAAATCATGTGGCAGGAATGTGGTTTCCAGAGAAGTTTGGCAAAGACAAATACAAATCTGAAACCATTTAAGCATAGCTCATCTTGATTCTTGTGGGGTTACTCGTCCCTTTACTGATAGAAGTCACTTTGGCTAAAGGTTTGTTGTCTTCTCAGTATGATGCACTTCTGGCCCTCCAATTATTGTCATTAATTTCATTAGAAGATTATTGTAAGACCTCCACAAGAGGTAACAAGTCTAGACGAAGAAGGGCAATAATTTGAGCATGATGAGATTCTGCCTCAGGTTTCCAGATTATTAATAGACTGACAGAAAACTTTGTGAGGCAGAAAGTGAGTGAAGGGAAATGTTTAACTGAGAAGTGATGCCTTCAGCTGCACATGTGACATCATCTGATGAGGAAAGACTGTGTGCTGAAGTGTAGAAACTTCTCTGGCTGCTTGGAGTACAGACAAAAACCTGAAAGCCACTATGTGATGTGTTGAGGTGCCTGAGAGTTGTCCACCCAGCTCCCTGTGGTGTGGCCAACCACTTCAGCTGCCGTTTCTTCAGATGTGCCAGACACAAACCTGTGCCATGATGTCAGTGGTCTTGATCTCCTCAGTTCTAGTGTTTGTGAGTGGCTTAATTAAAGGTTCTTGTAACTGTCTGTAGATATTTTTGGGTTGTATTAAGAGTACAAAACTCTTTATTATTAAACCTCACAAAAAATTATCTTCTTTGTTATCTGATAGCACACTTACAAGAGAGGCTGGATGACTATATTAAGCAGTGGAATGGCCTTGTAAAGGTATTTCGAAATGAGAGGAGAGAAGGTTTGATCCAAGCTAGAAGCATTGGAGCCCAGAAGGCTAAACTTGGACAGGTAGGAGCCAGTTCACACATAAGTCTGTCTTTTTTTCTTTTTAGGGGGGAAAGGCTGTGGTGGTTACCATAGACATGTTGAAATTATTGATACTGTTTTAAGAAGAGATTCGTTTTACTCATTTAATCTTCATTTTCTTGTTTATAATATGAATGTATGTCAATGTAAATAAGCTTAATTAAATCATGATGTTGTATACAGAAATGTAAGTTACTTTTTTTCTTTCTTTCAAAGGTTTTGGTTTACCTCGATGCCCATTGTGAGGTGGGAATTAATTGGTATGCACCACTTATAGCTCCTATATCTAAGGACAGGTAATGTTCTCCTGTTATTTCCAGAGTCTGACCTTTTAGGAAGTAAAAGTCACAGTAATAATCTTCACTTTTCAAACTATAGTCAATATTTTTTGTATCTATATCAAACTATATCAATATTTTCTGTATGATGATTATATTCTCTCCCAGCATAAAAGATTGATAATGAGGAAAGAATATAATCCGGTGAATTAATCTCCAGGTAGTTTATTTTAATAGGCATACTGAATATTTTTGAATATTGTCTAGTGTAGATTATGTGTGACTCTTGTCTTTTACAATGATCTGAGGCACTAATATAGAAATGTTCCATTCTAGCTGAATAAGGAGCATGATTGAACAAAATAACTAAAAATCCTGTGGCTTCTGGTGGAGAAAAAGTAGCAATAAGTGTTTTGATTTAATGGGAGTTTTAAGCCCCTGTGATCTCAAGAGCTTATAACTTTCTCATCTTTGGTCTTGACATATAGTCTTATTTGTTTCCTCTGAGGTGCTTTGGAGCGTTGTCTGTAGCAAAGCGAGGCCAGGCTTGAGCCTGTCTCTGCCACAAGCCCAGGCACTTGCTACGAGTCTGTGGTGGAAGTGCCTGCACTGTGAGGGGGGATCTGTGAGAGGTGACAGAGGAGAGAGATCCTCGGGGGTTTCATTTCTTCCAGCTGTTGAAATGCTGTTGTTGCAGTGCACTACCGCACTCTTAGCTTGTGTGGTCAGTGGTATGTGTGTTTAGGAAACCATGTGCACGTTCAAACTCTTCAAACTCTTTAATCCCATAAAATAGTTGCTTAATCCTAAAAACTAGTTGTTAACCCGCCGTGCTACCAGAATTCTCTTGAAGAATTGGGTTGTGTGTGTTTTAAAGGCTGTAAAGACTCTATTTGTGAGTCTTGGCCAGGATACTAGAGAGAAGATGGAAACACTTGTATGCTCCCATTGATTGTGTATTACTGTTTTACACAAGAAAGACTGGTGAGAACAGGGAGTTTTAGAGGTGTCCTCCAGCACTGCCCACAGAGGTGAAGGCTGCAGGAGGACCAGAGATGCTGAGGCACACGGTGCCAGCAGACAGTGCTTGGCAGCCTCCTTCCAAGCCCCGATACCCAGGGTGCAGCCTGCTGCTGCTTCTGACTCAAAAAACAGCATGGTGTTAACATTTCTTTCCCCCTCCCTTCTCTGTCTCTTGGGGCTTCATTTAAAAAGGTGGAAGTGCTCCAGCCTGGGTCACTGTGAAACTCTTTTGAAAAATGTAGGGAAAAAAACAAGATAATGCCTTTTCCTTGGTGAATATTGTGTGTTTTAGATCACAATGAGGAGTGTATTGCAAATCAAACAGTAAGAATTCTACTGAAGACTGCTTCTAGGAGAGCACTAGTAATGTCTTCTTATCCTTAGAGGTTGGGTTTTCAGGCGTTTGAGTAGGACAGTATAATGAAAATCTGTGTTAACACTAGTAAAAGTTAAGAGTTTATCTTACTTGTTGACTGCTAATATCTGATATGAATAGAAATTACAGGAAATAATAATACTGTGAGAGCCCCCTCTGAAGGCTCCTCTGTTGCCTCCAGCAGTGCTTTCTTTATTAGAAGACTGATGTCAAGAAGTCCACATAAAGGAAAATGTACCGATAAACAAATTGATATATTAGCATCTCAGATCTAACTTTCCTATTTTCAGAACATCTCAAAACAATGTAAAGAAAAGACCATCTCTTTTTTCTTCTAATGAGGCTTCATGTTTTAATAGTACATTTACAAGTGACTTTTTATATACACTGCTCTATAGACTTAATTAATGGTGTAAATTTCAGATTAGAGAGATTACTCTTCTGAAATTGTATTTTGCTCTTTCTTTTCCTTCTATAAATGTTTCAGAACTACATGTACTGTACCTCTAATAGATTACATAGATGGGAATGATTATTCCATTGAGCCACAACAAGGTGGGGATGAAGATGGTTTTGCCAGAGGGGCCTGGGACTGGAGTTTGCTATGGAAACGAATTCCGTTAAGCCACAAGGAAAAGTCCAAACGAAAACATAAAACTGAGCCTTATCGGTAAAGAGAGCTGTTTACATACTGTGAATCATAACGAATAACTGTCTAAACCCTTTCGTTTTTCCCTCCACCCCTCTCTCCCCACGAACCACGGTCGGTGCACGTGTGCCACGCGGGCCCTTGCCCATAACCGCACCCGCCCCGCGCCGCGCCGCCCCGCAGAACCACATGCACTGTGCCGCTTATAGATGTCATAGATGGCAACACTTTTAAGATTGTGCCGCAAGGGGGTGGTGACGAAGATGGGTTTGCTAGAGGAGCGTGGGATTGGAGTATGCTATGGAAGAGGGTTCCCTTGACCAAGAGAGAGAAGGAAAGCAGAAAGACAAAAACTGAACCGTATCGGTAATCACTAAATCACTTACCCGTTTCTTTTTTTTTCTGAAGTCAGTATTGATCTACTAAAACTTGCATGTACTTCTAGCCTGAACACCTTCACATTTCTAACCACACTAGCTGCTTTGTTTACTCGGGCTTGTTTGCCACAACTGACTATTTGCTCAAAATATCTTTTCTACCTTGTGTTGCCTCTCCATTCCTGCTCTTGTGTGGTTAATAGGGTGCACATTAGAATGACTGGGTTCTGTTTGGCAAAATAAAATATTGTATAACTTTGTTGCCAGGGAACACTTTAATTAGCCGTGATAGTTTTTAAAAGCACTGTTGAAAACAACAGTGCTTGTTTAACCATTTGGTTTGAAACAACGAGCATGCTGGAAGTATTTATAATAGATGGTAATGCATAAAATCTGTAGCCTGCTGTCACGGCCTGATGCATGCATACAGCTGGAGGATTATGCATGTGTATCAAAAAAAATCCCTTTTGTCATATTTCTCCCACTTGCTTCAAAATGGATCACATCTGATGAAGAAGCATACTGTTAAAGAATCTTGGCTAAATATTTTCTGAGAATTTTGATGTAATACATATAACATTAAAAGAAAAAGGAAGAAAGATAAAAACAGCACCTTTTATTGTGGGAAAAGTCCAATAATTTTCACAGAATTTCTGCCTTTTTATTATGCTTTGGAATGGGGTATGTTTTCTTCGCAGAAAACAAAAACTGCCTAGAAACCCTAGCTTAGAAACTAGGGTTTCTGGATGGCTTTTCAAGACTGGGAGACTGTGGTTCTGCTGGTTTTTATTACTTTCCCCTTCACACTTAACTAATCGTGTTACTACATTTGAAAGCAATCTTCACATTTTCGGAATCTAATGTCTTCTATTGCTTGTATATATGATTTAAACATTGTAGGAACTGATGTTGGTAATTCCCTATCCCCACCCATGATTGTTCTTTGCTAAAATGGCAGCACATGCGAGCAAGTTATGAAGCTTTGATCTGTTTTGTATACAGTTTAAATAATACCATTTTCTGATGAGGCTGTCCACATTGGAACTTTAATATTCACTTAGAGGGGGATAAACTATTTCAAACATTGCTGTAGTGTTCTGTGTTTACCATCCAAACAGGTCTTAAAATCGTTTAAACTGTTCCCAGAAACACAGAACACATGTTCTCAAAATGTTTGAAAAGATGACTTTATTTTTAATAATACCTTCAGAGTTACAATGCTTCCTTTAAAAAGAGACATGCCCTGCATCTGTTTGTGTCCAGGCTGTGTGCATTTTCTTGCAGCAATACCAAGGCAAGTAAGACCAAGTAAAAGTCTTGTTGAAACCATAGCCAGGATTGCTTAGTTGAAAAAGAAAACAAAAAGATGCTCAACAGCTTAAAGCACAGAGACAGTTTTTGTAACGTGAGAATTGCCCCAGGACTGAATCCTACTTTCAGTAACAGTGCTTACTTCTTTGTATCCTATAAAGTAAACTACCGAGCTTATATGGGTTTTACTGTGTTCTTTAGCACACTTGGCAGCATCTTGGAGGCCAAGACTGAAACTTCAGGATCTGCAGCTTCTACACTTGCCAAGTCTTTACGGTGCTGAGGAAAACCAAAAGTGCAGGAAAGCCACGGGGCTGTGAGATGCGAAGTGCTTCCCCCTGCTGTGTCTTCTGGCTTCCTAAGCTTTGAACCCCCGGGGTGCAAAAGCAGCGTTGGAGGAAAATACAGTAGGCAGCAAGTAGAATGGGACATGTAGCAGTACCTTGGCATGTGATCAGCTAATTTGGACAGCAACTAAACTGATAATTAATTATGCTTAGAGTCAAAGGCTATGTTTCTGTTGCCCTGCCTTTGCTATGCAGAAGGGGCTATATGTTCAACCCTACAGGTTACCTTGTCTTAAGCAGTTCTCCAGACATTTATCTAAAAGACTGGATAGTGCTAGAAATTACCCATTTCAATAATTTGGTGATGCAGGAGTATTTCACTTGTGTCTTAATTGGCTTACCAGGGTTATCTGGTCTCTTGGATCCTCCTTTCAGTGCTGCAGACCATCTGAAGTCAGAAAGAATTCACTCTTTCCTTACAATTTCTTTTTTAAATTGTCAACTTAGTAAGGACTCGAGATTGTATTCATTAAGGTTTTTGTATATTTATTGATCCTTAGATGAAAAATGCTTGCTGTGTGCACTGGAAATGGCTTAACATATCTTACTCTCTATTTCAGTGTGAGCGAGCTACCAGGAATTTTGGTTAGAATTGTTCTGCAAAAATGCTCTGCTGTGGTCTAACCCAAGACCACAGCCAAGCACCAGACAGCTGCTTGCTTGTGCCCCCACCCATGGGACTGGAGAGAAAACCAGAAGGGTAAAAGCTGGAAAACTCAGGAGCTGCGATAAAGACAGTTTAATCAGAAAAGCAAAAGCCACACACACAGGCAAAGCAAAAAGGAATTAATTCATTGCTTCCCACAGGCAGGCAGGTGTTCAGCCTTCTCCAGGAGAGCAGGGCCAATCACATGTAACGGTGACTTGGGAAGAAAAAATGCCATCACTCCAAACATTCGCTCTTCTTCTCCAAAGTTTCATATGTTGAGCATGATGCCGTACAGTCTGGAATATCCCTTTGGTCAGTTTGGATCACCTGTCCTGTCTGTGTGTCCTCCCAACCTCCCATGCTCCTGCGGTCCCCTCACCAGCACGGCTGTATGAAAAGCAGAAAAGACCTTGGCTTTGTGCAAGCCCTGCTCAGCAACAACAGAAACATCTCCACATTATCAACCCTGTGTTCATCACAAATCCAAAACACGGCCCATGCCAGCTACTGGGAGGACAATTAACTCTACCCCTGCCAAAGGCAGCACATGCTCTAATCCAGACCACAGCATCTTTCTGACACATTAAAACTTGCTAATTGAATCATGGTATATGGGAAGGAATTTATAAAGCCATTGAAAGAAAAAGGGTAACAAAAAAAAGACGAAACCAAAAAGGAAACCTGGTACTACTTTATCTAGGACCTCTTTAAAATTTTACTGAGTATAATGTAAAGTGTCTCCTATGGCAATAGTGAAAAAAGAGCTAGAAGGTTAGAAAGCTGGAAAAAAACTCTGTTCCTTGTTTAATAGACAATGTGTTTCAATGTGGCAGCTCTTCAGAACATAAACCTGTTTGCAGTCTCACATTATCTCAAAAATTAGAAAAACTTTCAAAAGAGAAACATCTCATCACACTGATTCTCATCTTGTTATTTATTGATTTTAATAGAAGGATGTTGACTAGCTGAGTGGAAAATTCAGACCAAGATTTTCTATCATCAAATTCATTAATTAAATAAATTAATTGTTGAAGAAAACTCACAACATAATAAAAACTGTAACCTCAGTAAAAATTATATAGATGCCACTTCAGAAAAATGCTGCAAGCTGATGACAAAGCTTTATAATTTTTCAGTGTATTGCCATTTACCTGATCTTTACCATATGTTAACTGAATTGCTTTCTTAGCTAATGCTTTCTCTGAGTGCTATTGTATCCCTTTGGCAGAAGGAGTTACACTGTCTTCCTCTTTCAGGTCCCCTGCAATGGCTGGTGGATTGTTTGCCATTGAACGTGATTTCTTCTTTGAACTGGGTCTCTATGATCCAGGGCTTCAAATCTGGGGTGGTGAAAATTTTGAAATTTCTTACAAGGTAAGAGCAGTATTTGAAAACTAATTCAATTTAATAGATTTTTTTTTTTTCTGTAAATACTTCTGTTTGGAGTTCAGACAGACCTGCCTCTTCCTCATAAAGCCCAGGTTTTGTTGTGAGGAGATGTTGTGACAGAGATGTGTCTCCTCAATGTTTCCCTATGGTCTTTGGGACAGAAGTGTTCAGAGAGGTGGCCTCGTGCTGAGACACAGATGATGTGTAGTCTAGATTTTGTAAATGGTTTGAGATTGCACCCCTAACTGCCCAAATATCTAATATGAAACCCGACTGGCAAATTTGATGGGAGGAAACTGAATGTTCTTGTAGTGAGTACAGAAAAATGTTGTTTCTAATGAAAGCAGTGATAGAGAACAAGTAGTCCTCATAGTCCTCAGTTTATGCATGTGCGCTTAGAAAGTATATAATGGTGCAACAAAAGGTTGCTGCTTCCTCCTTGCCATTTTCATGAGTGAAAAATTATCTCATATACTTTTCAGAATTTCAAGAACTTCTTTACAAGAGAAGTCTTCGTAATTGAAATGCTAACTGCGTAATTCGTAATCACTGAGGAGGATTTTATTTTCACTCCTAGGCATATGCATGCTCTTTAGTTTGCGGGAAATGTAAGATGATCACTGTTAGCTTCTTGTAGCTTCAGTATTTGTAGTGGCACAAGTGGCAGACAGCAGGAATCTGTCCCAGTTAACAGACAAAAGTGAAGATGTCTGATATCCTCAGCAGTGTTCTGTGAAATCGTAGCTGAGTTTTACAAGAAGTACATTCAGAGCTCCCCTAGTCACTCTTGCTCTTCAGGAGTTAGAGGAAAGCTCTGAGTGCACTTGCTCAGCTGTAAATCCATATGCAAAGGGTAGTTATTGAGGAGGTTACACACATGGGGGCTTTATCCATATAATTCTCCATCTTGCTTAGATCAAAATCATGATTGAAACTACTTACAGTAGTTCTGTAATTGAAATGCTCATTATGTAGAGACCTCCAAACTGGTTTCATGTAGATCACAACCAATCTTCAGAAGAACTAAAATTTATATAGAAATTATAGAATTTATATATTCAGAAGAACTATAAATTTATCAGCCTTGCGTGCTGACTCTTAGATAGCAAATAAAATTAATGGCCTTGCATATCTGAGGAGGTTTTTTTGATGAAACTTTAAAAAAATTAATATCATGATGCAATGAAGAAAGTAAGATTTTCTGCCCATCTTTCCTAATACTGGCAAATCATATTTTTAATCTGAAATTTGGACTAATTTGAAACATTCCCAAACTTAGCTTGAATTTGCATTTGATGCTACAATTAAACTTCTCCAGACTATGAACAACTAAAATCTGATTTAAGTATGTTTTCTTTTCCCCGCAAACGGATTATCCAAAGATCTGTGGAAGGGAGGGAATTTCAGAATGGTAATATATTGTACCCATTTTTTTATTTTCAGCTACTACAGTCAAATAAATATCTGTTTCTACTTGGAGCAATGAGTTACTTAAGACATTCTTATCTCCTACTAATCTTTAGTAAGAAAAACTTGAATGTGAATGGGCCTGTAACCAAAACCCGTCTTAGAAATGGCAAGTGAACTACTTTAATAAAATCAAAATATCATTAATTCTGTCATAATAAAAATTACCCAGTTCCAGATTTTGTGCACTCATTCATTACTGTTGTTCTAAAATAGTGATGGAATGAGATGTCTAACTCTTTAAAAAGCTTTTAAAAAATCATTTTAGTTGAGTAACTTCCTCTCTGAGTTGAGGGTGTACTCAGTATACCTTTCATTTCAAAGACCTATTTTCTTTATGCTTACATCCAAAGCAAAAAATATGTAAATATATGACAGTCAGTAGAGTAAGAAAATGTAGCTGACATTTCTTCCACAGTTTATTATCTATTTGTCTGTTTTAAATTCCTGTGCATACATATTAATAATACCTTTAACTTGTAGATCTGGCAGTGTGGGGGAAAACTGCTGTTTGTTCCCTGTTCTCGTGTTGGACACATCTATCGTCTCCAGGGCTGGCAAGGAAATCCACCCCCTGTGTACGTTGGGTCTTCTCCTACACTAAAGGTACAGTTTTGAAGCAACCTTGAGGGTGGTTTTTGATTTCAGATAAGAACAGTTTTAGATAAATTTGTTTAAACTATCTGTAACAGTTTAGAGAGCACTTCATCCAAAGCTATTTAATATCTAAAACTCGGATGATCATCCCCCAGAACAGACGTCTTCGTGCTAATCCCACTGTTTTTAAGAGTAGAGAATCCTGAAACCCATCTTCTTGCTCTAAAGCCTTAGATCTAAAGCCTTAGATCATACCCCACTATCTTTGAGGTACAAATCCATTTCCTATTACTTAATGTCAGCACCTCAAGCCTTTGCTGCACTGTGCCCAAGTAAGTACAAGCAACTCTGGTAACTATAGCAGTCTCCTGGAGATGAAGCTCATGGGCTTGAAATCCCCCTTTATCTTGATAAAGATGGGCATGGTCCTAGGCCAAGTTAGTGAATTGTGTAATCTAACATCTCTCAGACTTTTTTTTTCTGCATTCGTTAGTTAAGAAGCAATAAATGGCACCTGGGAAGATGGCATGCTCTGCACTATATCATAAGGGTTGGTAACTCCTCAGGTACACTGCAGGTTCTAGAAATGCTACTCAAGCCCCGAGATTAAAATTAGACATCAATTCCAGAAAACAAATGAACCAGCTCTATATCTGAAGAGCTAATTTGAATCAAGAAAAACTGTTTCATATGAGTTTTCATCTACCAGCAGGAAGAGAGACAACCCTCCTGTTAAGTTCTTATATTGCCCACTTTGAGCTTTCTCTTGTGCGCTTTTTTGGCATTGGTAAATCCCGTTGCCAAAGACCCAGCTCTTTGTAAATTCCAGTCCCAGAGCAATCTTCCTAGACATTACCTCTGACAATGAGTACCTGTAGAATTATAGAGTATGGCTTGGGCCAAGCTAGCAGTTAGTTCCAAAGGCAATTCCCAGCCTAGCTGAGTGGTAAAAAACTAACCTGGTGTGCACATGCCCACACTCCCACCCCCACTCCAAAAAAACAAAAGTCCCTTATTAGTAATGTGAATTGATTAACATTTTGATGAAAAAAGGACTAGGACCGATACAAGGGAGCCGTGGGGACATATCTGGGAGTAAAGACAGAGCAATGGGCAGCAGGATAGCAAATGATAGGTCTATTGCTCAGTGCAGGCAAGATGCTTGTTTGCCTTGTATGAAATGATGAAAACCATTTCAATCTTCTGAAAAGCTCATCAAAAACATTTACTGCATATCTTAACACCTTACATAAGTCTGCTGATCTGCTTACTGAATGTAAAAGAACACTGCTGAGTGTTCTTAAATATTAAGTTGCTTCTCTGTACAAGGCAGGATGTAGAAATAGCTTTTTCCCCTCTTCAGGCACCCTCCTATCTTCACAGTAAATGTCCTTTTTTTATAGCTTTGTTCAATTTATGCTGGATGTGGATTAAAGCAAAAGTCACAATAATTTGTGCCTTAGTCAGATCTGTTAAGACTCTTTTTACACCAGGTCACTAATGCTAGAAGAATTAGACAAAGTGAGGTGTGCATCTAGAATGTGTACATGTAATATAGAGATAGGAGCCATCAAAGAGAATGAGAAGAAAGATGTGAGGGAGAGAGAGGCTTGTTACCAAGTGAGCTATCCAATTTTCCCCCTTCTCCAAATAGCTGACCCATTTAAGACGGATTTTTTTACCTGTTAGTGGGCCAATGCATATCATTCTCTGCATTAAAAACCTGTAGAAGGTGAATAGAAACCATGAATTGCAGTTCTGACAGCAGCAAATGAATGCAACATTTTATTGCACCCGTAACTGAACAGTCTTTATTTTCAAATAAACAATCTCTAACCTTAGAAAAAGACTTTATGCTCTCATTAAGCAGCCCAGTTTAATTTGCTGGCTTCAGTCCTAAACTATCATTTGAAAATAATATTAACGTGTCTTGTATATTCTACTGATAGTGACAAATTATTAGTGGTATATAGTAATTTCACGCTGTCACTTTTTAAGAGGATAAATCCTTAAATTTCTGTTATTAACAAGGAGTTGCTTCTGGCCTGTTTGTGTGTTCTTTGAGGTCACAGCAGTGTCTTTATTCTTCACAGAACTATGTCAGAGTTGTAGAAGTGTGGTGGGACGAATACAAAGATTACTTCTATGCCAGCCGGCCGGAGACAAAAGCACTGCCCTATGGAGATATATCTGAGCTGAAAAAATTCCGTGAAGATCACAACTGCAAAAGCTTTAAGTGGTTTATGGAAGAAATAGCATATGATATAACTTCGTATTATCCCTTACCACCCAAAAACGTGGACTGGGGAGAGGTAGGTACAGCACATAACGCCTATGTATTTTAGGAGCTTTTGATAAAAAATTGTGAATTCAAAAGGAAGCAATTGTTACTTGACATGTGAACAGGCTATTTGATTACTTCTGTACTAAGCTATATGATACTAACCAGAGAGCTATAAAGATATAACCCCAGGAAAAAAAAATCTATCTACCTTTGCAGGTGTGATTTTTTTAATTAGTTCCACAGGTCCTTGAAGGATAATTTATGTCCAGCCCTGTCCAAAGCACTTCTTTCCATAATTGGAATTTAGGTTTTCTCAAAAGAAAAAAATGTGAATCCTGAATGTAGGAGTATTGGTGAAGATTAATAGGTGAAAATATATGTGTGAAGGCCTAGAGAAGAGATCATGAAATCCGGGTGGAGTTCATTCTGCCTGCGTTTGCTAGACTGGGATGTACTCACACATTTACAGCCTCAGCAAATCCCTTATCTGCATGTAATAATTTGATATGATTCTGTAACCATCATTTCCAGCATTAGTGTATATAATTACGACTTCACTAAAGTAACAATGTGGTTACAAATGCAGCACTTTCAAGCTGACAGAGAGAGTCGGCATGTCACAGGTGAGTGCAGGACACCTCACTGAACTCTGCCTGTGTCATTCTGGTGTTTAGCCCACACCTTGGCGAGCACTTACTGCAGGTCTCCTGCCTGCTTTCAGATTTTTTTTTCCCTCTGCAACTGATTACATCTTTGCCCTGTCTCCTATTTATTTCAATTTTGCAGATTGTTGAGGGAAAATCAGAAAATCTTCTTGCTAGCTGAGGAGAACTCGTATGTCCCACCAAATTTAGCAACCTTCTTTCCCAAGATATGATGGATATAATATGTGGGTTTGTAACTTCAAAAATGCATTAAAAAATTCAGATCTATGCTGTCTCCTATCACCAAGAAAGTGTCATCTCTAATTTCTTAGTGTTAGAATTAGAGATACAGAGCATGTGCATGGTGAAATGAGGCACAAATAATCTTTTATCTGAGAGACCAGGTGAACAATGCCACCTTGATTTCTTACCTAAAACCTAGCACAAAGCATCTGCTGCTATATTAGCCTTAGACCTCTTTTGGAATCTACATAAAGGGTTTGGAAGGTACACTGAATATTACTGTTCACCAAGGTGAAAGCCTCTGAAGAGCATAAAATAATACTGGCAACCTTGCAGGAAATCATCCCTGATAAAAGCAAGTGGGTCTGGTGAAGCAACAGGAAAATTCTAAGTTCAGAGACTTCTCTGAAATTTTGTTCAGCTCTTCTTCTCAGACTGCTAGTTATCCTACGTCTGAGAAATCCTGTCCCTCCTCCCCCCATTTGTAACACCACACTGATTGCATTTCCAAACTCTAGGGGATGAAGGTATGGGGTTCATCTTCCCTAACACTCCCTGGAAGACTCTAAGCTTAGTCCTCCAGACTTTTTATACCATTACAAAGAGGAAGGAGGATCTGGCAAAGAAAATAGGTCTGGAAAAAATGTTATTTGTGTCATAAAGTCTTTGTAAAGCTGCTTCTTGGCCCTTCTGAGAAGGGAGTGAGATAATCAGCAGTTGAGACATGCTTTATGACAGGACTTCTGTTCTTTATCCCTGTGCCTATGTCTGCGCCTCATCAATTTTATTTCTTTTCTTTTTCTTCCTGTGTAATTGCTGCTGCAGAAGGTCCATCTGAGCAGCTGGGTCAGTGGGCTGTGCCTGGCTGTGGGGTAATTGCTGCTATGCATAACTTCTCTGCATCCCATTTCTCTTCATCCGCAAGACGAGAGCAACTTAGCTGAGCTCCTGAGCTTGTTTCTGAAGACTTGGGAGATGGAACATCCTCTGATAGGAGACTGAATAAATTAAAATACTTGAAAGTCCTATATTTTAGTGTTATTAACTTGGAATTGAGCTTTGCAACTCTAGCTTTATCAGCATACTCTGACTCATGGAAGAGCCTGCAAATTAGCATGGGCAGGTTGAAGCTCCGTCTCCCAGAACAGTTAACATCAGTATTTAAATTTCATACACAAGTTTGTCTAATCTCTCTGTCAGATACCTGTTTCTGGTTTGAGAGATAAGTGAGAATTTTCTGAACTCCTAAGCACTTATTTTTCCCTTGAGACTAACTTAGAGTGCAAAACCTCTTTTCCAGATTAGAGGCTTTGAAACCTCTTACTGCATTGACAGCATGGGGCACACCAATGGTGGCTTTGTTGAGCTTGGGCCATGCCACAGAATGGGAGGAAATCAGGTAAGGAGCTTGGAGGCAAGTCTGGAGGAGAATTGCTTGCTGTGGATTGATAACAGGCAGGTTTTCTGTTAAGCCTGTACATGAAGTCACCTAGGTGCCAGCACAAAGGTGGGAATTAGGGTTTTCCATAAGCATATTGACATTGCTAAAATACAGCAGTCTGAAAATACTGTTTCAAACCTAAATGGTATGAAATTGAAGGCAAATTCATAATCTGTTCTTCAGAGAAACAGCTACATGAAGAAGCAACAGTATCACTGCATTAGAATAACTTCAGCTCTTAGCATTGCTCCTGATTCACCTCTTATCTTTATTTAATAATTAATCCTTCAGGAAAAAAACCCTTACTCACTTTGGCTCAGTTATTTCACGAAGTCGTTTTGCTCTGAGTATAAAACACTTTTGTGCAGCAACTCATCTTCCACCTCATGACAGAAGAAAATGAACAGAAATTTGTCTCTAATTCATTTACAAATTAATTGGCAGAACATAATTACTATTAGATGGTTGCAATCCAAGCTTTATTGTATTTGACCATTATCTTCACAAACCTACCTACACTACCATGCAAACATGTTCTGTCTTTATATCTTCTTTTCTGGTTGGAAAATTTTTCAGAATTTAAAGTCTTTGTTTAAGCCCATGTAAACTTAAACCAGGCAGTTTTGTCATGGCAAACATAAAATTGCATTTAGGATGATGTTTTTAGAAATCCGATATGTATTAGCTCTTAGTAGCCTCTGGAAATGTCTCTTTTATTCTGATATTTAATGAAAAAGTTTCCTAAACTACTTTTTCTGCATATGATACCCAAAAGACCCTGTAGCAATTATTCTGTAAGAAGTAGCTAGGATAATCTTTTTGTATCTGGATGCATTAGATTGATTTCCTCCATGGTTAAAATGCCAAAGTTTTAGTGTCTTCACATGAAATTACTGACCAGGACCAAGGACTCGCTACCAGGCTTTTATAAAGATAATGGGTTGTTTGGCCATCAAATCTTACGAAGATTTGTAATCAAACACTTTCAGAAGTCTTCTAAATAGGAATCCCTTTACCATTTTTGTCTTTCTGGTTAAGTTTCTTAGCCTTCTAAGTCCTACAGGAAAGTTAACCATGAAATTTAGTGTTGTGATAGTAAAAGTGTGTTATGCAAAATAAAGAACCCTCCTGAAAAACAGGTGTAATAAAACCAGAAATTGTTTTGAATGTTGCAGTTTCATTTTATTTTCAGTATTTCTAAAATGCTTGTAGAGTCTACTGTTATAAAAAATGGCGCTTTTTTTCTGTTAGCTTTTCCGAATCAACGAAGCTAATCAACTCATGCAGTACGATCAGTGCTTAACTAAAGGACAAGATGGATCCAAAGTTATGATTACACACTGCAATCAGAACGAATTCAAGGAGTGGCAGTTCTTCAAGGTATGCAACAGATATATGGAAGAAAATAAATTTTTAGAGTTCATACTGGTTTTTTTGCACCTGTTAAAAATTGTTTTGTGTATATCTGAAATTAAAGATCTATGACAAGGTTAACTGAATCAAGTAGAGTAAATCTTTAATGGCACATTCTCAGAAATATATGCTTGCTAGAAAAACTTCCTCTAGTGAAAGATATTTCTGTTTAGCAGTTCTAGTTGCTTCTGTAACAAACATTGTCTTCTGTAGCAAAATCTTTAAGGAAAATCCCATGAGGATTTTGCCACAGATATGTTAGGAGTTAGCACTTGTCTCAGAGGAAGCAAAGAGCTCATCCACTACCAGTGACAGAGTTTATAAAAGCTTTTAGTGCTATCATCCTCTCTGCTTGTATGCTTTATATCAAGAAAGTTTCTTTATCTCATATATGCTGTGAGAAGATGGCTTAAATGCTGGAGTGCATTTAGAAGCTAGGGTCAGTATTATGTCTCATTTTGGGCACTAAATTGAAGTGTTTTTCTGTTTAAAGACAGAAGATATTTTTAAGCCTACATAGAAGCAGGTAAAAGTTTTTTGTGTTGTCTTTGTCTTCTTCAGTATTTCATTTCCTGTTCATTAGCTATTCTCTAATAACAATAACATGCTCTGTTCTTAATCCTGGGTGTAGTGGTGTTATAATGCTATTGCAAAATCTATAAATTTTTAATAAGGACTTGGAATGTTGGCTGATATACATGTGAGGGCTGCTACAGTCTATTTAGTCATTACATCTGTAAGTCCTCTATTCATATAAGTTTTGTAAGTGTTACTTTAAAAAATGTCTAAGTTTCTATTTCTGTTTGTCTCTTTAAAAAGTGAGACTGAATAGTCTAGGGGTGATGTTATCCTTGGATATAGCCACACATAACTTGGTTCTACATCTAAGAAACTATTCCATGTCAGTTTTTCTTCAGCCTACCTAGCTAGCGTATTGCATATTTATTAATTCATTAGCTGGTTGTCTGGATTCTTTGTTGTTTGTCTGAAAGATGCAGGCACAGTTGAGTGCAGTGAAATCTGTTTGTTATCCTTTAAGCCACTCCACGTTTTCTGGTGTTTGCGTGGAGCTAGGAAATATCAGGTACCATAATGCCCTTTCCACCCAGCTCAGCTTCCTTGTGCTGCATAGACAGACAAATTTCTTTAAACCTGAAATGTAAAAATCAATAAGCAGTGGCAGAAAAGTGCCAACTTCAGTTTTAATATTGGAATAATAAGTAGCAGTTTATAACTCTCTAGCCATTCTAGCGTGTCCCAGCATGTTCCTTGGCTTCTCTCTAAGAATTTCATTTATGCAAGATCCATTTCCTCTACACTAGTACCAGTTGTGTAATTGTTTGCTTATTACCACAAGTTATAAGGAAGCCCAGTAAGCACAGTCTGGACTTTAGAACAAAACACTGACTGGCTTCTAGAAGGCGAAAAAAAAGGGAGGGTGAGAATGAAAGGACCACCAAAGGTGTGTCACCAAATAGTAGGAAATGGGCACATTGCTGTGTGGTACAGAGGGTATAACCGTTTCTTCTAATGACGAAGGTGTAAGGAATGAAACGCTTATGGACTGCTGAAAAATTTTGTGGCCTTGTGTAAATTAAGGCTTCTAGGAGATTTTATCTGGTTGGTCAGTTGGCTGTCTCTGGAACAAACAGTGTGCCAGTTTGGTGAGTGTAAAATGTGCTGCTTGAGCACTGAGCAGTAGCAGGGCTTCAGTGCCCGTAAGCAAACATTGAGAACAGGACTCTGGCAGTGGTCTGGCTGTTGCTTTTGTTTAGACATCCATTTTTGTCTCCAACTAGGGGACCTCCATATCTGGCCACGCAGCAGGAGCCAACTAACATTTGATCTGAACCAACACTGAGCTGTGCATGTGTGTGCGGGGTGATGGAGAGGGTCCCCATGCCGGGGGTATCTGTGTGCACGGGGCAGGGCTGCAGAGCCCCGGCCCAGCCGCAGTGCCATAGGCTTGCTTCTGCTCCCTTCCCCTCCGCACTGGATGCAACCAGTCAGCAAGTCAGGGCTGCCCCTGGCACACAGGGTCAGCAAGCAGGAGAAGAGCCACAGGCCAGATGCAGGAGGCTCGAGCATGGGAGCATGCCGGGTGTGAAAGGAGCCAGATGTGCAAGAGTCAGCCTGAATGTGCCTGGCACAATAGGTTTGCACTTTCTTAGGCAGCCTCCAGAAGCCAGACTTAACTCTCATACTCTTTGCTCTTCCTTCTGCTAGCCAAACAGGGAGCAAAGTTAGCACTTTTTTTTATCCCTGTGTGGTTAATGTTGGTGTTGTGCAGTTGCTTTCTGTGAGGGCTTACTGGAGGAGGACCTGCCCAGTGAAGTCCTCATGGAGCTGTCCTCAAGAGTTTATCTCTTAGTTTCGTTTCAGGATGGATGAAAAGGCTATAGATAGAGTTTTGCTCATTTTGTTAGCAGTTTGTTGCCTAAGGGAAATGGGAGGCATCTCAAGTGGACCAACAGGAATCAAAGATTTCATATGAAGGCTGTGGTTTAAACTAAACTCTAGGTTTAACAAATAGTAAAATGAGTATAGAACTGATCTGTTCTGCGATGCCGAAACTTGGTCTTGTAAGTAGCTATATTGCAGATGTAAAGAAAATGTTAAAAAAAATCAAACCAAACAAACAAAAATAAACCCAACGCAAAAATCCAACACATTTTCCTGGTGGTTTTGTCTTTCAGAATCTGCACAGATTTACTCACATTCCATCAGGGAAGTGCTTGGATCGCTCCGAAGTCCTCCATCAAGTTTTCATTTCAGAGTGTGACTCCAATAAAGCAACACAAAAATGGGAAATGAACAACATCCTTAGTGTGTAGACAGACAAAACCTACCTACTGACGCATTCATTTGTACAGGACTGAAAATAGCCTGAAAACTGCTGCAGTTATTAACTTTGTACAGCTGTGAGCCTCCTGGCTTGGATGAAGGACATAGAGGAACTGTGATTATTACAATAACATTATCATCCGCATTTAATGTTTACAAAACTGCTTTACCTTAAACTCTGTAGATGTTTACATCTTTTTGTTTCACGATGTTGGTAAATTAATGTGCTGTTAGCTATGGTTCATAGGAACATAGTTAAAAGCGTTGTCGTCTTCTTTGGGATTACACTCAGGGGTCCGAAGGCAGTTTTTTTACACACACTTGAAAAGGTTGGAGTAACCAGATTTTCATAGAACTTGGTGATTATCAACCTGTTGTATATTTTTATTTAATTTTACATCTTACTAAGCACTGCCACAGGTTATTAGCCAGGGTGGCCTTCTCTCACAGTCATGCTGCTTTTTCAGAAGATGAATTTCAACATATTTAGTGCCTCTTTCATTTCTCTCTTTCACAAGGAAAGCATTTGTTGGAAATTTACAGTGGGTTGTTCTGAGCTGTCACCAGGGGTAGGGACCAACCGTACCACCCTATGTAATTACTGTGTTAATGAAGACAAATTTCTATTGCCAGTTTGGCTGCTCTACTTCAACTGAACGCTTGGTACGGTGGAAAGAAGACTGCCAAGTTTAGTGCTAATGTGGTACAATTCGATGGAGGTAAGCACCCTCATGAATCCAGTTAAGAATTTATGAGCACTGATTTGCTTGTTTAAACCATGCCTTACATAAAAATAGTTAAAATAAACAACAGCAACAAAAAAGCTGCACAATTATGTAAAACTTGGAAAGAATCAAATACTTCCTTTATATTGCTATTTTGAATGGAAATCACTTAGAGATGTGGACTAAAACTTTTAATTAGGAGAAAAGCATCCAGCTTCTTAACACATCTGCGTAATTCATCACAAGGACATCTGTCAGCCAGCTGGGATGCCAGATTTAGATTCAAAAAGAGAAATGGAAATCCTGAAACCTCACTTGTTCGTACTAATTTTCTTCTTATTTCTGTCATTCGCAACTTCTCCAGAGGGATTACAAACACGAAAAGCCGACTGCTTGGTGCTATAGTGTACAGAGTAGAATGTGAAGAAGTTGTTTCTGAAGATGTTCTGGAAAGGAGTTGATGCAAACTCCCTTAGGAGCATAAATATTTACTCTGAATGAATAGAGAAGTGGAGGGGAAATGACTTATCCTCACTTCCTTTGTCCAGATTTCGTGACTTAAATGTTGACATCAGTGTACTGATTTCATAACAGTTGTCCCTATAACACGTCACACAATTAGGTATGACTAAATACTTCCCTGAAGTCTAGAATAGCATTGCATGCAGCTTCCATTGATGTTAACAAGGGTTATGTATCATATTTGGTGACAGAGTTGGATCTTTATAGAGCTGTCTGCACTGATCAATTAGTTTGGGATCTTTCCTAGTTTCTTTAAACTTTTCATCTATCCTTTCAGAGCTATGAAAAATAGAAAATAAAGGAGGGAGAAACTGGAAAAAAAAAAGGAAAAGAAGGTTTTTTGCCGGTATTTGTTCCTTGTGTGTGTGAAAACTGACTCCATTTGTGTGTTGGGTAGATTAATTTAATCATACAACTATGCATAAGAGAAAGAATGGTGGCACATAAATTGTGTGGGTGTGCATTTTAAATGGGTATTATGTGCAATTCATTGAAAGCTGATGCTGTATGTGAATATGAATCTGTATGTGAGACTGAAACCTTACAAAACATGAGATCATAAGAAGCTGTTGCTGTAATGACTTTTTCCTACTATAGCCGGCTTGGAAAAAAATAATTCCCATATTCTTGCTTTGTAAGTTGATGATAATATCACTATGCATTTCTACATATTTTATAAATTTGATTTATGCAGATTTTGATACACTGTATGTTTCTGTAGAAATTGTATAAATCTTTAAAAAATTTATTAGGGATAAATCTGGGAAACCTATGTATATATTACTCATGGGTTGCTTGTTTTTTAGGTGAAGTAAATAAAATATTTGAATTTTTTGTTTTACTATACTTTTACAGAGTAAAAATGGATTATCTTTATAGAAACCCCATATCTCAAAATCTAGACAACTTCAATGTTACAAACTTACAAATATTAAAAGTGGTTTATTTTAAGTTTTATCTAGGTACGTTTTGTTGCATCTGTGGGGACTCAGGTTTTTTTCCAGTGAAATGAAAAATTAAATTCCCGCTGAGAACTGTCACATGCACATATTTGGATTTTTGTATCACCTGCTCTGATATAATTAGGTAGATTTAATATGGTCATAGAAAATGAACTTGAGAGTAGAACCAAAGGTCAGGACTAACTTGCAGTGTTTTTACTATATTTTATCTTAGTTCATTTATGTTTCCACCACGAAACATGTTTCAATCAAACTTTATTTTTTCCCGAGATGATTTCTTAGCAAAGGAGTATGTCGTTAAATCAGGGCATGAAAGACACAAGTTTTAGGAATGAACCTAAGTGCTGAAATCTACAGGGCTTTTTTTACAAATGAGATTCATGCTTTCCAGCCGTATCTGTCAGTGCACTTTTGAGTATTCAGATTTCAAAAGGCTCTTTTGACAAAACCCTGGAGTTATAGGACAGACAATTCAGGTAGGCAACACCCTTTTATGTATGGAAACAGGGACCGACAGGAAGGAGGGGACATCTTTCTTTATTACCAGAGATCTTGGCACCAGGAGAACCTACAGCACACTTAGGGCAGTACCAAAGGCACTGTCCCCACTGATGGCATCCTATGATCAATGCATTCTCTTTCCCTAATGCCAGTTAATCTCCTTTATTACTCTCTGCTTCTTCCATACCATTTGCCTCCAAACTGCAATCCCTAAAGCCAAATATCAACTTACTGCTCTAAAACTAGATCAAGAAACTCGAGATCTATTATGCCATGCCAGAGATGTTAAAATTTTATGCTTAACTCTTGATCTGTGAGCCCTCTCACAAGAAACATACCACTGCCTATAGAAACACAAAAAGTGTTTTGGTAGATTTTGCTGTGTATAAAGCACAGTTTTCCTTTTACTTTAAAAAACATCTAATTGTCAAGAATCTATGGAGGCAAAGTAATAAGAGGCGTTTAAGAACATGAAGAAGAAATTATCTACAAAATTTTGTTTCTGTGAAAGCATTTATTGTTTGTTCCCTGTTGGTGAGCTCAGATCCATCAATTGTAATAGGTGAAAAGAAATAACTCAAGGGAAAACAAATTGGCAATGTTTCTCTTTCTGGTTGTTCTCATTGTTATGAAAGGCATGAGAATACTAGGTATTGCTGTGTCCTGAAATCTTATCCTGCTTACTTTCATGAGAATAATCCCTGAGAAGCGTCAGTGGTTATCTTCCAGGGTAATATGTACTTTCAGGGAACATCAGAAGTGGTTGCTAGCATTTGGTCCTCTGGCTGTTGGCTTTACTTAGCCTGCAAGCCTACTCTGAACTCCTGCAGTGTTGGAATAGCAAATTGTGTAGCTTGGCTGGCACTATATATAACTCTCTACATAGAACGAATCTAGTTAGAAAAAGTGATAGGCTATCTATCAAAAAATGTAGGTGATTTTGGCTCCTTCGGGTTTTGAATAAAACCCAAAACGTAAACTGTAAGTGACCCTTGAAGTCTGAAACCAGTTCAGCCCTCCCATCACTGGGAGCCTCACCCGCTGCTTCTTCAGGTGTATGCACTGGTGTGAGCTGTCTCCCTCATCACGCCCTCAGCTGTGGGAACTGCTATGGAGCCCAGAAAAGTGGGAAGAAGTGTTCGTGTGGATTTTACATCTCGTTAACCCAGCTAATGGTTAGTAACCTTTGCTTTTTAAAATCTTAAAAATCTAGCCCATTCTTTATATGGAAGAACTAATGAAGTGTTCTCCATTACCATGCAGCATGGGGCCTGGTAATATTAAGACTAAGGTGTCTGCACAACCCTTGGGATTTTTACCAGATTGCACTGCTCCGTGGCTTTTCTGAACAACAGTGTGGATGGAGGCTCTCCAGCAAAGTAGTGGCATATAGTCTGTGTGGCTGATGGGCTGATGGGTCTGAACTGACTGATGAAAAATGCACGTTCCTTCAGTCAACAGGTCAATGAAGGTGACAAGCACCAAAGCCTGTAAGGAGGAGTTAGAGCTGCTGAAACACCAAGATGAAAAGGTATGTTTGTGTGTTAGAGCCTTACTTTTTCTTACTAATATGCTTCACAGAGAAGAAACACGATTGTTTTAGGGCCAAGAACAGTGTCCTCTCCGAAGTGGAGTGCAGCTAAAGCAGGGCTGAAGGCTGGATGTGCCCAGCAGTTCTCGCGAATGTAGTCGTTCAGTGTGAAAGCAGAACTGCCTCCAGTGATCTAATATTCAAACAACTCCATGATGTTTCTTGTGCAAGACTAATGTCTCCTGCACAAAAAAAAAAAAAAAAAAGAAACAGAAAGGTGAGAGAAGCAGCTCTAACTCATAATAAAAAACAAACAAAGTAATTCCTGAGATGAGCATGATGGCAATAGCAGCCTTCTGGCTGAACATGCCAGGGAAAGGGAAAATGAATGGAGAGATGATATTTTACTTCCCTGGAAAGGGCTGCTGGTGGCAGTGTGTGTCAACTAAGAAGGCAGCATGCCCAGACAGCTGTTAAACTACAGCCTTCAGACGAAGAAGCACGGCTTGGAATGGGCTTTCTGAATCACATGAAGGCACTAAAGTGGAAATAGGAATCAAAATACGGCCTTTCCCCTTGAAATTTGTGGGAGGATTTCCCCAGGAAAATAATGTAGGCCAGTATCTTTCAAGAAGCCCTGATATTAGACAGCAGTAGGTCTTTGGGTACAATGTCTTCCGAATCATCTGTGTGTGGGGGCGCATGTTGCCTGAGTTAGACCTGCCATGGGAAACAGCATTAGCACTTTTGGGAAACAACTGGGCCAGAGCCGTGGAGACTGGTGCTGGCATTTCTGAGGGCTGTTGGTAAAAACACCCCTCTGCAAGCTGTGCTTCCGTACAGAGAGGGATTTTGTCCCACTGTGTCATTCTGCACAGGAGACCCCAAGCCCTGCCTGGCAATGGGAGCTTTGCCAGCCTGAGCCTGCAGGATGGCTTCAGCACATTGCCAGAACCCTCAAAGCCATCACGATTGCCCAACAGGCAGCTACAAATGCACTTTTCATGGTTTTATTTCTGAGACAGCAGAAACTGTGAAAGAAAGTAGAACTGGATGAAAGTAGAAGCCTCCTGGAAAATTCTTGTGAGTTTGTAAGAAGCGGAGATTTGGGGAAAGCTGACCAGGAGAAAAAGCATGCCCAGCTCCGGAAAGGCTTCTAGTCATGCTGCTCTTTCGATCGCACCGAGGAATGCACTGAAGTCCTACCTGTCCTGAAGATGCCAAGGAACCTCTAGAGACAGAGCTAATCAACCTGGCAACAGAAAGGAAAGCTGTCTGTCTTGCTATATGGGAGAGAAGGTAAGATGGTGTGGAGTGTTACTGAGGAAAACAATTCTGTAACCCTATAGCAGAGTGGGGTCTGGTTACTACTGATATTAAAGCTATTAAGGATAAAGTAATATCGAATGGGCCATTTCCAGCTGGAGATAAGCAACACTTCTGCTTTTTTTTTTTCCTGTAACATTATCCCATTATCTTCCAAGTCATTATGAGAAAAATTATGTCCATGTTTCAGAATTATCATGACCCTTTGTCTCTGATGGACAAGCTGAAAAATATTTTGAATTAGGATAAGAACTGAACGTAACCTTAAAACATTAAGCACATGCAAGATCAGATTAAATGTCCAGGTAGTACAGCAGCCTATCTCACTCAGAGGTCAGAAGGATGAATGCGGTCAAAGAGTGCAGGGCAGAGTGAAAGGATGCTGCAAGGATACTTGTCCAACCTTGTCTGTTTCTGGCATTATATAACTCAAGCACTTTCTGACTAGAGATGGCATTTGTATTTAATAGTCTAGAATTTCTCCAACTGCTGCTTCAATCTAGGCAGACTTTAGCCACGTGTCATCTGATTTATGTGAAGAGTTTTAAGGTTTCTGAAGAGGCATGCTGGCTCTGCAGTGCAATCCTCTGCTATGACAAATCAGTGAGATATAGGTGAATTATGAAGGCTTGTTGAAGGTCTTAGTTCCTGAAGGAGTAGTCAGTGCTAGGTCCGTGCAGAGTTCAGCCAGCCAGGAGCTGGTTTCAAGGTAGCAGCACTGACAATAACATCATCAACCACTCATTTTTCAGAGGGCCTTTCAGAATGTTGTGGTCTTGTCCATACAAACATCATCCCTCCAGCTCTGCTGAAGAAGTGATTTATGGTTACAAACTTTACCATTAGATGCTTGGGCCGGCAAATACTGACAATAGCTGTACAACTTACAGGTGGAATACGGGATCTGCTAGCTATAAAGATTTTTCTGGTGGTTGACTTCATATTCAGTCCTGGAACATCATGAGCCTCTCCAACACTGAGGCTAAGGGGGATAGTTAATTTCAGGATGTCAGGATAATCAGAGCAACGTACAGGTTCACTCACTTATTGGTGCTGGCCTGTGACAATTAAGTAATTTGAGGAATTTGTGTAGGGAGTCATCTTTTTTACCAGGTAGATCTGAATCTTATGATATTCCACAGTTCGGAGACTTAAAGCATCCCTGAAGGGCTATGTGCATTGGAAAATGCAGCAGTGAGCTCAGCATCTGGGCTCTGTTATGGGATTCTTGACACTGGATTCAAATAGGATCACGGAAAAACAGATGGGTTGTGATGCAGCTCATACAAGAGGCCCAGCAATTTTTGGAAATGCAGAGCTTGCTGGCAAAACACTTAGATATTTCAGGATGTGTAAAGAAATAGAAGCCAAAATGAGAAAACAAGCAGAAAAATAAATCTAGTCTAAGGCAAGGGAAGTGGGATCAGTGACAGTTACCACCACAGCAAATAATCCATCACTGAACAATATGTACTAGATTATGAACCAATGTTATAGAACAGATGCCTATGATACACTGTTATGAAAAAGTTCAATACATCATTGGCTAATCAAAGGTAAAACTCCTATTTCATTTTTTTTTTCTGATTTTCTCCCCACAATCATTTGTAACTTCATTAGTGTTCTAGGAGTTTTAAAGCCTGTCTATACTAAAGTCAGTTCCCAGATCTGTAGCTGTTCTAATCAAGACACACTCACATGCATATTTACAATTTTCCAGACCATAGGTTTTGCTTTGGAAAAATAAGACCAACTTTGTAAATAGGCTTTGTTCTTCGATGATCCAAGGAAAAGGAAACCTTATATTCCTCTAGGAAGATAGGCCATACTGAACATGTGTTTTGTTTGTAACTCTTTTACCCGATAATACCTAACACGCTATTTGCTTTTCTAGCAAACATTCATTGTGTCTTCACAGAATTATCTGTTACAGCTCTAGCATATCCTCCAGACTAATGTAATATTACTCCATATTACCCATGACTTGAAAGTTAGGCCTGCTTTTTCCCCTTCAGGTGTGATACGGGAGCACATATTAACATGTAATATAATTTGTACTAACACCATATTTCACCTGCTGGTTTTACTGTTCTGTCACTTCAGGCTGTAGGCTGGCTTTGCAGATCTTCACTCTTAGCTCTTGTTATTCATGCAAGATCTTCAATGGTGACTTATTTCTTTTATGAGAAGTAGACCAGAAAAGCTCAAGTAGACCAAAACTACCTGATCTCCTTTACCTTAACGTTCGCAGATTTCTTCAAAGAATATTTACAGCTCTACAGAACAGGATTTCCTCTTGTGAAATCACAAGTTCTATTTAGCCATTTGTCCAGCAACTCTCAGTTGTACTGTGGCTCCTACCAACTTGCCATACGGACATTACTAGTCCGAAGCTCTCTGCATCTCCACAGAATGTTTTCTAAAAATTAGTGTCATATTTGTGACCTTCCATTCCTCTAGCACTTAAGAGAGTTTTAAGTGAAAAAAATATAAAGTACGGTTCAAAGTTCAGCCATTTCATCACTTGAGTTTCCTTAGAACTCCTGGATGAATACCATCTGTCCTGTCATTTTGTTTCAAGACCTTTTACACTTGGATTTGAGACAGATGCTTCACCATGCCTCTTCCATTAAAAAATTTTGCCATGAAAACTGCCTGAAGCTCCTGTACAAGGTTAAAATAGAAGTTTTCTTCTAGGCATTGCTACTGTATCTTGAGCATCCTTTGTCCCTAGGACAGTTTGGCAGACCTCTTGGTTCTGAGGATGCCCAGGTTTTGGATAAGATAATTTTCTTCCTAGTAGCTGGTACAGTGCTGGGTACTGGGTTTAGGGTGAGGATAATGTCGATAACACACTGATGGTTTAGTTGTCCTGAGCAGTGTTTACACTTAGTCAAGGGCTTTTCAGCTTCTCATGCTGCCCTGCCAGCAAGTAGGCTGGGAGTGCACAAGAAGCTGGAAAGGGACACAGCTGGGACAGGTGACCCCCACCACTGACCAAAGGGATATTCCATACCATATGGGTCAGCATATAACTACGGTGAAAGCTGGCTGAAGGACACTCCTTGGGAACTGGCTGGGCATCATTTGGTTGTTTCTCATTTGCATCACTTACTTTGTTTCTCTTTTTGTTATTTTGCTTTTTATTATAATGTATTCATTTATTATTATTTTATTTCATTTATGAAACTGCTTCTATCTCAAGGCATGGGTTTTCTTACTTTTACCTTTCCAATTCACTCCCCCATCCCACCATTTGGAGGACTGGGTGCCTGCGTAGGGCTTGGTTGCTAGTTGGAGTTCAACCACGACAGATGTGTTTGAAAGTTATTAGTCTGTCTGTTTTCTCATGTTGCTCTGATGCTCTTTTGCTTTGCCACATGTCGCTGTGTCTGGCCCGTTGATGTGCAGGGTTTTTTCTGACTTACTGGTTTAGAAATAACTTGAACTTTCTAAAAACTGTTTTCCTACATTTGTTATTCTCTCATTCTTCGTCTTTATCCACCTCAGACTTATTTTTGGTGGTCTTTTGGTCTGCTTTACTGTGTGAGATGTCTTTATGCTGGACATCTAATGCAATGTCAGCGTTCTCCCTGATGCCTGCAATCATTTGGGGCATCCGTTTTAGTTCTGGTTTTAGACCTCCCAATTCACCTCCAGTGATTTATTTCATAAGTTTATCCCTATTGAACACTGATGTGAAAAACTAATTTAACTTTTCTCCTATGGCCTTATCTTTTCTGAGCATTTCCATTACACTTTGATTACTTATTAGTGCTTTCCAGCAAGTGCTCACAGATGGGCATTACGTGAACTCTCTGACCTGACACATCATACTTTTCAAAGCTTAATTTGAAAGCAGTTATTTTCATGTACTCTTTTCCATTTGCCTTTATACTGAACATCCTTCTTACCAAAAGGACAAAATGTATTGTTTTTTAAAAAAATGCTTGTTATCTTTAATCATGACATTGTTCTCAGTTGACAGATCAGCCTGATGCAGAGCTTTTGCTGTACACGCAAAGCGACCTCTGGCACGACGTGGGGCAGGCTGTAGAGCAGTGCAGTAGCCTATTTTTTGCAGTAAAGATCTCTCCAGCAGTCAGGATATATTTGTGAATGAGATCATAAACAAAAGTAACCCACAGGCAGCGTTTCACAGAGCATTGTTAGGACGTGCAACAAGAGAGGGCCAACATTAGGCAGTTCTGCACTGATTTGTGCAGAAGTTGTGCTGAAGCTAAATTAGCCAATTGGTGCTTCAGTGAAATAGAATCCAAAAGCTATTTTAGCTCACTGAGGAAAATATTAGAAGAGCTCCCTTATTCTGAATTATCTCGAGATCTATTCTTATTCTGACACAGTATTTAAAATTCTGCAACCTGTGCAACTTGTAGGACACCTGAAGGGTTATATTTTGTCTCAATTAAAAAAACAGAAAAAAAACAAAAACAAAAATACCCAAAACAAACCAAAACATTTCAAATCACCAAATCAGTCAGTTTACTCTGACTTTACTTCTCCACTGCAGAGGATTTAAATAATCTTATCAGAAAGACTTCTTGAAACATCACTGTTCTGCACAGGGAGAGAATGTTAGAACTGAGAGGAGGTCATGGTGCATTTCTACAGGACAGTCTGAACAGGATATAGGAACAAGAACAGCATAATCTTGGATACACACTAGAACAGGGAATTGCCTCTAGATGGAAGAATTTTTGAGTTAAGGATACAGGTGCTGTAGGACTGCAAATTCTACGGCAAAAAATGTTCTTGAGCGCTGGAGGTGCTGTGCAGAGAACCACTGCCTCTCCCTTTCAGTTTATGCCTGCAGCTTCAGGAAATCTGAGCCTGAAAAGTGGAGCCATTGATCCCACCTGTGCCAAGTTATCTCTGGCAGGTCCAACATGTAAAACAGCAGCTAATCCTTCTGATGCTACTTAAGTATCTCAGGGGCAGGGTGAGGAGGAAAAAGCAACTCTGGGTTTCTAAGGCTCTCAAAGGTTAACACCTACTCCAGTATAAAAATGTTTGAATTGCCTTTACAGTTACTTAATTTCCATACTTACAAGAATATACAAAGTGTTTTCCTCAAGCCTCTTGTTTCAGACAGTGCTGTTATCTTTGACCTACCCAGTGACATTTACCATAGTAAAGTCCTGAAAACACTTTTTATCTTACACATAATACAATGATGGGACACAAACTTATTTCATAAGCTAGTGGACAATAGGGAGGCATTTTAAACAAAATCTTGGAAGCCTGCCCTTTATATTACTTAATTTTTTAGACATTACACATTTCAGGGCTGGGCTTTCAAGGGCTAATAAAAGTTATTTCCTGGTATTTAGCTCAACAAATTAAACTTAAGATCTTTAGTTTAGCTATAGGATCTCAAATTCCCCATTTGAAAATATTTTTAGTTATCTAGATTTAAACCTTTGTATATACTTAAGTAAAATAAAAAGTGAAAGCAAAGAAACAGTATTAACTGGTGATACTGTTACAACCACGAACAGGAATGTATCAGGAGCACTCGTTCTTTACAAATGCCTTCTCTTTCTGCAGGAATCTACTGGCATGTGTGGAGATAACATTCCAACATTTTTCATGCTGTTCTGCAAGCTGTGTATTTTATGAGAAGCCAGTAATTGTGGAGCCAGGGGGAGAGGGAAGGAGCAGGCAACATCTGGGAAGACATGCCTCTAACCACATCTGTCTTATAGCCAAGGCCAGTGACCCCGAGCTCTGGAAGAGAAAGTTCCAAAAACTCACTCATTATCAGCTACTAAGCCAAAACAAAGATCTGTGTTCAGCAGTCTGGGGAAAGAAAATAACCCAGGAGTAATTATCAAGAACTTCACTACTTAGAGATTTTTCTTTCACTCACAAGGTAACACAGGCAAACGCTACTGCATCAGTTGCAACTAATGGTAGTGGGCGTGGGAGAGGAAATCAGTTAAAGGAGTTTAAGTGGCAGCAAAAGCTCCAGGAGTCAACACCTAAGTGACTTGACAGTTTTGCAGTCACAGCAAGAGCCCAAGAACACTGCAAAGCACTTTCCCACACAGGATTCCAGCATTCTGGGGGTACCCAGCCTCTCAGAAACATCATGAATACAAAAATAATCATGTACAACATTTTATTACAAAACTGTTAAAAAAGTAATACAATGCAACAAAATACTACAAAATATAAGATCAGCTATTAAGCTACCTTTGTTTTACTTAGCTAAACACCTGGCTATCAGTCACTGAATTTCAATAAAACCATTAAATATGCAGAAACAGCAGAAACATTCAACAACTTTTTTTTTTTTTTTCCAAACCGAACTGTAGCAGCCCTTGGCTACTGCTTACATTATAAACTGAAGTCTGCCTACACAGAACCACATTACCTATACACAATTCTGTACAGATTTTTATACTGAAGCTAACAATGAGCTGCACTTGAGTTCACATTCTTAGCAAAATATTGGATTTTGAGCATAAATCTTTACAGCAGGACATTCATTTATTCTTCATCCTCATCTTCTTCCTCCTCTTCATCCTCTTCTTCCTCCTCCTCCTCCTCCTCCTCTGGCTCTGCTTTCTTCTTAGATCCTGCAGGCCTGCCTGGGCCCTTTTTCCCTGCATCACTCTTGCTCTTGGCACGATATGCTGCAATATCCTGCAAGAAAAATCCTGTCAAGTTGCTAGCGACAGAATGCTGAAAACAAACTTGTACTGCTTTGGTATTTCAACGCTACTGTACTGCATAGATCAAATACAGCGCACGCAAAAAAGCAGAATTTTCAGCTTGGGACTTGCATGCTTAAATCTTTAAGCAAAAGAACATGCAATGCAGACAGCTTTAAGAATTTTATGACCACAGTGCTTTGGAGTCTGACTGTATTTATTTTAGCAAGCAGGTGACCTGTTTTCTGTAAGTAAGGCATCTTACTGGTAAAATCTCTAGATATACAAAACCCACATCCAAGTTCACTGTAAGATACCTGCTCTGCCACACCTTTCCATGTGTTCTGAAGCCTGACAGAGGTTGACATAAGCATTAAGAATTATAAGCCCCATATGGTTGGGGTGTAAGGCACAAGTCACATATTTACAGTGAGCTCCACAACTTAACTATTGTTTTATTGCTTTTACTGTACCTTTTCATACTTCTCCTTTAGTTTTGCAGCCTTCTGTTCATATGGCTGTTTATCTTTGGCCGACTGTTCGGACCACATTTCACCTAATTTCTTTGCTGTATCTCCAATAGACAAGCCAGGATGATCATTTTTGATTTTCGGACGGTGTTCAGAACAGAAAAGGAAGAACGCAGATCTACATCGAGAGACAGTGATTAAAGTTAAGTATCAAACTATTAGAACTAATACTTTTTTCTGTGTGGGGGGGAGGGAGTCTTGGAAACACTCACGGTGGTCTTTTAGGAGCGTTGGGGTCCTTTTTCTTTCCCTTCTTCTCGCCTTTGGGAGGAACATAGTTTTTCATCTCCCTGTCATAACGAGCTTTGTCACCTTTAGCCATTTCTTCAAACTTTCCTTTTTCCTTGCTTGACATTGTCTGTGGACACACGGAGGGGAAAGAAGAGTCTGGATGAGATAAAGCAGCTACTGACCCACTAACGCCTAAGCAGCAGCTGCTACCAGGGATCTTTTCCCAGCAGCCCGCAGCAGGGGCGGGGGCTGGCCCGGCAAGGGCTCAGCACGGCTCGGCCCGGCCCCGCTCACCTTCCACCGCTCCGAGCACTTCCGCGAGAACTCAGCGAAGTTGACGGACGAGTCCGGGTGCTTCTTCTTGTGCTCTTCGCGGCACGTCTGCACGAAGTAGGCGTACGAGGACATCTTGCCCCGCGGCTTATTGGGGTCGCCTTTGCCCATGGCGAGGTCGGCGGCGGGTCCCTGCGGGAGGAGGTGGGTGGAGAGGCGGCGTGAGGCGGGGCCGCGCCTCAGGCC
>VZTF01000154.1:111105-126623 GCA_013397755.1 Cnemophilus loriae
TCCCGGGATCTGCTGATCCCGGTGCTGTTTGCACGCGCTGCTGACCCAGCCTTTATGTGGGTCACATAAGGGGCTCTGTGTGCAGCTCCCACCAGGGCCATTAATCGTGTCCGTGTCAGAATTCCCGGCTCCAAACCCTCCCTTCCCCGCTCCTCCCCTCTCCTGTCCTCCCTCCCCCCCCGGCCCTCGCTCTGCTCTCCAGAGATCCAAGGGGGGGGAAAAAAAAAACAAAATAAAACCAAAAACTTGTCTGAAAATTCACACACGGAACTTGCAAAGTTTGCAAAATCTGATCTGCTCCCCTGGGCGAGGCTGGGAAATGTGGGATCGCTCCAGCCGGGAATAAACACGCGCTGCGTCCTCCCGGGCGAACCGAGGGATCGCCTCCAAGAGAAAATGCCAGAGTTTGGCTCCTGGTCCCAGCGGGGATGCAAACCCTGCAGCTGGTACCTCTGGAGGGGCCAGATCCAAACGGCCTCTCTAAATCCGTGGGAATGTGGACGAGTTGGACGGGACCCATCGAGCCCGAGGCGCGGAGCTGGGTTTGACCTCGGCTCCCACCTTGGAGCAGCCTCGCTCCCCGTTCCTCTCCAGGGGAGGCGATGCCTAAAGACCTTTGCTTTTTCTGGATTTCTCCTGTATCCGTAGCTCTGTAGGACGCCACCCCAGAAGCACCATCCCCACGTGGCTCCTGGTGCTTTTCCTGCCCTTTCTCCAAGATTTCGGAACAATAATTAACCTTCCAACACATCCCCGAAACTCTGCTGAGTCGCATTTCTGAGAAGAACATTTTGGTTTCCAACCGCAGTCGGAGAAGACACAACAAGGAAATGGGGCCAAGAAGCCCTTGGGGCTGACGTGGGGTGGGTTCCTGGGGCAGCTGAACGCCCTATTGGCTGTACCTGCCAGAAATCCTAATTAATCACCCTCATCAAACTGTAGCACTCCCGTGACGGGGTGTGCCCACGCCCGCTGGAAGCTTCCAATAAAGATCTGCTTTTAACTGGGTTGTTCGAACCCCGTTGCAAAGGTTTTCCTCTGCTGAGAAGAGGCAGCAAAGGAGCAGCCGCGTTCCGGGCGGGGAGCCTGGGGTTAGGCCAGGGAGCGCGGGGTTAGGCTGGGGTGTGTGGGGTTAGGCTGGGATGTGCGGGGTTAGGCCAGGATGCATGGGGTTACGCTGGGGTGTGCAGGGTTAGGCTGGGATGCGTGGGGTTAGGCTAGGGAGCGAGGGGTTAGGCCGGGGTGCGCAGGATTAGGCCAGGGTGAGCAGGGTTAGGCCAGGGAGTGCGAGGTTAGGCTGGGGAGCACAGGGTTAGGCCAGGGAGTGCGGGGTTAGGCCAGAATGCACAGTTTTAGGCCAGGCTGCTCAGGGTTACACTGGGGTGTGCAAGGTTAGGCTGGGGAGCGCAGGGTTACGCTGGGGTGCGCAGGGTTAGACCGGGATGCATGGGGTTAGGCCAGGGAGTGAGGGGTTAGGCTGGGGTGCGCAAGGTTAGGCCGGGCTGCCTGGGGTTAGGCCGAGGAGCACGGGGTTAAGCTGGGGTGTGCAAGGTTAGGCTGGGCTGCCTGGGGTTAGGCCCGGCTGTGCGGGGTTAGGCTGGGGAGCGAGGGCTTAGGCTGGGCCTTACCTGCACGCGGGCCTCGGTGAGCTTGGTGCGCTGGGCCAGCTCCTCGCGGGTGTAGATGTCGGGGTAGTGGGTCCTCTCGAAGGCCTTCTCCAGCTCCTCCAGCTGCTCCGCCGTGAACGTGGTGCGGCTCCGGCGCTGCTTCCGCTTCAGCGGCAGGTCCGGCTCCGACTCCACGTCCGAGCCCTCGTCCAGGCGGTTCCCTGTGGACACGGAGAAATGGGACATCAGCGGGGGAGGGGGGGTTCAGTCCCACGGGGAAAAATACTGACGGGGTTAAAGAGCGCGGCAGAGTCAGCTCGGTGTCCGGGGAAATGGAATCGTGAATATTCCGGTTCGGGTTGGAAGCGCCTCGAAGTTCCTCTCATTCCACCCCTGCCGTGGGCAGGGACACCTCCCGCCGTCCCAGGGCACTTCCAGGGATCCAGGGGCAGCCGAAGCTCCTCCGGGAAATCCATTCCAAGGCCTCCCCACCCTCCCGGGGAGGAATTTCTTCCCAGTATCGAAGAAAAGGAGTCCCTCAAGTCCGGCTTTCTCCACAGTCATGGGAATCCTGGAATCCCAGACTGGTTTGGGTTGGGAGGGACCTCGAAGCCCATCTCATTCCACCCCTGCCGTGGGCAGGGACACCTTCCACTGTCCCAGGCTGCTCCAAGCCCCGTCCAGCCTGGCCTTGGGCACTGCCAGGGATGAGGAATCCACAGTTTCTCCGGGCCCCACCACCCTCACAAGGAAAATCTCTGCCCGTGGACAAATCATCCACCATTTTTATGCTGTTTAGGGCATTTCCCTACCATTATTTTTTCCCCCCATTGCAAAGAAAACGTTGGAAAATCAAAAGTTCTCGCGGGAAAAGGGGAGCTGATAGTCCCTGATTCAAATTGTTTCAGAGAGAGAAATTCCAGGGCTTGGCTTATTCCAAGGAATTTCCATTTCTCGTTGGAAATTCCTGTTTTGGAGCTGCCCTTTTCGCCCCGGAAAAGGCAGGAACGGAAATGTTGTCAACAAACGCTGCTTTGACTTGTGCCGCCCAATTTCCTCCCGTGTTTTATCAAGGTTTGGGGTTGAAGATTTCAGTTTTCAAAGCTTAGGAAGGAGGGAAAAAAAGGAACAATTGGGAATTTTTACAGATGGGAAAAACCTTTCCGGTTCAGCTTCAGCTGGAGGTTGGGCTGCCCGCAGGAGAGAGCTCAGCTCTGCAATTCCCGAATTTCCTACAGAATTCAGACTCCGTCCAGTCCTTTCCCAAATTTTAATCAGCCGCTTTTTCCTCCACCTCGACTTTCCCTGGACTTTTCCCTTTCCCTTCTCCCTGCCTCGATCCCAGCACCAGGTGCGGCCTCCTGAGGCTCTCGTGAACCCAGAGGAGCACAGCTGGAATAAATAAACCCGGTTTTGCTCCGTGGTTTTGGCCGGAGGGAGCCCCACATGGATACTCCCCAGCTCCTCGGCAGCTTTTGGGGGAGCCGGGGCTCCAGTGTTGGCTCTCCCGGAGCAACCCCGGGTTCCGGAGATGTTCCACGTGCGGGTTATGGGTTCCCTGTGGGGCGCGGACGTTGATTTTGGAGGGTCTCAGCCAGGCCCCAAAATGTGCCCCCAGCTCAGGGCAGCAGAGAAGGGACAATGGGACACGGGAAACCCTTGAGCTGGGGACAGCTCCGGCCCTGCCACCTTTTCCTTCTTTCCCAAGAAAACAGGGGATTCGTTGGATTAATTGATTTTTTTCCCCTTCCCGAGCCTGGCTGTTGTTTTCCACAGGAACCACCCAGCCTCGCTGAGAGCCAGAACCAAATCGTGCTCACAGCAAAGTCCTTTTCCTTTCGGGCGAACCTTTGCTAATTTAGGATTAAAGCAGGGCTTACATAAGCTCAGCTTGACCGTGAAGTTCCCTGAAGCCTCTGACCGTGTTTTCCAGCCTGTTTTTTTCCCCCCCTTTTTTGTTCGGCTCCTATATTATCATCACCCAAAAATCCGCCTTTCTTCTTGGCAGCGCTGGGAGCTGCAGCTGTGGCTCCCGACAGCTGCTGCGGAGTTTGAGGGGTGGGAGGCACGGATCCCCCCGGAGCTGCCTCGTTTGTACCGAGATCACCACAAAAAGCCTCTGCATTCCAAGCAGAATTCCTTTTATGTCCCGGGGCTTGCGGGGAGGACGCGGTGTGGGACCTCGGAGAAGGTGCTGGAGTCAGGGGAGCTCTGCTCCAGGGGTTGTTTTGGGGGAAAAAACATCCCTTGGAGAGGTTTTCCCTCCTTCGGGCTCTGGCTTCCCGTTAAATTCCTTACGCATGTTCAGCTTTTAGATCCAACCCCTTTAATTTCTGAATTTCTCCCCCAAATCGGTGAGAAATTTCCTGATGGCTCCAGAGGGGCAGCACCCGCCCCACATTTTAAAGATCTCGAAAAAGAATTCCTAAAAAATTTCCAAGATCTTCCGCGCGCGGCCAGAATTTGTTTCTAAAAGAGATTTTTGGGATCTGTCCACTTCCAGGGAAGGTCTGGGGTGTCCAGAAGGAACATCTGTGCTTGAGGACAGCAAGACTGAACATCTGGGCCCCAGATGACGCGGGGCAGGTAGGAGCCCGCACATCTGGGCCTTGCAGGAGCAAAGACACATCTGGAAAGCTCCAGCAAATTCCCTGAAGCTCCTCACCGGAGCCGCTCCATCGTTAATGAGCTCGGCTGCTCCTCCCATCCCGCTGCTGGCATCCAGATCCTTCCCCAGGAGCAGCGAAAACCACCCGGGGAAGGATCTGCACCGAATTTCACCTCCCTCGCTTCACCTGGGAAGGGAAAACCCCCGAACTTCCTTCCGCAGCTCCTGCTGAAGGATCCCCGATTTGTCCGTGAGGTTTCGGGAGAGGACGAGGGATTGCCACCCTCTGCCCCCACCGTGGTGCGAAGGGTCGAGATACTCCACACCAACGATATCAGGATAAACCTCTCCATTCCCAAGCTTCCCGCCGGCTCCCGCCGGGCGCTATCCCCGTTTTCCAGCCGCGCCAGGGCCGGCGGGAGTCACCCACACAGCCCCGGTGACCCTGGGAGCCGCGAGAGGCTGGGAACGGCTCCCGGTGCCAAGTGCCCGGCTCCAAGAGCCCGACCTCAAAGCCGGAACCGAGGGAGCAGGAAAACTCCCAGGGCATGCCTGGGACCAGCTGCTCCCACCCGGAGCAGCTGCTGCTGTCAGGCAGGGACGCGGGGAAGGACAGGGAATGTCTTCCAGCTGGGATGGGCTCTCCGAGCCCGTCAGCGGCTCCCTCACCTGCCTGACTCGCAGCCCCACAGGTCGTTCCCGTTCCCACCCAGCTGGAACATCCCGGACAATCCGTTCCCACATTCTCCCCAAAACCCCCGTGCCATCAGTTTTCCGAAGCTGCGGGAGGCTCCCGGGCTGGGGATTCATCCCAAACCCAAATCCCTTCGTTTTTTCTAACCCATCCCTGTGTGAGCAATGGCTGCCAGCAGCGGGAGCAGGGGGAGATCCAGATTTCCAGGGATTTTTGCCGCCGGAATGGCCTTGGTGGTGTTTTACGCTTGCTCAGCACGGGCAGCCCGCGAAGGGGAAGGTGCGGAAATTTCCAGCAGCACCTTCCTGGGTGGGAAGGATGAAGGATGGGAAGCGGTGGGCTGGGCTGGCAGGCAGCTCCCCCGGGATCTCATCCCGGGAAAGATTGACGGGAAAAGCAGAGCTGGGAGTGAACGGACGGAAAAACCTCCCAGCAGGACAAGGCAGAGAACAGGGAAAACTAAAGAGAAAAGGGAAAAGCAGGAGAGAGGGAAAAAACAGGAGAGGAGGGAAAACCAGGAGAGGGAAAACCAGGAGAGAAGGGAAAAACAGGAGAGAAGGGAAGATCAANGAGAAGGGAAAATCAAGAGAGAAAGGAAAATCAGGAGACAAGGGAAAACCAGAAGAGAGGGAAAAACCAGGAGACAGGGAGAAAACAGATGAGAGGGAAAACCAGGAGAGAAGGGAAAACCAGGAGAGCAGAAAACCAGGAAAGGGGGAAAAACCAGGAGAGACGGGAAAACTAAAGAGAAGGGAAAAGCAGGAGAGAGGGAAAAAACAGGAGAGAAGGGAAAACCAGAAGGGAAAATCAGGAGAGGGAAAAATCAGGAGAAGGGAAAACCAGGAGAGATGGGAAAACCAGGAGAGAAGGGGGAAGAAATGAGAGAAGGGAAAATCAGGAGACGGAAAAAACAGGAGAAGGGAAAACCAGGAGAGAGGGGAAAACCAGGAGAGAGGGAAAAACAAGGAGAGAAGGGAAAACCAGGAGAGGAGGGAAAACCAGGAGAGGAGTGTGTGGGTTACAGGACACGCGCTCATCCCGCTGTATTTGGGGGTTTTTTGGCACGATTCCATTGGTTTTTCATTTCTTTTTCAGATAACTGCTCTGCAACTCGGAATGAAAAGCTCAGACTGCCCGGATCCCTTTGCTTTTAGAAGGAAATCGTAATTTCAGGAATAAAAAGGCAGAGTGTTCGTCCTGGGAGCGGCAGCAAGGATGCGGTGTGGAAACTCTTCCCGCTGCTCCAAGGGCGATATTCCCATGTCTGGGCAATTTTTGGGAGCAGAGAGGAGAAATGACCCCGTGGAGGGACCTGCTGAGGGTTTGTGTGGAGCAGTGCCGAGTTCCGCACCTTCAGGAAGAGCTGGGAAAAGGGAATAAACCCCCCTGGAGCAGCCGGAGCAGTGCGGGGAAAGGTGGCAAAGGGAAGCCTGGCTTAGTCCCGGGGCTCATTCCAGCGTGAGGAAATGTGGGAATTACAGCCCCAAACTCCCAGTCCTGGGTAAAGCTGCTGGTTCAGGTGGGGGGACCATGAGCAAGAGCCCTTCGGAGGCGTCTGGAAGGAGCAGGAGGAGGCTGGAACTGGAGGAAAGGCGCAGGAAAAGCCGTCTGTGATCGGGGCCTGGCTGTGTCCCCTGTCCCCATTCCCTTCTCCTCCGTTTCCCTCCCGCCCCCTCCGCCTCCCTCCTCTCCAGCCGCAGCTCCTGGGCTGCTCTTGGCCCTGGAGTTAAATTAATCAACAGGATTAGGAGGAACGGGCCCCGGCGAGGCCCTCCAGGCTCAGCCTGAGCCCGGGATGCTCCACAAGGAGCCGCAGCCTGGTCCTGGAGCCGCTCGGAGCCGGCATCGGCAGCGCCGGGCGTGGGAGCGCATTCATTACGGAGGGGATGGATTTGGTCTGGGGGGAAAGGGGAGCTGCTCGCCAGCCCTCGGCTCATCCCTCCCTTTCAGCTCTCATTCCTCTCCCTTCCAGCTGCGCCATCCTAAAAATTACCTGGGAGAGATGGCGAGGTGGGGAGGGAGCGGGAATGAGGAGGGAGCAGGGATTGGGGAGGGAGCGGGATTGGGAAGGGAGANAGGGCATGCCTGGGACCAGCTGCTCCCACCCGGAGCAGCTGCTGCTGTCAGGCAGGGACGCGGGGAAGGACAGGGAATGTCTTCCAGCTGGGATGGGCTCTCCGAGCCCGTCAGCGGCTCCCTCACCTGCCTGACTCGCAGCCCCACAGGTCGTTCCCGTTCCCACCCAGCTGGAACATCCCGGACAATCCGTTCCCACATTCTCCCCAAAACCCCCGTGCCATCAGTTTTCCGAAGCTGCGGGAGGCTCCCGGGCTGGGGATTCATCCCAAACCCAAATCCCTTCGTTTTTTCTAACCCATCCCTGTGTGAGCAATGGCTGCCAGCAGCGGGAGCAGGGGGAGATCCAGATTTCCAGGGATTTTTGCCGCCGGAATGGCCTTGGTGGTGTTTTACGCTTGCTCAGCACGGGCAGCCCGCGAAGGGGAAGGGGCGGAAATTTCCAGCAGCACCTTCCTGGGTGGGAAGGATGAAGGATGGGAAGCGGTGGGCTGGGCTGGCAGGCAGCTCCCCCGGGATCTCATCCCGGGAAAGATTGACGGGAAAAGCAGAGCTGGGAGTGAACGGACGGAAAAACCTCCCAGCAGGACAAGGCAGAGAACAGGGAAAACTAAAGAGAAAAGGGAAAAGCAGGAGAGAGGGAAAAAACAGGAGAGGAGGGAAAACCAGGAGAGGGAAAACCAGGAGAGAAGGGAAAACCAGGAGAGAAGGGAAAATCAAGAGAGAAAGGAAAATCAGGAGACAAGGGAAAACCAGAAGAGAGGGAAAAACCAGGAGACAGGGAGAAAACAGATGAGAGGGAAAACCAGGAGAGAAGGGAAAACCAGGAGAGCAGAAAACCAGGAAAGGGGGAAAAACCAGGAGAGACGGGAAAACTAAAGAGAAGGGAAAAGCAGGAGAGAGGGAAAAAACAGGAGAGAAGGGAAAACCAGAAGGGAAAATCAGGAGAGGGAAAAATCAGGAGAAGGGAAAACCAGGAGAGAGGGGAAAACCAGGAGAGGGAAAAAACAGGAGAGAAGGGAAAACCAGGAGAGATGGGAAAACCAGGAGAGAAGGGGGAAGAAATGAGAGAAGGGAAAATCAGGAGACGGAAAAAACAGGAGAAGGGAAAACCAGGAGAGAGGGGAAAACCAGGAGAGAGGGAAAAACAAGGAGAGAAGGGAAAACCAGGAGAGGAGGGAAAACCAGGAGAGGAGTGTGTGGGTTACAGGACACGCGCTCATCCCGCTGTATTTGGGGGTTTTTTGGCACGATTCCATTGGTTTTTCATTTCTTTTTCAGATAACTGCTCTGCAACTCGGAATGAAAAGCTCAGACTGCCCGGATCCCTTTGCTTTTAGAAGGAAATCGTAATTTCAGGAATAAAAAGGCAGAGTTTTCGTCCTGGGAGCGGCAGCAAGGATGCGGTGTGGAAACTCTTCCTGCTGCTCCGAGGGCGGTATTCCCACGTCTGGGCAATTTTTGGGAGCAGAGAGGAGAAATGACCCCGTGGAGGGACCTGCTGAGGGTTTGTGTGGAGCAGTGCCGAGTTCCGCACCTTCAGGAAGAGCTGGGAAAAGGGAATAAACCCCCCTGGAGCAGCCGGAGCAGTGCGGGGAAAGGTGGCAAAGGGAAGCCTGGCTTAGTCCCGGGGCTCATTCCAGCGTGAGGAAATGTGGGAATTACAGCCCCAAACTCCCGGTCCTGGGTAAAGCTGCTGGTTCAGGTGGGGGGACCATGAGCAAGAGCCCTTCGGAGGGGTTTGGAAGGAGCAGGAGGAGGCTGGAACTGGAGGAAAGGCGCAGGAAAAGCCGTCTGTGATCGGGGCCTGGCTGTGTCCCCTGTCCCCATTCCCTTCTCCTCCGTTTCCCTCCCGCCCCCTCCGCCTCCCTCCTCTCCAGCCGCAGCTCCTGGGCTGCTCTTGGCCCTGGAGTTAAATTAATCAACAGGATTAGGAGGAACGGGCCCCGGCGAGGCCCTCCAGGCTCAGCCTGAGCCCGGGATGCTCCACAAGGAGCCGCAGCCTGGTCCTGGAGCCGCTCGGAGCCGGCATCGGCAGCGCCGGGCGTGGGAGCGCATTCATTACGGAGGGGATGGATTTGGTCTGGGGGGAAAGGGGAGCTGCTCGCCAGCCCTCGGCTCATCCCTCCCTTTCAGCTCTCATTCCTCTCCCTTCCAGCTGCGCCATCCTAAAAATTACCTGGGAGAGATGGCGAGGTGGGGAGGGAGCGGGAATGAGGAGGGAGCAGGGATTGGGGAGGGAGCGGGATTGGGAAGGGAGAGGGATTGGGGAGGGAGAGGTATTGGGGAGGGAGCAGGAGTGGGGAGGGAGANCGGGATTGGGGAGGGAATGGGGTTGGGAAGGGAGAGGGATTGGGGATGGAGTGGGATTAGGGAGGGAGAGGGATTGGGGAGGGAGAGGGATTGGGAAGGGAGCGGGATGGGGGAGGGAGACGGATTGGGGATGGAGTGGGATTAGGGAGGGAGAGGGATTGGGAAGGGAGCGGGATGGGGGAGGGAGACGGATTGGGGATGGAGTGGGATTAGGGAGGGAGAGGGATTGGGAAGGGAGCGGGATTGGGGAGGGAGCGGGACTGGGCGCGGCTGAGCCGTGGCCGCACCTTTTGCGCTGCACTTGGCTGCACCAAACTGACCCGAAAGCTGCTGCAGCCGCAGGGATGCTCCACAAATCCCGCCCGGAGGCGGCTGCCCGGGAAGGTGACACAGCCCCGTGGATTTAATGGGATGAGAGAAGGAAGAGAAACGCGCTTGGAGGGCGCCAGGAAGATCCGAGCAGCCCCGGGTGACAGCCCCACAGGGCATCCCCCTGCTCACACCTCTCCATCCAGACCAGCCCTCCTGCACAGGGCTCACAGGGGCGGAGCAGGAAAGGCTCAGGGAACTGGGAATGTCCAGCCTGGAGTGACCTCGCTGTGGCCTTCCAGGGCCTGAAGGAGCCACACGAAAGATGGAGAGAGACAATTCCCAAGGGATGGAGGGACAGGATAAGTGGGAACGGCTTCCCACTGCCAGAGAGGGGATTTGGATGGGATATCAGGAAGGAATTCCCGGCTGGGAGGGTGGCGAGGCCCTGGCACAGGGTGCCCAGAGAAGCTGAGGCTGCCCCTGGATCCCTGGCAGTGCCCAAGGCCAGGCTGGACGGGGTTTGGAGCACCCTGGGATAGTGAAGGAGTCCCTGCCCGTGGCGGGAGGATGGACCTGGATCAACTTTAAGCTGCTCCCAACACAACCCATCCCATGATTACGGCTGAGATCCTGCCTTGGGCCTCGCCTGTGGGGCGGGAAGGGGGAATCTGTGGGATTCAGGCATGGAGGAATCATTGGGTCCATCAACCCAAGCCGTGGGATCCCACCTGTGGGGTGGGAAGTGGGAATCTGTGGGATTCAGGCATGGAGGAATCCCTGGATCCATCATCCCAAACCATGGGATCCCACCTGTGGGGTGGGAAGTGGGAATCTGTGGGATTCAGGCATGGAGGAATCCCTGGATCCATCATCCCAAACCATGGGCCTTGCCTGTGGGGCGGGAAGGGGAATCTTTGGGATTCAGGCACGGAGGAATCCCTGGATCCATCATCCCACGCCAGCTCGAGCTTCCTGCTGCCCCAGGAGGACCTGGAATGAGCCGGGATCACCGGGACACTGGGATTTATCCTCTCCCGGGCTGGACCTGCCACCGGCAGCTCCGGAAGCTCTCCCGGCTTTCCCAGCTCCGCCTTTCCCCGGCAGGAGCAAACCGACCCCATCCAAATACAAACGAGGCCACGAGGAGCCCGAAAGGGCGGCGCGGAATTGTCCTGCCGCGAGTTTTTTGTTCCCAGCACAAACCCCGGAACCCCCTCGTCCCTCTCTCCTCAGAAACGTTGGAATTCCTGAATTCCCGTGGAACGAGAGGTGCGGAACAAGCCCTGCTCACCCCCGACAGCTCCCAGCTCCCCATTCCCGTCTCCAAGCACATTCCCAGATCCCAAACTCCCAAAAATCCCCCCACCACGCACGACAAAGCCTTGGGATTCCCTCCCCTCCCTTTCCCAGCCCTTTCCCGGTGTTTCCCGAGCAGCCCAGGCTGACGGAGCTCAGGGGCCGTGGTGGGGAGCAGAGGCGGAAAACCAATCCCGGAAATTTGGAGATGGGATTTGACCGAGGAATTCCACCCGAGCAGAGCGCCAGGAGGGTGGGGGAAGCCCTGGAATACCAACCAGGAAAATGGGAAAGGCCAAAACTGGGGGACTTGTCTTTATTTTCCTTTATTTTCTTCTATTTTTCCCGTATTTTTCACTATTTTCTCTCTATTTTTCCTCCGTTTTTCCATATTTTGCTCTATTTTTCTATGTTTTTCTCAATTTTTCCATATTTTTTTCCAGGCTTTTCTAGGCTTTTACATATTTTTCTCTATTTTCTCTCTATTTTTCAACATTTTTTCCCCATATTTTTCCATCATTTTCTCTATTTTTTCTCTATTTTTTATATTTTTCTCACTATTTTCCCTATTTTCCCATAATTTTCCATATTTTCCTCAATTTTTCTCAATTGCTATCTATTTTTCCATATTTTTCTCTATTTTTTATGGTTTTTCTAAATATTTTCATATTTTTCTCTATTTCTCTCCATATTTTTCCATATTTTTCTTATTTTTCGTCTATTTTTCCATATTTTTCTCTATTTTCCTATGTTTTTCTATGTTTTTCTCTATTTTTCCATTTTTTTCTCTACTTTGCTCCGTTTTCCCTAATTTTCCATATTTTCCATATTTTTCCATATTTTTATCTAAGTTTCTCTATTTTTCCATATTTTTCTCTATTTTTCCATATTTTTCTCTATTTTCCATGTTTTTCTCTATTTTTTTCTGTTTTTTTCTGTCTCTCTCTATTTTTCCATATTTTCCCCATATTTTTCCATCTTTTTGTCTATTTTTTCTCTATTCTTCCATGTTTTTCCCTATTTCTCTCTATTTTTCTCTATTTTTCCATATTTTTCTCTATTTTCCATGTTTTTCTCTATTTTTTTCTGGTTTTTTCTGTCTCTCTCTATTTTTCCATATTTTTCCTGTATTTCCTCGATATTTTTCTCTTTTTTTTCTCTATTTTTCCATATTTTTTCCCTATTTCTCCCTGTTTTTCTCACCCCAAGCCTCCCTCTCCTCCCAGCTCTGCCAGAATTCCCCTCCCAGCTCAGGGATTGGGGATTTTCGGAAAACCCTTCGGAACAGCTGGGGTTGGAGGCGGATGATCCCGAAGCTCCTTTCCCAATCCACGGGACACGAACGAGATTCCAGACAGAATTTTCCTCCGGTTAAAGGCTCCATTTGGGATCCACAGGGATCCAAAATCCTCCCCCCTATTTTCCGCGGGTAAAATTCCCTCCATTTGAACCGGAACCTTCGTCCCTCCGAGCTCGGCCCTCGCTGGCTCCGGAGGCGCAACCACGAGCGGAGCGCCGGCAGATTTCGGGAAGGAAAAGCCGGAGAGGCCCCGTTTTCCTTGGAATATCCGTCCCCAGAAGCCTCTGGCCAGCACCAGGACCTGCTCCGCGTGCGGCCGAACCCCGCGGCTCTCCCTGCACTCCTCCCGCAGCCGTTCCGGGTGGCTCCGGGCTCGGAACGCGCCTTGGCCGGGGAGCTGAACTCCAGGAGGGCTTTTCCAAACCCGTCGAGGAGACGGAATTCCGAACCTGCCCGGCTGCTCTTCCCCAAGGCCAGACTCTGGGAAGAGCCCAAAACTTGTCCTCTTTTATCAGGCGGAGGGGCCTGATCCCAGATCAGATCCCAGATCCGATCCCAGAGGATCCGTGTGGGAATAGCAGGATCCACAGGGCTGATCGGATCCCAGATCGGATCCCAGAGGATCCATGTGGGAATAGCGGGATCCACAGGGCTGATCAGATCCCAGATCGGATCCCAGAGGATCCATGTGGGAATAGCGGGATCCACAGGGCTGATCTGACCCCAGATCGGATCCTGGATCGGATCCCAGAGGCTCTGTGAGGGAATAGTGAGATCCACGGGGTTGAGCTGATCCCAGATCTGATCCCAGAGGCTCCATGAGGGAATACTGGGATCCACAGGGTTGATCTGATCCCAGATCTGATCCTAGATCCGATCCCAGAGGCTCTGTGTGGGAATACTGGGATCCAGGGGGCTGGTCTGATCCCAGATCTTATCCCAGAGGCTCCGTGTGGGAATACTGGGATCCACAGGGCTGATCTGATCCCAGATCCGATCCCAGATCCGATCCCAGATCCGATGCCAGAGGCTCCATGTGGGAATAGCGGGATCCATGGGGCTGATCCCGAGGATCTGCCCCACTGCCCTGTCCCCACGCACGGCACGAACCCCAAAACTTCCAGCTCCTTCCTGAGGCAAACAAACCCAACCCATGCCGAACATTCGGAGGAAAAACCGGGAGGGAGGGAGGGCAAACGGGGAGCCACGTCCCCGGCAGCCTTTGTGAATTCCCTGAACATAAACAGATGGAATATCCATCAACTCCAGCCCTCTTTTCTTCGCTTTCAACTTTTTCCTGGTCCTCGCCTCCCTGCCCCCTCCNCCAGATCGGATCCCAGAGGATCCATGTGGGAATAGCGGGATCCACAGGGCTGATCTGACCCCAGATCGGATCCTGGATCGGATCCCAGAGGCTCTGTGAGGGAATAGTGAGATCCACGGGGTTGAGCTGATCCCAGATCTGATCCCAGAGGCTCCATGAGGGAATACTGGGATCCACAGGGTTGATCTGATCCCAGATCTGATCCTAGATCCGATCCCAGAGGCTCTGTGTGGGAATACTGGGATCCAGGGGGCTGGTCTGATCCCAGATCTTATCCCAGAGGCTCCGTGTGGGAATACTGGGATCCACAGGGCTGATCTGATCCCAGATCCGATCCCAGATCCGATCCCAGATCCGATGCCAGAGGCTCCATGTGGGAATAGCGGGATCCATGGGGCTGATCCCGAGGATCTGCCCCACTGCCCTGTCCCCACGCACGGCACGAACCCCAAAACTTCCAGCTCCTTCCTGAGGCAAACAAACCCAACCCATGCCGAACATTCGGAGGAAAAACCGGGAGGGAGGGAGGGCAAACGGGGAGCCACGTCCCCGGCAGCCTTTGTGAATTCCCTGAACATAAACAGATGGAATATCCATCAACTCCAGCCCTCTTTTCTTCGCTTTCAACTTTTTCCTGGTCCTCGCCTCCCTGCCCCCTCCGCCCCTCGCCCTCTTTCTTCGGGCTTTTGTTCGGCCTTTTCAAGCGGCCCGAGGTGATGGGGCCTGCCCCGAGTCCCGGCACATCTGTGGAGTCCATAAAAGGCCCCTTTGGCACTTCAATATTCATGGCCTCGTGCCTGCGGCAGGCGCAGGATCCAGCCCAGGAGGGGAGGAGGGAAGGGCCCAGGGGCTTCCCGGCTCTCCCACTGAGAGAGGGGCACCACCAGTGCTCCCCAAACCGGGAGGCAAAGGGAAACCAGCTGGGATCCAGGCTGGAGGAACAACAACAACAGAAAGGCGGCGTGAAGCAGAGCTCTGCTCACTTTCTCTGGGGTTTCCCCCTTTTCTTGGTTTTTTTTTGCTTTTGGCCCTGCTGGTCCCTTAGAAGGATTCCTGGGGGAGCAGCACAAACACGGGAGCTGGGAGGGCTGGGGACAGGGAGCCAGGAGCCGGCTGGCACCAGGGGTGGGAGATCCGGTCCTGGAGAACCCCTGGATTTACAGGGATAGGCACCAGGAGTGGGAGATCCAGTACTGGACACCCCCTGGATTTACAGGGATCCGATCCCAGCGAACCCCTGGATTTACAGGGATCTGATCCCGGAGAACCCCTGGATTTACAGGGATAGGCACCAGTGGTGGCAGATCCGGTCCTGGATAACCCCTGGATTTACAGGGATCCCATCCTGGATAACCCCTGGATTTACAGGGATAGGCACCAGGGGTGGCAGATCCGGTCCTGGATAACCCCTGGATTTACAGGGATCCCATCCTGGCTAACTCCTGGATTTACAGGGATCTGATCCCAGAGAACCCCTGGATTTACGGGGTAGGGCAGCAAGGATGAGAGATCTGATCCCAGAGAATCCCTGGATGTACAGAGATCCAGTCCCGGAGAATCCCTGGATTTACAGGGCAGGCCAGCAGGGAAGCCCAGCCCGGATGCCCGGCCTGCAGGGGACGCAGCCGGGCACGAGGGACCCGCGTGGCTCTGGGACCTGGGGTTAGAAAATCAGCGAGTGGTGGACCAGGGGGTAAAATTCCCTGCCCGTGTTTATCCCGGCACGCTGGGCTCGGTTCCTGCGGGTCCTGGGGCAGCTCCGTGGCTGCTCCTCCTCACGCTCAGCTCCAGTTTGGGACTGGGATCCATCAATCCGTGCCACACCTGGACTGGACTGCAGCTCCAGCCAGGACCCTGGGGATTCCCAGCTCCAGTTTGGGACTGGGATCCATCAATCCGTGCCACTCCCGGACTGGACTGCAGCTCCAGCCAGGACCCTGGGGATTCCCAGCGCCAGTTTGGGACTGGGATCCATCAATCCGTGCCAT